>JASCZW010001763.1:0-89150 GCA_034211315.2 Aedes japonicus
GGTCAACCATTCTCATGTAGTATAAAAGACAAAATGTGACAAAATTTTCTTACACATTTTTACTGCACTGTTTCAATACATAATTTTGTTCTAAAAAATTGAACGGTTTAATAACTCATCTTGCTAAAGAGGCGATTTATCAAGAAGGTCCAGTTCTAAGCAGTTCAAAAACGAATTTCAAGTGCCATGCGAAATAGGTTGCCGAAAGCATTGCTCAAAAGATTGTTCAATGTTGAAATTCTGAGAAGTCGGGAACAAGAACTGTTTGGAAAATAGAGGATCAACATTTTCTGTCAATTTTATAACCGCTGTTGGTAAGATGTACTTATCTCCACTTTCATTGTAATAGCTTTTTTTAGCTTTGCATCGAATCATTCCTGCCTTAATGAGAATCATGTAGCCTGAGTAATTTACTGTAGTATAAAATAAAACAAACGCACACTCGACCAGTGTTGAAACAGGGGTTCTAAACTTTACAGAAATTGAAGTTTCCACAGAATGCACGCTCTTATCTGAAAAGCAAGACAGCTTAGTTTACGAACTGCAAATCGAATGAGTATTGAGTCGGCTGATGATTGTTAGACGTGGAATTTCATGAATTATAATAATCAGAGTCAGCTCTAAAGTTACTCTTCTTACTCAGCTGTTCAAATGCTTGTGGCAGGCGATACTTCATGTGAACAGAGATTGCTATAATGGAATTAAAGACAGTGTTTCTACCGTAAAATATTGGTCACTAGACTTGAAAATAGATTGAACGCACTGAAAACGAGGCAACCTATGGCAAGTGTGCATCGGAAAATATGCGAATTTTAACAGACGTGTAAAATTTCTCCTCACACTAAACCTGCAATCCAAAGCAAGCGTAATCAACAAAATTGTTTGCATCCTTTTTCAGACGAGGACCGAGATTCTAGGCCATACGCAGGGAATATTCAGACCTTATTCGGTCATGTAAACGAAGACCAACGCAACATTTTATGCAGTATGGTGCTCCTACGTAGCGAAGCACCGATACTGCAAAAAAACGAGCGTGTTGTAGGTTAACGTTTACCCCGGCAGCTTGGAATAGGGTCTTGGGTGCTTTTAAGCTGCCCCTTACCCTATATGGATTAAATTTACATGAACTATCCCATGGAATTATGCTAAACTTAGCATTCTTTCAAACTGTGTGTGTGTAGAATGCTTCGTAAAATCGCTTAAGAACCTCCAGTACGTTTAACAGCATCGATATCTCGGAAAAATACTGCGCATAATTTGCGCGGCAGAAACTGCTCGAATGCGCACTTCCCACCTCTCATTTAAGGACCCACGTTCCCAATGCATGCTCATGGCGTGACATCACCCGAAGTTCCGTCCAACTTGATTCTCCACCGCCGACATTACTCTCGACATTCGACGTCCAAAGATTCCGAAGATTAATCGACACCCAACCCCACGGCATTGATCACTTCGCACCTTAATCTTGACGTCCCAATCAACTATCCCTCGCCGACCGTCGTTTTCTAGGTCAGTTCCGGATCCGTGCTCCACCTCGAAAATCCACCGACACGTGATCGCGGAGTCCTTCCGACCGTCAAAGTCCCTTTAGAGCTCACATGAGCGCCGAACCGTTCTATACTAACTGTCACCCGATCGACAGCAAACGGCTCACTCACTCGGTCAATTCTCGATCCATTAATCAGCGGGGGACCAGTTCTCGGAGTTCCTCAACCACCCGCCCCGTTCGTCGCTATTGGAAAACGATAATGCCTGCTTTTTGTTGGCATAATAGCGGTCTTGTCGCTCAACGACGACGACGACGAAGCTGAAGCTGCGCGGAGGAAAATGTATGCCAAGACCAAGGTTGAGGAGATCTCATTCCGGTCAAGAGCCAGACCCCCGCGCACACAGCACACCGGATCATACAGAGATAGCGATCGTGCGAGTCGGAGTCTGAGTCCTCGAAGAAACAAAGATCAAGGGTACATTTGTACGTTCACAGCCATTCGTGCTGCTGCTGCAGCGATCGCGATCGATCCGTTGAATACCTTATCCTGTTATGTGGATGGAGGTGATCAAGTCGTGTACCGCTTGCAGCTCTCTCTCACTCACAGCCAAGCCGACGACGACGACGACGACGACGACGGGTTCTAGATTCGGTGACGGTCAGCGAGATTTTCTCTGCCTGCGAAGGATGTTTCCGCTACTGGTTTCAATGAGATGAAGTGAAATTCGTTGCGCTTTTTTTTCCACGTTTCCGAAAGCCGGTGGCCTCCGATCGCGATTTAATGATCAGCATGTGTGAGAGAAAATTAGAAAATAATAGAGGAAATCGACGCGATCGCCGGGCTTTGGGAGGTTGTCCCGGGCAAGGACATTCGAAAATTTGAAAGGCTTTCCTCCTTGTTGCCGATCAATTGATCGCGCGGTAGCTTCTGGTTTCTTTAAAAAAAGAAACTCTTTCCAACACCTTTCCAAAACACTACAAAACCGAACGACCCGAAGGTTGAATCGAGACAAAATTCAATTATAGCCGTCATAAACAGAACCGGGGCTTAGGCCCTTTAAACCGAGCATTCTGGCCCTTTACTCCTTTCCTAGTTGATCGTTTTAGTGTTTTACGACCCCGGGTCTCTCTCTGTTCCTCTTCTTCTTCTTCGAAGCCCAGAGAATTAATAGCCCTTAAAAGAACAATCAAGCTCGAGGAAGAGAATCGGGAGGCGAAGGAGGGGGAGGAGCCCATTTACCCTTCACCGCCCTCCAGTTCGCTTATGTGCAGGGACAGGACAGAACTCAGAATAGACCCCGATGGAAACAGTAAAAAACAAGCGGAGGTAAAACGTAGAATTGCTTTCTGCATCGCTAAGCATTCGACTTCTTGTCTACTGTTCTTGAATGCGGGGAAAAAAAAAGAAGCGAGAATCTTCGTCTTGTTCCTCTTTCTGCTGGATGGGTTTGCCCTTGTAGGGGAGAAAAGAATGAATAAATGCAAGACAGGTTCTTCTCCGGTGAGAGTGCGATGCAGGCGATGCCAGTTGAAGGCTTGAGCTCCTCTTGCGATTGTGTGCTAATCTGATAGTGGGATGGGAACAACCTCATGCGAGCGAGAGAAGAATGTTTTCCGAGGAAACTAGTCATTCGGTGAAATGGCTCACTTTCTGAATAGGGGTGCTAGGTTTCTCGGATGAGAAATTGGCATGATTTGGTTTGGGATTCTTTCGCGATATGCTGTTTGCTGGAGTTTAGCTTTGATGTTCGGATTTTAGAGAGGTTACATTCGATAAAACAGAGAATGGCCGTTTCACCGAATAAGTTCAGTCCGATTAGCCGACAAAATTACTCATAACATTTGATGAGGCAAAATAGAACTTGCTGTTCACCTAATTGATTGCTTTGAGGCAGAAAGTTTTTCTTTGCTGTACTCGAATTTCGCCTGTTTTGATGAAACTAATAGTCGAGCAGTTAAATAGTATATTTTATAGACGTAGTTTCCATACTGTTTTCCGATCACAAAACCCATAATCCCAGGTGATATAACGTAAACAAGAACTTGAAAATTCACGTAGTAAAATGGTGCGATCCATTATTTTATCAGGAAAGGTAACTTTATAAGCAGTTCAAACGTAACCTTAAGGACCGCTTGATATGATTGAAATAACGAGTGGTTAAATATTCTATTTGAAGACTGGTCGAAATATGTACTTACTGCATTCGTAATTTTCTAATCTATATATCCATATACACAAAGGTTTTTTTTTTTCAACGGTAGATACGTTTCACTTTTATTAAACCGTGTAAAATAGAGTTGATCGATTCACATGCCTAAACACTTTAAATTACTTCTATTTTGTTTGCATGTTTTACCGTTTCTATGCAATGGTCAAAATACGGTTTTAAAAGTTTTGAGTATTTAAACCCAAAAATTGTGATTAATTGAAAAACTGTCATATGATTACTGTTTGCCCAGAACGGAAAATGTGATTCGAATGAGGTCTGATAAGTTGTTCCGTTCCGGAGATATCTCCGAAAACAAACCGTGTAAAAAGACCTTTATAGTGTATATAAAAATAAATTCCTGCCTGTCTGAAACTTATAGACTCTAAAACTACTGAACCAATCAGCGTGAAATTTTGCATGGATGAGTTTTTGGGACCGGAAGGTCTTATGATAGTTAGAGACTGCATAACTCGACAACTAATCAAGCAAAGGAAATCAAATTTAGCATGTGAGAGTTTATGAAGGCAAAAAATGTTTCTATGAGTGGTTTAAGACCCTCCCTTTTCTGGAAGGAGAGGGTCCGATACAAATGAAACAGAAGTTTCTGCATTACTCAAGAACTAATCAAGCAAATGGAACCAAATGTGGCATGTGGGGTTTTCTGGAGGCAAGAAATGTTTCTATGGTGGTTTAAGACCCGTCCCTCTTCTGGAAGGGGAGGCTCCGATACAAATAAAACAGAAGTTTCATCAATACTCAAGAACTTATCAAGCAAATGAAACCAAATTTGACAAGTAGTTGTTACAAAGGCAAGAAATATGTCTATGGTTGTTTGGGACCCCTCCCTTCTCTAGAAGGAGGAGCTCTCATACAAGTGAAACTGAAATTTTTGTATAACTCGAGAACTAATCGAGCGAATAGAATCAAATTTGGTATATGGATGTTTTTGAAAGCAAGAAATGTTTCTCTAGTGGTTTGAGACCCCCCCCCCTCCGGGAAGGGGCCCTCAAGACAAATTTCTGCGTAACTCTAAAACTAATCAAGCAAATGGACCCAAACTTGCCATGTGGAGGTATTTGACGGCAAGAAATGTTTCTACGGAGGTATGATACCCCTCCCCCTCTGGAAAGAGGTCTCCAATACAAATTGAACAGAAATTTGTACATAACTCAAGAACTAATCGAGCGAATGGAACCAAATTTGCCATGTGGATGTGTTCCCCCGTCTCGGGAAAGGGGGGTTCCAATACAGATGATACAATTGTTTTGCATACTTCGAGAACGAATCAAACAATATTAGGCATGTGGAGGTTTTCGCAGGCAAGAAAATGTTTCTGTGGATAGACAAGACCCCCCCCCTCTTTCTGCATAACTCTGAGAACTATTCGAGCAAATGAACTCACATTTGGCATATAGGGGTTTTTGGATTTTGGACAGGATTTCTATGTACATAAAAATGAACTTCCGTCTGTCTGTCTATATGTCTGACCCTTATAGACTCGAAAACTACTGGGTTTTTGGGGCTGAGGAAGGATCTTAGGATTTTGTGGATTTGATTTGGATTCATTTCTTTGTGGATTTGATTTGGATTCATAATGGTTTGTATTCGATTTCGATCGTATTCGGAGATGGTTTTGGATCTAGTTTGATATTGATTCTGATGACATCTGGAAATCAAAATGGAATCAACAAAACATTAGAAACAAATCAAATTGCTAAAAAAAACATATTCATAAGTGCTTTCGAAAGGAAAAAGCTATCAATTCTTAGAAATTGTCTTCAATGTCCAAGATGAAACTCTAAAAAAAAAACTTGGAAAAATTTTGAGAAATTGTGTTGGTTCCAATTGAAATTTTAGATATTAGGTTCTACGCAAATTCAAAACAGGGCGATTTTAAGAGCTTCTTGAAAAACATCTAAGAAGCAGTTCCGATAACTTTAAAGATGTTTGAGAACATTTATGAGAAAGCTTTGTGAATATACAAAGTTTTTTTTTTGCATGGGGGATACGTTTCACTTTTAGTATGGAACCGTGTAAAAAAAGACTAAATAGAGTTGATAAATTCACATGCTTAATCATTTGATATTGCTTCAATTTTATTTGTGTGCGTTTCCTTTCCATGCAATGGTCAAAATACAGTTTTTAAAATTTTGAGTATTTACACCAAAATTTGTGATTTTTTTGAAAAACTGCCATATGATTACTTTTTGCCCAAAACGTAAAATGTGATTTGAATAAGGTAGTTATGTTGTTCCGTTCAGGAGTTATCGCCAAAAACAAACCGTGTAAAAAACCTTAGTGTATCTAATATAAAGTTTAGCGAGTTTTGAGAACTTTCAAGAGGAAATTTCCAGATCATCCAAAACATACGGGTGCGTGCTAAAACGCACCTTTGAGAGTTTCTAACATCAAGCTATACGATTCTAAAGCAGTTCTCAAAACTTTCAAGAGAAAGTTTTACGAACATTTAGAACGGAAGCTTCGCGAAATGGTCAAAAACAAAGACAATAGACAAAGATCGTGGGCCCTCTGGAAAGTTGCATATTCTTCATAAGTATATGGTAATTTCAGAGGGTGACCCCGGCGTAGTGCTTAACATCCATACCTCTCACGCCAAAGTCACAAGTTCGAATCTCACCTCCGGACAAATTGCGAAAATACACAAAAAGTATTTGAGTGACTACGATGGGAGATGAACCAGCCCAGGGCTGAAAAGGTTTTTTTTTTTGCTAACTGGAACAAACTCACCAAATACCAATTACAGGTATACCTCGATTTTATGAACCCTCGATTGTATGTACCCTCGATTTTATGTACTTCGATTTTATGGACATTTTACCTCGATTTTATGTACATGGTTTTTCACATGTTTCATTTTTTATTCAAGGACAGTTTTCGTATTATCTAAATTGTTTGTTCCCTTGGAAAGGAGACTTTTTCAATTGCGGGCACTCAAAACTCACTTCCTCAGGTTTTCCAAAATATACAGTGCTGGCGCTAGTACTTTGTTCGACAAATTCATCGTGGGTATCAGACAGTCTGATCGATTAAATCCAAACCCTACATGATACAAAAAATCCTGGGATGAAGAAGTAGTGATTTAACCCTCTGCCTATAATTTTTCAATTAGGTTATATCCATTGATAATATTTGAAATGCTCGTTTTAAAAAAAGTGTGACGACATATAGATTAATTTAGAGGATTCTAAACAAAATGCTTGACGAAAAGGAGGAAGGTAGTTGTGTTTATAAACACGGTGCTTTTTCGATTAATGGCGTGATCAATGAATGTTCCCTAATATAAATAACGAGGCAATTCAAGTGATTTTTAAATACTGTACTCAACAGTAATGTTGAAATCATCTCAAAATGCAATTCACTGAGTCATTCAACGTGAGCGAAATCGCCTTCGATTATACAGACAAAAATCGCGCTTGAGATTCTCAGCCGAACTTTAACTATTCGTCTCAAATGAGCTAAACGATGATGTCTCCCAAATTGGTCAAAGTTTTGCTTTGGTGGTGTTTCTTATTTTGAAGGCGTGATTTATTACTTTTCTACCAGAAAAATAAGAAAACACCCCATTTATGCAATGTAAGCACCGAGGAACAATCAATGAGTAAAACGGAATAAAAAAATCGGGCATGATTGTTATGCTTATGATTTCGTAGAGAAAAGAATCGCACTTGATAAAAATCATGAGTGAGATTTGAGATTTCGGTTTTTCAACATCACTGGTACTCAATCAATACTCACTCATCTTTACTCATCTACACTTTTTCCATCATTTTGATCTTAAAACAATGTTTTCTAGTTCAACGGTCAGATTAAATCTGGGTTATGTTGAACATGCATCCCATTAGTATCTGATTACCGTGTATTTTTTTGACATTTTTGATCGTGAGGAAGTTGTATCATCACTTCTATTTGAACCCGGATTTGTGCAGGCTGTAATCTCTAAAATGGCTTCTGTTCAAATTCCAAAAGTTAAAAAGCAACGATCGGGTATTCTTCTCACAGCTAAAGTGAAGATTATCCATGATTTGGAAAATGGACTAACAGTTCAAGATGTTATGGAAAAGTACCACATCAATGCACGATCTACTATTTACAACATTCAGCGATCCAAATCAAAGATACTGAACAACATTGCAAATATTCAAGGAAACGTTGGTAAGCAAATTGGAGATTCTATTCATAGAAAAGCGCACTCATGTTTATCATTTGCAGCTCATCGTAAGTCTTTCAAATCCGCTCGCTACCCGATAGTGGATGAGGCGCTTTACCTCTGGTTTTTGCAAAAAAGGCAATAACACATTCCGTTAAGCCAAGAAATGCTGCAAGTTCAAGCAGTGAAGTTTTTCAACGAGTTGGTGGGTGAAGGCAAGTTTGGAAGTCGGGGATATATCGCCAAATTAATCAAAAGACATGAAATTCGTCTTTTGAAAATTACGGGAGAGAAATTATCAAGCAACATTGCCATCGTTGACCAGTTTGTTCAAAAGTTTGCGGTGGAAATGCGTTATAATGATTTGCTGCCAAGTCAGATCTTCAACGCTGACGAAAGCGGTCTTTTCTTCAAAAGCACGCCTACAAATACATACGTTGACGAGGACTCGATAACCGCACCTGGAAAGAAGGTGAACAAAGAACGTCTGACGTTTATGCCGTGTGCGAACATGGACGGTTCTTTGAAGTTGCCGCTGAAGGTTATCGGGAAATATCTTAACCCTCGTGCGTTGAAAAATTTAAAAGAGCTTCCAGTTTTCTATGCCGCATCCAAAAATGCATGGATGACCCGCGTACTGTTCAAAATCTGGTTTTTTGAGCATTTTGTACCGAAAGTCAGAAAGTATTTGGCGGAAAACGGTTTACCTATGCGAGCAGTTTTGGTCTTGGACAATTGCTCTGCACATTTCAATGCAGATGAGCTCAAAACGGAAGACGCTATTTGGGCAGTCTTTTTACCGCCAAACACAACAGCGGTGCTTCAACCGATGGATCAGAATGTGATCCAAATGGTCAAATCACGGTACAGACAAATCATGATGCAGGAGATTCTTGGACGACCTGGAGAATTTCATGACAACGTGAAGAAAATAAATGTTAAGGATGCCATCTTTTGGGTTGCGCAATCGTGGGATCTGGTTCCTCAAGCTTCTATTAGAAAATCTTGGAATTTGCTGTACAACCCGGAGGAAGTAGAAGACGAAGATGAGGTGCCTCTCTCTATGATTAAGGAGCGACTTCTGGAAATATCCGCTACAATCACTGCGTCAAACGTTATCGATGAGGAAAATGCTGAGTTTGAAGTCCTCAAAGATTCAGAAATTGTTGAAAAAGTACTCAACCCTACAGCTGACGACGAATCAACGTACAACATCATGGATTGCAGCCTACCAGATGACGACAGCATGAACATTTGGATTCTGCTAATGCGGAAGATGACTTTCAGCTGGTCTCGGACGAATCGGCACTGAAATCCGCTGATGTAATGATCCGGTATGCAGAAGAGAACGGTTGGCCTCTCAATTCGCAGTTTTCGTTGCGTGGCATGAGGGCAAAAATCTTCGCGAAGATAGTGAATGGAAAATCATCTTGAGAAAATTGCCTTTGAATATCCGAATGTTTTCATTTGTAAAAACAATATGTTTGATTTATAAGAGATTCAGAAGTGATAAAAATGTATGTAAATGAAAATTCCAAATAAAAATCAAATGAACTCAAAATTATGTCTTCTGAAACTTTGTAATACTTCTTCTTACTGTACGACGAAATGAAAAAAAATCTAAAAGGTTTGATGAATACTGGATCAGACTAAAAAAGGTAATCCGATGAGATCGAAAACGTTAAAAGAACATTAACTTTAATGGAATCGTCAAATTATGAAAGAATTTTTTCGGCTAATTCCAATCCCTCTTTCCTTCCCTTATCAAATTTTCCCATACAAATTCGATTTCTCTTGCATGAAGCGAAAGATTTATTAGACCATTCCCACTCCTCACATTCCTACACATAATTTGTGAAAGGGATTGAAAACTTAAAAAAATCTAGAATAAATGTTTGTGATTTGTAATAGAATAAAAAACAGAACCCATGAGTTTAACCATTTTTTCTGCTGTATTTTCCGAGTGGTAAATAAAAACTTTAACTAAAACTTGTATATTCTATACATTTTTTATCGAAATAATAAAAAAAATATATTGCTTCGATTTTATGTACAATTCGATTTTATGTACATTTCAAAATCGAAAATGTACATATAATCGAGGTATACCTGTACTAATTCTATCTGTACAATTTTTGCATTCAATCCAAAAGAAAGTTCTGTCCAGTAAGAATCCGGCATCACTTATTGTGTTGCAGCGGCACGGAAAGTGACCGCTGCAAGAATTATTTTACCTCGGTTTGATTACCTAGGCGCCCATTTTCTTTGGTATAAATACACGGTGTTTGGTACAGTGAGTCAAAGGTTATTCCAGATGGAAGCCGAGATGAGAGAAAAAATTCTGCACACCCACGTTGATAATCCAACGTGGTCCGCAATAAAAGTTGCAAAAACGTTGAAAATCACCAAATCAACCGTGTATGATGTGCTCAGGGAGCGAAAGAGCGTGGATCGAGTGCCTCAAGGTAAGCATCGTAGTGGAACATATGACCGCAAGCTGAACCAGAAGGTGTTGAGAACCGTCAGAGCAAACGCTGGACTATCAGATAATGGAATCGCACAAAAATACGCTGCTGCTCGCATTACCGTTCGAAGAATTCGTTTGCGAGCAGGATATCGTTCTTATCGAGCCAGCAACCAACCAAACAGAAGCTTGAAACAAAGTTTCGTCACCAAAACTCGAGCTTGGAAATCGTACCAGCAGGTTTTGACGAAGTACCAAGGATGCCTCAGCCTCATCGACGATGAAACCTACGTCAAAATGGATTGCGGACAGCTTCTTTTGGCCAAAAATTCTACATGTTCTTGCGAAGTTTAAGTTTGCTTTTATGGACAAGTTTGCCAAAAAAAAAACTGATGATTTGGCAAGGGATATGCAGCTGCGGAGCAGAGATCAAAGTGTTCGTGACGAATAAGACGATGGACTCGAAGCTGTACAAGGAAGAATGCCTCAAAAACCGCATACTACCTTTCATTAAAGTCCATAAAGGTCCTGTGAAGTTTTGGCCAGATTTGGCGAGTTGCCACTACAGCCGGGAAGTCATCCAGTGGTACCGCGACAATAACGTAGATTTCATCGATCAATACATAAATCCACCCAACTGCCCGCAGTTCCGGCCCATCGAGAGATTTTGGGCAATGATGAAGCGGAAGCTTAAGAAAAGAGGAAAAATGGCTCGGGACGCGACTCAGATGACCAAAATGTTGAACAAATGTACCAAGGAAGTTGACTCCGGAGGTGTGCAGCGTTTGATGGGAGGAATAAGGAAGAAAGTGCGAATTTTCATTAGAAACAAAGAGAAATGATTTGTATTGATATTTGTTCTGTAAAGTACAGTAAGTTTTCTTTGTTTTGAAGTATAACACTTATTTGTACGTCAAACCATTACCGAGATTCAGATGATTACATTATTTCGGATTCTGAATGGACATAGCTTTAAGGCGCTTATGACTAAAATAAAATAGAATAAAGTCAGAGAGAGTCCAAAACCACTCTTGATAAAAATTTTAGGTATTTTCGAGAAAAATCTTTGAGATTCGATGAAAATTTTGATTAGTGAGTCGCACAATGGACGTTTGAAAAAATCCTGGGCACCTAAATTCAAGTCATTTGTTTAAATTTTGGTTTCTTCTCATTTCAGAGACATTTGAAAAGTTGTAATGAATTATATTTTTTTTTTTCAAATTTTGAATCCTGACTTGAGGAAACCAGCTAGAATTTTCATTACTAGTCTAAACGGTGAAAATATCACAGGATATTAAGGACTTGGGCGATCGCAATAAGCATTGTTCACTGTCACAGTTCTTCTGTTTGCTTGTATATATGAAGTTATAGCTGTGTTTTTCCTCAAAGGAATGAGGCGAATAGTGTTGTGAAAATTGGAAAAGATAAGGTATTCTGTTCTTGCTACTCTTTACCCCCTGTGTATTTCGTGAATAGTGTTAGTAAGGAAGAGTAAGAAAATTAATCAATGAAGGAGTAGCTAATTGGAATCCTAAAGGTCCAGAGCATCACTCGTCGGAAAATCAGCAAGTTGTGTCTTGCTCTGCTGATACTGGCCAATTTTTGGGAACTCGAAGAAACAACGATGCCGAAATCGAGTAACACCGTGGCGGGTGTGATAACTCAGTTCATGTTGGTCGAATCCTGGTAACAGGAAAATACTACTCCCGCGTTCAAATAAATTGTTCGTTTTTCGAATCGTACAAACGGTTAGGTAAGAAATAAATTAATTTTTTAGTTATCAGAAAGAAACAAGAAAAGTTTTCCGCTTGTTCTTGTATTGTCACTCATGTGTTGGTGAACTTCTCAAATTCCCGAACACATCGGAAAGGCCGGTTCTGGTCAATTTAATCATTAAGCTAAGTGCTCCTCCTTCCACGGTTTGCATAGCACATAGAACTGAAGAAAGTACTATTGGATAGAATCCATTTCAAGATCGTCTCATCTGTTTAACGAGACTATCTTCAGCTTAGATTCTTACCTCATCATTTACTTCAACCCCTCGAAGCTGATAAAGAATCCAACTACAACATTATATCGTTTTGTATCCTACAAGTGCTACTTGCCAATCATTATAACAGATTTCTGAGCCTGGAAGGAGTGATGAATTGAAATTTTCGGCAGAAGCCTTCCATTAATGTCTAAGAAGAGACTTGACTTCCTGGAGTTTTTGTTCTGTTCATATCTAAAATCAGAAAAATCACGAAAGGGCCCTTCGACTATAATGGCTCAAATTATTGGATTTCCACACTTTTGAAGCGAGCGTTTCACTTGCCGATGTTGCTGTAAACCAAGGCAACATTGAACGATAAACCAACCACTCTACTTTCGCCAATTTGAATTTTGACAAAACAACATTCTCTTGATCAATCAAGGCAACCGCTGACTTTCGAAGTTTCATTTTTCATTTTGTCAGTCTCGAAATCAACACAATTTTGATGGGGTCAATTCTAAGTTTTGAATGCAAAATAACAAATTCGTAGCTTGTTGTGATTCGTGAACAGTAAGCTCCGTCGAAGATTTTCAAAACAACCGCAGGCTGAAGGTGAGTACTGAAAGCAAATTACAATTTGTGTTCCGCAGCCGACTCTTCGTACTCCATCAAAACACCATAACCACTATGATTATCCAAATCAAAATCAAAACCTAGCGCGATTGACATGAATCCCAAGAACCTTTCCCGGTCGACCTCCTGCGCCGTACAAAGATCAGGGAAACAAAACAGAAAACCAGAATCCCAGTTGTCTACCTGCTCGCCAGATCCCTCCTACATGCCATGCCAACAACCGAAATCAAATAAAGAAAACCCCGAGAAGGACGATCATTGCGAATAACTTTCCTCCTTCGCGTCCTGCGTCGTCTCACATATGTTTGTATGAGATAGGCATCGTGGGAGAAAATCCTAGAAAGGAAATCCTTTTCGTCCTTTGTGTTGATACAGGACCTTTCCGTTCGCCGTTCGGATGGGCAACAGAAGGAAGATGACTATCGAATTTCTAGCATTGGAGGATTTCGTTCTTCCCAAATCGATCTGCTCTGCTCTACTCTGCTCGGCAAATGGGAAAGGGGTGGAATTTGATAGTCGTAAATCTCCGGGAATTGTACCTTTTGTTTGATTTACGAGGCTGGAAGGATCTACGCTTGATTCGGGCTGCGTCAGGTGTCATCCGGCGCCGAATCGAGAGAAGCAATTTCCTCTGGATCCTTCGCGAGCTTCCCTTAAATTAACTGCGGATTTTTACCTTTTTTTGCCTGCCCGCTTGCTACTAAGTATCAACTCTTTTCAGAGCGAAGCAGCGACCACAGCAAATCAGCGGTAATTTATTTCGAGAAGCGAGAAAAAAAAATCCTAGCAGTTGGACTTCTTGGAACCAACCGACCGCGAAAAAAAAAACAGAACCAATCCAAAGGAACGAAACCGTTCGATTCGGGCTGATCCTAGTGAAGAGGCAAAGCCGCAGCCCAGCAGCAGCAGCAGCAGCAGCAGCAACACGAGCAAGGTCAATATCTTCTAAAAGTTTGACCTTGGTCAAACCTGATTTTGCTCGCTCGCTCGCTTGAATCCTCTTTGCTATGCTCCTCTTGTAGTACCTACCAGAAAGAAAGATAGCAGGAAATGTTGGCTGGGCACTAAACAGCGAGAAGAGCGAGTTGGATGAGGAGGAGGAGCAGGAGGAGAGCGAACGAACATTATAAAACAGCTCCATCGCAGTAGGCCCAGAGAGCACCGGTTGTTGTTGTACCACGTCGTCTTCTGGCTGGATGGGGTGTGGGATCCAATTGGGTGGGGAACGGTGCGCGGAGTTCCATTATAATGGCCGCGCGAAGCGCTCACAGGCGGATGGACGTTCTTCATCATTATGTGTATTGTGTGGTTCGTTCTTTCGCTTCGAGCAGGTAGGGGTGGGGGAGGTGGCAAGGGGGTTGATGAAGAGGCCTGTCCCGAGCGGCGCATTCTGTTGCGCTCTTGTGTACAACACCGTTCCTTTATTTTCTGTTTGTCGTGGTCGTGCCTGCTCGGGCGACGGACGGCGGAAAAAAGGCTTAAGTGGAAGACACATCTTCTATCCGCGCGTTGAAGTCTTTTGTCTGCGTGGAGGACCGGACCATCCTAGACCCGTGTGTGGGAATCCGCGACAGTTGCTGGCACAGTCGTGGAGATCTTCCCACAGATTTTCGCTGGCTCCAATGGCAAGGGCCCCGGCACGTCGAGAAGAATGGGAATTCCGCCCATTTTGGCGAGAAAACTGAACAGTCATGGCTCGGTGGCTATTTTCGACCGCGGAAGCGACCGACTTGTAAGAACACAGTTTGGCGTCCTCTCTTCGCCGTGGCTAATTTCGATCCACGAGGCATCCATCTGGTTTATCCGTGGATTCGATTGTGGAGATTGGCTCTGATGTTGGATGTTTGAATCTCTTTGGAATAATATAACGATCCGGAGGATTATTTGAATGCAGGGTGGCTCAAAACGGTAATTTAGGTAGGGATAAATTTAGTTGATAATTTTTAAACTCCATACGTATTGAGATACGCAATCTTCGAAAAGACCGGTTGGTTTAGGTTTAGGTTTGTTAAATGGAAAGCTAGCAAACTGAATACCCGGCTCGGACTCGAGCAGGAATTTAGGGAAAAGCTGAAGAACTTCAATATAATTGTTGCTTCAATGATGAGTTGCTTGTCAAACAGTATGAGCTGAATAGAAGCTGAATAGAAGCTGAATATGTATTATTCATTCCAGGATGTTAGGTTTGGCCTTTATAAGCTCTTATGGAGCATTAAAAGTTTGTTGACAGGGGCGATCAGACTGAATCTAGAACGATTGGGTCTATTCTGCTGGTCGAGTGATTCGAAACGAGTCCCTTTCACTTGATGAGTAGACAATTGTCAAATCGAAAGAGTCGACTCTACATTTAACTTGCATGCAGTGTCGAATCACTCGTTTCGACAACTGTCGACTCGTTTCGACGTATTCGACAAGCAGGATAGACCCAATATAGTTCGAGTTGTCCTGTAAGGTTGATAAACATAATTAGTAACGCCTCATGAGATGGAAGAACCGTCTTCCTATCTCTGGCTATGAACCCTGAAACGTGTGACAAATTACGTACAGAATGTGACCGCAATTCGTTATCATTTTAACTGGACTGGGTTCGACATTCTTACGACATGCCCAGCCCACCGTAGTCGACCGATTTTAGCGGTGTGTATGATAGAAGGTTCTCCCAGCAACTGATACATTTCGTGATTCATTCTTCTCCGCCATGTTCCGTCTTCCATCTGCACTCCACCGTATATCGCATTGTTCTACAACTTCTCAATTTTAGGAATTGTTTATCACATCTTCGAGCAGTTTTGGGACAACCCTTTCTCAAAGCTCTATTATAGGAAACGGCAGTAAACATTGCTAGAATAATATGATTAATTGTCAAAGTATCCGAGTAACAGAACCAATTATATATGATTATTATACAGGGTTGGTCCAAATAACTAAAGCAACACATATTAATGCCATCTGGTGGCTGGTTTCTGAAACATATTTAAATATATCTGAGCAATATTTCCTCATTCTGTTAAAGTTTGACATCAATAAGTAGTGCAAGAGAAAAAAAGGACTTCAAGCAAAATTTAATTTTACAGTTGTGTTTGCAAGACCTTGTCAGATATTGACGACTACAAAAAAAAATAGAATATTCTGAAAATATGGAATGAGATTCTTGAACAAAAGATGCGTGCAGCTTGTAATGCTTTCTAGAAACTGTTCAAGGCAATCGTTAACGCAAAAGTTGATCGAATTGATAACTGAATCTATAATGTTATACTTCAATATGTAAATGTTAGAACTCAAGAAGAAACAATTAAAAAATTCAATTTCTCTTCGAAGTAACGACGTTTTGCTTTTTGCTTCACTTAATTTGTCCAACCCTGTAAATCCTTAAATCTAAACTGCGAACTGCTCGCGTCGATAAATTCAAAGTTGTGAATGGTAGTATCTTTGATAAACCCAAAACAATGTATTGCCTGATTAACCTCCTATTTCTTCTGTAAGGTTGCTTCCAAATTGCTCGATTTTGAGATTAAATACCGAATCCCTACTTGAAGAGAGGAATCGATTACAATTCAAGTACTTGTGTCACCGAAAACTACATAGGACATTTTGAACTTGATTTTCAAATCATCTAACCTAAACTAGCTCAAGCCTGATTCAACTGATTGCAAGTTTAACACAATCAGTTTTTTTTCAACATTGACTAGTATCTTAGATAAAGAAACCAATTATAATATTTACACAGAAAAAAATAATTAATTTTAACAAGCGTGTAAAATTTCCTCTCGTTTAATTACAACCTAGAGGAGGCGTAAACAGCGAAGTTGTATGCAATCATCCATACAACATACAAAAATGATTGTAATCTGTCATTCAAAAGGCTAGATGCAGGCGTTATCTGACCTCAATTTACATGAAATATTCCATTAATTTCTGCCAAATCTAGCATTCCATTTATGTGCATTAGAAAACGCATAAAATTCAATGTTTCTTTCTATCTGTGTACTTTTGAAAATCCATTTACACCGTATTCAACTCGAGGTTGTACAGGCCGAACATTAAAACATAGAGCGAATTACAACGGACACACGGAGAAAAAGAAACATTGAATTTTCTACGTTATTTAATACACATAAAGAGAATGCTAGATTTGCCGGAAAATAATGGGATATTTCATGTAAGTTTAAGCCAGATAACGCCTGAATCTAGCCTGTTTAATAAAAGATTGCATACAAAGCTGTATGGCCCATGAAAGATTGCAAACAATTCTAGGGTTTTTTTTTATTAGGGCGAATCTGAAATTGAGAGACTCTCTTTGATTACTTTCTTTTTCATTCATATTCCATTCAGCTTTACGTTTTTCATTCTACTATTTGTAGAGTATGCTAGCCAGCGGCGCTGTAATAAATGGAAGAGAGCGAGAGAGGAGGGAATCTCTCATTGTTAGATTCGCCCTAATGAAAAAAAATCCAAGAATTTCGTTGTTTACACCTCCTTTGACTTGGAATTAAACGTGGGAAAATTTTCTGCGCCTGTTAAAATTAATTCAGCGCCAACATTAGATTAGGGCGAATCTGCTTTTGTAAACAATGGCTTCCGTAGTCATTTTCTCTTGTACAAAAGGTCACAAATACAAATTAAGCACTCTGTAAGGAAGAGGAGCTTTATCTCTATCCGCTGATGTATTCAATATGAAGAAATTGCATTCAACTTCCGATAAATTAGCAGACAAAGTGTTTGTCTACTAAATCAGATTCGCCCTAATCAAATGTTGGCGCTGAATTATTTTTTTCTGTGCATCTTAACCTAACAAACCCACTTCATGGTAATCCGCCTGACGGAGTTAACCGCGTGACCACGGAGTCCACAAAAATTGTATGAATAAATAAATAATCAGTATTCTTTTGACTTTGCATACCGAGCCTTAAGTAAACCCAATTTTACCAATTTACTTATGGTGCTGGATGATTATTTTGTGTTACATTATTTCATGACAATGTGCGACGATACACTGATTTTCAACAAATACATCCGCCTTTATCCGTTCTGTAAACATAGATTATAACCATAGAAAAAATTTCTCTTAAATTGTATGGAACAATCTGGGTGTCATATGGCCATTACACCATTTTGTACAGTGCACTAAAGGAATTTCGTAAAGGCCAGCCAATCGCTAGGCATTTTCTATTGTACTTGCATATGTTGGTGTGGCTGCTGAGATGGGTAAGAATCATTGATTTATCATAAATAAATAGTACAAATCAGTATCATTGTCGAAAACAACGAATAGATTTGTGAGTTCTATCTTCGATTTCTCATAAAAACTTAATTACATTTTCAGTGTAGGTATGCAATTTTACTAAAAGAACCAATCATTTGAGCAGTTCAAAGTGACCAGTTTACTACCACTGGAGTTTAACTGTCATTGAACAGTATTGTAAAATAAAATCTTTTGAGAACCTCGAGAAAATCATATCGTCTCATCTATGATTAGCTTGAAAAAGTAGAAAATTATAGTTCAAAATTGTCGCTGGTAGATGACTCATTAGATATGAAATCCATAAAACGACAATTAACTTTCATAAATACGAGTGACGCTAAACTGTACGACCAAATCGAATTGAAGCTAAATACTCATTTCGATCAATTTTCTGAATACGAAGAAGTAACATTTGAACAGAGCCTGTCCTTGTTGACCGATTCTCTTCATTAACAAACACATTGGCTTACCACGACAAAACATTCGAACTGTTGACTCAGCTTTTCGATCAACGTTTCGAGATCAACAGATGCTTGCGCTTTCAAATGTTTTTTTGTTTTTGCGGCTGCCATATTCACAAAAATTAAGGTCGAAGCAAATCGGCATAGACCCTTTTCCAATGTTATGCAAGAAGTAACATTGATCTCCATGAGGCCGGTAAAGCACTCGTCTCGTATTTTCTCGTGAAAATACAGGAGTTGATAAGTGCTTTAACTTCGCATTATTGTATCATCACCTTGGTGCGCGTCCTTTCTTATTGTTCGCTTCTGGGCAATGAGAGAGCGGACTCACTTGCAAAGGTGAGCGATATGGAAGGCGATATTTATGATCGATAAATCTCCTTAAATGATTGGATTGGACAAGGACCACATCGCTTCTGATGAATATGCAGCATTCGACCATTTCAGAGCCGCTTACAGAAACGGATGGCAGCGGACCACAAGCCAGGAGCTGGACGTAAACCGGGAACAACGCGTAAAAAATGACGGGGCGCAGATTGCGCATTTCAAGCGGATAACAATTTTGACGTGGGACTAGCCTAAATTGATGTTTCACGAAGTTTCACACAGAGGCCCAAGAAAAGAAAATGCATGCCAGCAACTCCACAGGAAGCTGCTAGACGAAAATAACGGCAAATCAAAGCGTATTTTGCGGATTTTTGCAGTTAACAGGACAGGCACGTTTCACGGGAAAGGATAAGTTTACTGTACAAGACCGTTTCGAACGGAAGAAGCTGTCGAAATCCCCTACGAAGGACGTGACTTGACAGGAAACGACTATACAGTCTCAGATGTCGAGCATTTTACTCAAATCCATCCTGAAACTTCACCGACGTATGTAAGCTGAACTACACTGAAAATTAAATTTTAGTTAATATTATGAAATGGAAGGTAGAACTAACAAATCTATTCGCTGTTTTCTGCAACGAAACTGATTTGTGCTATTTATGTAGCTAGCTTCGTAACTAATGGTACACGCGCAACTGTCAAAAGCACGAAGCATTTGTTGAAACGGAAAGAATACTCGTGCACTGTACGAACATAATAAAACGAGCTACGAATATTTCGTACAAATTAAACAGAAACGTCTCTCTCTGGTGGTTGCATGAAAGTCAGAAAGATCTACTATATCGACTCGAAATGTAAGTGACAAAAAAAAGCGCAACCAAGTGGAGTTGTTCAGCGTTTTTTAATGTTTCTGACATGGGATTCGATCCTGTATTTTTGGAAAGCGCTGATACTGAATCCGTGGTTGATCATACACATGCTGACTCCTAAGAAGATATTTGATTAGTGAGTATGAAGTTATAACATCGCTTTAATGGATACTAGAGGGCTTGAGCTGTTTAGTGGAATACCTGCAACTATAAATTAGAAGAAAAATTAGTATTTTCCATTTAATTCCAACTACCTTTGCTTATTTGGGATACAAAAGTTATTCCCGACCACCCCAGCAGCAACACCAGTATGCATGAGTACAATAAAAAAGAAACAGTGATTGGTTGGTCTTCCCGAAACTCATTTCGTTCATTATTCAAAAAGGTGTAGTGATTGTATTTCACCAGATAAAAAGCAACATTAATGTTTCATGCAATATACAAAACATATGTTCTAAGTACAAAATCCATGTTTACGAAACGAGTGAAAGCTGTTTAACGGAAATAAATTTTCAGTGTACCGTTGAATTTTGTATCATTTCGATAACTGTGGCCGATCTGAAGTGTCGCAATAATTATCGACTCACCCTTTGGAATGTCCTTTGGAACCACGAGCAATGTAGATCAAAATGATACATTCCATTCAAAAAGCATGTAATGTGTTAGGTCGTTTTTTCGAAAAAAAAAATCGAATATGATAAAATTAAATCGAAAATATCTCGAGAGCGGATGCTCTAACGAAGGTCATCATGAGAAGCTTAAAATTTTAAAAATACTTCAAAAGTCAGATTGCACTATCAAAATACGTTTATTCCCGCAAATATTAAAATTTTAGAAATACACCGCGAGTTGATGTTCTAGAAACATTTTCCCCTGACATTTCTCCATTCTGGAGTCTTCGTTAAAATTTGCGTAATAACTTAAAATTTTTACAATAAAATATTTAAAAAAAAAACAAAAAATCTTTTTTTGAGATATTTGAATTTTCATGTCAATTGTCGATTTTTTTGTCCGATTTTTTTTCAGTGTATATTTTTTTCACAACATTTATAGGGTAACAACTTGTTCTTAGAAAGTTTTTTTTAGTACAACCAACGGTTTTCCAGCCACAAATTATTAATTGAAGTGCTATTCAAAATGCTTACGCCCTTTTTAAAACTGACTCTTAAGTCACAAAAATCTATGTTAGCACGGAAAATGTTCAGTCTCCTAAGCCAAACGCGCATGCAAAGTTTCATTCAAAAAAAAAAAATATCGAAAAAAAATCTCCACATTGCCAGGTAATTTTGCCTGGAAACGCGCTGAAATGATGAATGATGAAAAACGTAGGATTTTTTGCTTTAAGATGTGCTAGGTCGTCTTAACTGTCTTGGAGTTTAGAACATCAGATCCACAGTTGTAACAGTAGCTTTATCCGCCATACAAAGTTACGGTACGTATTCAATCATATTCAACAAATGTCCTGGAAGACCAACGGACATTATGAGCTAATCTTGGGATATTGTATGCCATCCAAACTGCCCTGGACTACAAAGCTTAACAGCTACTGTTGCAACAGTAGCATTATCCGCTATACAAAGATTAACTGAATGTGTTTTTGAGTGCACATCGTAACCTTTCGTAGGTTATAAAGCTACTGTTCCGTCTGTAGATCCAAACTTCTGAACTCGAGGGCAGTTTGGATGATCTCATTATAGCTGATGACCCTCCAGAAGACTCACTTAATTCGGTCAAATACGTGTTGTTACTTTGTTTAGTCCACAAAGATAAAAAGAAACATTAAATTTTCTGCGTTATCTAATGCACATAAAGGGAATGCTAGGAAAAAAGCTCCACTCATTTTTGGATCAAGATTTTCATAGGGAAAGGGAAGAACATTGAATTCATCGCATAGTAGAAATTGGTGAGATCATTCCAGTTATGAAAATATTGAAAATAAGTCGAGTATTGGACACTGAAGAAGTCAGTAAATTGCAGACGAAATAGGCCTATCTTTAGAATAATAAACTTTCTATGGTGGAATTTAACCAAATTTGCTCGCGATCAGTAGTGATAGTTTGAAGAAGTGTTTCAGTTTTTTTTTAAAGTGATCAAGTGGAGTATTAATTAAAAAATTTCCAACTCGTAGTTTTCCAATTCATCAGTAAATAATAGGATATTTCATGTAAGTTTAAACCAGATAACGAACTGAATCTATCCTTTTTTATGAACGAATGCAAGCATTCCTGTATGGCGCATGAAAAATTGCAAACAATTTCGTTGTTTTCGCCTCCTTTGGCTTGGAATTAAACCAGGGGAATTTTTACGCGCTAGTTAAAAAAAAATTCTGCGGAGAGAGCAACATTTACAGCTGTAGGTTTTACGTTTTGAACTCCAGGATAGTTTGGATAACGTATAAAATCCGAGGATTATCTCATAATGCCGTTGTTCTTCCAAGATATTCAATGAATATGTTTCAATACACATCGTAGCTTTGCATAGCCCAGAAAGCTTTTGTTACAACTTTAGGACTTATGTTCTGATTTCAAGGATAGTTTGGATGACCTAGAACAAGTCATATTACTTTATAATATTTGATGATCTCCAAGAATATTAATTGAATGTTTGATTATTTATTGTAACTTTGCATTGCCAAAAATTACTGTTACAACTGTTAATCTTGAGTTCTGATCCCCAGGACAGTTCGGGCGACCTGGATCATCTCAAGAATATCTTCTTATGTATTTTTACATCCAAACATATTGGTTGAATATGCATGCATACGTGACATTCATTTCGATAACTATGGCCGATCTGAAGTGTACTGTTGCTACCGAAGAATTCAAGTTCTAAACTCCAGGACAGTTTGTATTACCTAGAGGATCACAAAGTTATACAATAATGACTGTTGTCCTTCCAGAAGAATCATTGAATGTGTTTGAAAACATATCGTCACCTTTTTGAGCCCAAAAAATTACTGTTACAACTGTAGATCTTATGTTTTGAACTTGACAATAGCTTGGATGACTCAGAATTTCCAAAGATTTTCGCGTTATGTCTGTTGGCCTTCCACATTATTTAAATAAAGTCTGTTAAATCTGTAGATCTTATGTTCTGAATTCAAGGACAGTTTGGATGACAACGCTTTATGCAATTGATAAGGCATTTATTTTATCTTTCTGAACTTCTTCATATTCAGTATGTTCTAGGTCGTCAATTAGCCCTTGAACTCTTATGTTTTTTTTTTCAGATAGAAGAGATATTTTTTTTTTCAAACACTGTACATATTTATCCAGTCTCTGTCATATATAACCACTTAGGCCTGAAGGAGCTAAAACAATACGACGTAAATTTCCTCATTTACTAAAAATCCGCATCACATAACCTCAAAACTGCTCGAACAATTTACCAATTAACTCTGTTCAACTATCATTCACCCAGATCACCCATTTTCATGCGTCACTATCCACCTTCACGCATTCACCGACTTGCCGCACACACCATCGCATAGTTGATCGAACATTTCCCTACCTCATTAATGGACCAAACGCCGCTAAAGACAACCGCTTCGGAGGTAAAGCTCTCCGATTAGCGAAAAAAAACCGACTCTCAGCGTACACACATTCGCACACTCCACTTGGAGGCGCAGAGTTTAGTAAGTAAATATAAACAACTTTTGGGTCAGGGTTGACGACATATCGTCGTCGTCGTCGGTGATAGTACCTAGCATATATGGCTACGATCGACGTCGATGAATGACAGGCGGGTGCTAGCTTGGAAGTGACACATACGAAACGAAACGAAACGAGCGGCGGCGCACTTGACACTCAACAAAGAGCACCGCGCGCACACGAAAATCCCGAAAGCAAAACAGACGGAGAGCGTGATAATGAAATTACGGACTGGTCCGTTTCCTACGGGTCCGACGATCGCACACGATCATCGAGCGAGTGGTGAAGGTGTTGTGGATATCCTTCGGATGTTGTCTGTATGGGAGCGAGCGACTTGGAGATCATGCAAAATACCGGTTCGCCGTGCGAAGCCTCGGAATCTAGGTCAAGTTTGAACACCTACACGCGTCCCAGGCATGATCTAGTCGAGATCAATGCCAGCTGCATTCATTGGTGGTGGTCCAGAGGAGCAAACTCTTTTCCAGCAATTGAATCAATCAATCGCCAAAAACGCTTGAATCAAAAGCGCTGAACACACCTGCTGAAAGCGACTTTTTTGTTTGCTTTTGGTATGCAAAACGCGTCGCACTGCTGTGTGTCGGTGTCGAATTTCGTGGTCGCGCGGGGGGAAAAACCAAGCATTGCCAAGGTGAGCTATGCGCATTAAAGTTACAGTGCATGATGATGGTTATGACTACCATTCGTTTTAACTTTAACACAAACACTCATCTGCGGTGTGTACTGCCGGTCGCGACAACGACAACGACGACGACGGCGAAGTGCGATAAAAATGGTAACGGTAAACCAACACCATCATCGCTTCGCTGCGATGCGACGACGACGGCGGCGGCGGCGGCGACGTGCTTAAAGATAAATTAGCACATCAACACTCAACCATCATCGTTGGCTTTGATGAACTTATTCCAATTGCGTTCCCGGTTTCCGATTGAATCCACCGAAAACTGGCCAACGTTTAAAACCTTTAAACCTTTAAACACCTTTAAACAAACAAATTCGAGCAGTTTTATTCTGCTTTGAGAATGCCTATCGAGTCGAAATCGGTACGAAACGACTTAATGGAGCGAAAACAGTTCGGAAACGCAATTTACCCGAACTGCTCGAAAACTGCTCGAATCGTCATTTTTCACCGGAAAACAATCGAAAATTGATTATCGTTGCAAAGCAGCCAATTTGGGTGCTTCAACGACCGCCGTGCCGTGGTCGGACTGGCAATCGACGAAGTGATGACGCAGCACCGAATTTTGCTTTCCGTTGCTACACACGCTCGCCGTACTTTGTCGTCAGGCATCATTCTTGGCTGTGCAATAGCGTGCAACGAGACTCAAAAACAGCCTATCAATGCAAATCGAATTCCCCTCCGTTTCGGATTACCATAGAAAAAAAAAGTGACAACGAGGACGGCGACGGTCCCTTTTCTGCAAGTCTGATCTTTCCTGCTGCAGGGAATGTCAACTCCCATCAGACGCCGCCAGTGCACGAGGATTGCATAATCTTTCGCGCTAGGCCGCGTCGCTTTTTCTGGCTCATCCCAATTCGAGGACGCCGAACCACGTGTATTCAAATCAGTGTCCCCCCCTCCCCTCAAACGACACACGAAACGGAACGTCCGAAAGTACACAAACAACGATTTCGTAACCGTGGCCCAACCGATCTAACTGTACTTCTGTTTAGCATGTTTGTGCGACAAATACACACCGTGGGCTTTGGGCCTGACACTAAGGCACAACAACGGCGCAGATGAATAATTGAAGCTTTTTTTCTTGTGTCGTTCTTGCGTCCCGGTCTGTCCAGTTGGAAGCCCCTGACTGACGATGGGGTGAAGATTTGACGGATAGCGAGTGGGGAATGAAGGTGGCCCAGTTGCATGAGAAATGGAGATGTGCATTCTACGCGGCGGTACAATCTCGATGGAGTTTCGATTTTGTACTTTCGGTGAATTTGAGGTTGGGTGGGGACTGATTCAGGACAAGCTATTGAATTGGTGAAAAAGAGCATTCTTTGGTTACTGCGGTGGATGTTAAAATACCATTTCGGATTGGATTCTGGAGAGCTAATCCAGAAGCGTCTCGTGATCAAAAAATTTAGCCTGTTCAACAAATTCCATTTGGAAAAAGAATGCACTTAGTTAAATACTGAGACTAACGTGTGTACGACTCAATAGAGTTCCACTTATTTTTGGATCAAGATTTTCAAAGGGCAAGAGAAAAACATTAAATTCATCGTATAGTTGAAATTGGTGAGATCATTCCAGTTATGAAAAATATCCCAGTCAAGCATTCGGGACTGAAGAAGTCTGTAATTCGCAGACGAAATAGGCCTATCTGTCAAAATATGCTTTCTATAGTGGACCTCTATAGCACGCACGGATGTTCGGGGATTTCATCCCATATCTCTTGTATGGTTCAATACTCATTGGTTTGAGATCTCGAAAGTGAGCTTCCATGATTTCCCAAATACGCGAAGAAGCTGGCCATAATTCCTTAGGAATGAAGTCTGGCAAATTCTGGCCAAAACCTCTTTGAGAACTGATCTGATAGTTTTCGTGGAGACGTCTATATCCTGAGCCAGTTTATATGAAAAACGACAAGGATTTCGGCGAATTCGCTCACGCACCACCTTTACAAGCCGTTTGGTACGTACACTGCGAGGACGACCTGATTTTTACTTTGAATCGATGGTTCCCCTCGTCCTCCCTCGTCTTAACATCCGGTCGATTTATGTGCGGCATATTCCTTCCTTCCGGGTCTCGGCCAGAATCTGGTTGGAATGCTGTCCCGCCAAATGCAACTGCAAAATCTGTTGTCTTTTGAAATCCATATTTTTCTTAGGCTCTTCCTGTCGACGGAATCTAGCGAATACTATTTTGTTTACATATTAATCAGTCCCTTTTTAATATACTAACAACCAGATGGCTCTTGCGATGGCTCACACTGAAATTCCACACTGAAACAAAATACTGCGTCACTTATTTGGGCCTACCCTGTAGATATAGATCAATTCTAGCTTTTGTAGGTGCAGTCCATTGGAACCAACGCTTTCAACAAAGTTGCTCATGAGATCAATATCCATCTTTCCACACCATACGTTTTGGTAATGGTATTTGCTTCTCTATCTAGATCAGTTCTATATTTCCAGAAAACAAAAATATTACATCGGTGGTAAATGTTAACCAAAGGACTTCAAACTCAATTGAACTACATTATCACAAGCTAAATCTAGTTCTAGATTTCTTGGAAAGACGCTATTGAAACAGAACCTCCAACAGAGTTGTTTAAAGGACAGATATCCATTTTCCATTCAAAATCAAAACATTACTTTAGATCAAGATTATTTTTTTTATCTAGACCAGCCCAATATTCTCATATTTTAAGGTTTGATCTAGATCATTTTCCCACTTCTTTTTTTTTTAGAGAGAGAAACAATGTATCAAAGTTGAATAATGGGCAAATATGGTGAAAGCATTCAAACATAACCTTAGTCTAAATCACTCAAAATGTCCACACCCTGGCATGTTCCGGATAATTCAGGGGAAGTGGCAACTTGCGAACTTAGACCAACACTCATAATGCGACATCTCGAATCTGCTGGAATAACGAGTAGATTTAATAACCAAGTGCCCATAACCACATTGGAAAAATCGGTTTAAAAAGATTAATCTAATCTAAACCTTGCTCTAGATCACTAAGCTTTGATTTAGATGAGTTCTACTTCATAGTAGAAGCAATCTTCGAAGTTGATTAAGAGATTAATATTCTTCTTTTCACATTGTTGGTTTTGATCTTAACTTTATTTTCTTATGTAGATCAGTTAAGATTTAGATTGTATTACAATAAGCACGCTAATGAGATAGAACTTTCAACAAAGGTCTGCGAGAGATTAATATTCATCTTTCCATACTATTTCTTTTGGTCTAGATCATTGTTATACGGAGCCATCCCATATGGCATAAGGTCGTTTAGCATAAAGTCATTTGACATAAGATGTTGGATAATCATTCGTCACTTGGCATAAAGGCCGTTTGGCATAATGATCATTTGGCATAAAACAAAATTAAAAGCATCACGGTCATTTGACATATATATTGGAAAATGAAAGCTGCTTCAGGTTCAGTTGGCTTAGTTATAGTTATAACTTGGACGGCCTGGGATGTGACTTGGGCAGGGGCCATCGGGTCCGAGACTTGTAATTTTATTACACTCTTCTCAGCATGGCCGACCAGATATCTTCCCACTACGGCCTAGGTGTACTGCCTGGCCATAGGCCCACGGATTTGGGACTTGCACCATCCATTTCTTTTACGCCCGATCAGTTTAATGTTCATGTTCATACGAAATGAACTCTATGCTAAATGGTTTTATGCCAAATGACCTCATCACATAGGCCTCCCGCTGTAACAATTGGTTATTATGTCAAATAACAACTTGGAGTCTGTTATTTCAATAGTGTTATGCCAAAGGGCATTACGCCAAATGACCACTTAGCTCAAGCTATTGTTATGCCAAATAACTTTATGCCAAACGACCTTATGCCATATGGGCTTCCCTCTTGTTATAACACCTAGAGCAGTTCTCTCTTTTGCATTGCATTAGAATAAATAATAGATTAGAACGATATTTTACCAAACTATACTCCGATCTAGATAACTAAGTTTTGATAACAATGAATCATCGTTTGATAGAATCAAGTTTTATTGAAGAAAAACGTTAAAAATAGTTGTTTGGGAGCTTCTTATTCATCTTTTCTTGTCATTAGTTTCTATCTAGACAAAATTTGTTTTCTACTAATTGTCTAGATCACTCATATATGATTTTTAAAATTTTAATGTTAAGATTGAAGCACGCTATTGAAACAGCACAAGGTTCAACAAGTTCTAACATCAACAAAGAGATTGTTATCCATAATTTTATATTATCAGTATGTCAGTTGGGGGCGACCCCGGCGTAGTGGTTAACATCCACACCTCTTAGGGGCTATTCATAAATCACGTTAACTTTTGTAAGGGAGGCTGGGTCTGACCAAAGTCTACGCTCCTTACATAATTTCAATAAAAATGTATTGTAGAAGTCTACGAAGGGGAGGAGGTGGAGATTTTCAAATATGAATCTACGTGGTTTATGAACAGTCCTTTACCCCAAAGTCACGAGTTTAAATCTCACCCCCGGACAAGTTACGGAAAACACCCAAAGAGGCGTTTCAGTTACTAGGACGGGAGATGAACCAGCCCGAGGCTGAAAATCTAGATAATACAGAAACAAAAAACAAAAGTTATATGTTCGATAAAGCGGTTCAAATAAATTAGAACTGTATATTTTCGAACTAAATCTCAATCTAGATAACCTAATTATTGTCTAGTTCAGCTCAATGTTTCCAAACATAACGAAGTTGAATAATGGGCAAACTAGATCTAAATTTTGCCAAACATAACCTTGGTCCAAATTACTCAAATTTGATCTAGTTCGGATTTATTTTAAGATTAAAGCACGCTATTGAAACAGAACTTCCAACATAATCCAACAAGTTTAAACAAAGACATAATCAACTATCCAACTTTTCGTTTTATTTGATTTGATTGAAACCGTCTTTTTTCTATCTAGACCAGTTAAACATTGGATTAAGTGATTCAAATAAATGAGAACAGTATTTCTATTTTCCAATTAAACCTAAATCTAGATCTAGATTTAAATTTTTTAATATAGCCTTAATCTGCTCAAACTATATATTATGAGCTTTGATCTAGAACAGTTTTTGTTTATGCGAGAAAAATAATAGATAAATTGAATAATGGACAAACTTGGGGAAATAAATTAGTTCTAGATTTTTTCAAACATAATCTAAGTCTAGATAACTCAAATTTGGTCCTAGATCAGATTGAAACATTTGAACTAGAACAAATTTATTTTAAGAATGAACACGCTATTGAAACAGAACTTCTTACGAAGACCAATAAGTTCCAACAGAGATTATTATCCATGTTTTCATTTTATTAGTTTCGATTTAGACCATTTTTTTCTATCTAGATGAGTTAAATAATCGATAAATCATGCTATAAATTCAGATCTAGACTATCTTTCCCACCTAAATCAGTTTTTGGTTTTGCGAGAAAAAATATATCAAAGTTGAATAGTGAGCAAACTTGAGAAAATTAATTAGAGCCAGTTTTTTTTTCAAACATAACCTTAGTCTAGATAACTCAAATTTGATCTATATCAGATTTATAATAAAATGGAATCACGCCGTTCAAACCGAACTCTCAACGAAGCCGAACAAGTTCCAACAAAGTGATTCTTATCCCCCTTTTTATTCTACTAGTTTTTATAAAGATCATTTTTCTTCTATCTAGATCTGAAAAATATTCGATTAAGTGATTCAAGTAAACAAGTATTGTATATTATCTTCAAACCAAATTTCCTTCTAGATCAATTAATTTTTAATATAATTTTTTTACCTTTATTTAGGTGACTTTTGACCACCTGGGCTAGTTCATCACCGATCATTTTTAATATAGCTTTAATTTCAATCAGCACTATCTTTTCAAATTATAAGTTTTGGTCTAGACCATATTTCCCTTCTAGATCAGTGTTTGATTTTGCGAAAGAAAAAAAATGTATCGAAGTTAGGTAATGAACAAACTTGGTGAAATAAATTTGATCTGGATTATTGCAAACATAATCTAAAACTAGATCACTAACAAAAATTTCTTCTTCTTATCTAGGTTTTTTATCTAGATCAAATTTATTTTAAGATTGCAGCACGCTCAACAACGGACTTCCAACGAAGTCCAACAAGTTCCAACTAAGAGGTTATTATCCAACTTTTCAATTGATTAGTTTTGAATTAGTGAATTTTTCTTCTATCTAGATCAGTTAAATATTCGAAAGAGCGGTTCAAATAAATAAGAGTTGTTATTTTTTTTATACTAAACCTGAATCTAGGTTGTTTAATTTTAAATAAAACTTATTTCAATCAGCTAAGTCTTCTCATATTATTAGTTTTGATCTAGACCACCTTTCCCACCTAGATCATAGTATGGTTTTGCAAAAGAAAATATTTATCGAAATTGAATAATGTGCAAGCTTGGTGAAAAACAAATTTCTAAATTTGGCCAAACGCGACCTTAGTCTATCTAGATAACTCATGTTTGATCTAGAGCAGATTTATTTTAAGAGTGAAGCCCACTATTGAAAAAGAACTTCAAACGGAGCCCAACAAGTAACAGCAAAGAGATTATCGACCATCTTTTCATTATATTAGTTTTGATTTAGTCAATTTTTCTTCTATCTAGATCATTTAAATGTTTGATAAAGCATTTCAAATAAATAAGATCGCAATTTGCCCAAATATTACCTTAGTCTATTAAGATCACTCGAGTTTGCTCTAGAGCAGCATTGAAACAGAACTTTGAACAAAATTGAACGAATTTCAACAAAGAAATTATCCATCTTCCAATTTTATTAGTGTGGATTTAGAACAGTGTTCTTCAATCTAGATCAGTTTAATCTATCTTTATATATAAAAATGAATTTCTGTCTGTCTAAACCTTATAGAATCGAAAACTACTGAATCGATCGGCTTGAAATTTTTTATGCAGGAGTTGCCCAGGGAGTCGAAAAAAATTTCCTTAACGAAAAATTCATAGATCAGACCGGGAATCGAACCCAGTCACCTCCAGCATGGTATTGCTTTGTAGCTGCGCCTTTACCGACTGAGCTAAGGGAGGACCCAAGATGAAACACAAATTTAAAGCAAACATGCTGGAATTTTTCCGGCCGGAGAAGGTTCTTATAATAGTTCGAGACTCCTCGTCCGCCTGAAAGGAAAGGGGCTCCCATACAAATCTAAATCTAAATCACCTCTATCTTCCGATTGATACACACTTTGGAAACAGAAATGTTAACACAATTGTTTGGGTGCTTCTTTTCTTCAGTTGGTAAAGACGAATCTACAGAGCAACACCATGCTGGAAGGGGCTGAGTTCGATTCCCAGTCTGGTGTATAGATTTTTTTTTAAATGATTTTTTCTTGTCTCCCTGAATATATGATAGGGATGAAGGTGTGTGGTAGAATTTTCTCTTCTTTCTACAAAGCTAGAGGTACGAGCTTAAAATCAGACTTGAATGCCCTTAAAAATGTCGGCTTAAAAATAATAGAAAGAGATGTTTGGGTTCTAAATAGTCCTATTTATCCCTGCAATGCAGCATCTGTCTTACGTCACTCGTTTGCCACAGCGATTGCGAGAAATTAATCCTATTATCGAGCAGTTTTGAGGCATCCTTCTACCAGCAATTGCAAGAAAGCATAGCATTTTTGATTTTTCAAGCTTTCCATAAATAAGACCCTAGTTTTTCAAGGTTCTGGAAGAGCATTTCTACAAAATCTATTGTCTCATGACAACATTCACGTGATACAAAACGGCAATCCAAACTGCTCGAATGAAATTATATGGTATGATCAATAAGGATGAGCATCTTATAAGACCCTGTTTTCTCAAGGTTTATTATTTTTCGAAAAAAACGACCAAAATGCAAGAATGAAAAATTACACTTGCAATTATCAAAGAAGTTTTACAGTTTATCATGGAAATACATGAATAGAATAGATAGTCACAATATTTTCAAGCCATAACCTAAACATTAGGCATCTAGACAGGTTTCTATGTCGAAAATCAGTTGAGCTGATACAAACAAAAACAAATTTCAAGTGAGTACACCTTTTGAATTGCACAAACCCAATGAAGGGACCAAATTACTTAGCATGCGGCAACGTTGTCTATGAGCAACCTTCTACAGTTGCACTCAGGGAAATTTTCCTATTTAAAACAAGCTAAGCACCCTTTGATGAGTATTCCATTCGAGTAGACATGAGATTTTTAATGAAACCTTATCGAAAATGCAACAAAAAATTTGATTTTTCCAAAATTTTCCAATGAAGTAAATATTTATCAAATTTTGAACTGCTTTGAAACATCAATCATTTAACCCTTAAATACGCAATTTAAGGTTGTTGTTGTTCTAATTTTAAAATTAATACATTTCAAACATAAAATATTCTCCCGCAGCCAAATTTCCTGCCCATCACCCCCCATTTTCCGTCACTCACCTGCTCCTTCTTTGTTATCCTTCTTGCGCGAAACCAGCGACAGCGGCTCGTTCCCGAAGCCGTTCTCCCCATAGTTGGCATTCTTCTGCGACTCGAGCAGCCGCAACTGCTCCTGATGGATCCGATGCTTGATCAAGCTAATCTTCGGCATGGTGGCGGCTTAAATTTTTCCTCCTCTGTGCTCAAAACTATAAACTACCACCGGTAAGCAATCCTGAACTGAACTGCAAACTGCTTGTAATCCAGATAAATTTGTCACTATTTGTTTGTTTGAATTTTCTCTTCTTGCCCGTTTCACCACTGTCAGCTGTCACTTGTCATAATCACACACCCTGTGTCGTTGAGCCCTTTCTCGCTCGTCTATTTTTCTTCCACTCTTTTATCCTGTTATCTCACAATCGCCAGTAGTAGTTATCCACCGAATTCATCCATTAACACGTTTCGATTTGTTTACAGGCCTTCTTTGATCAAAAATTTCTTCCAGCGCATGCTTCCACACTTAACTCGCAGAGATCCAGTAGTAGTAGTAGTAGTCAGCCGTCGTTACACATAACCTTTAACGATGCTTTTTTCTTACTTTTTCTTAATCCTAGTATCTTAGAAAATATTGCACTTTGAGTAGTATTTCTTGGGAATCGGGGCTCGAAAGCCATAATCTTATTCACATGATTTTTTTTTTTTGCTTTTCTTGAGTTGATCACGCTCAATCCACTCACTCACACCCGTCTTGTTTGCACTTGAAGCTTCCGGAAGTAACTGTTCCTCCTACGACCGGAACTTCCGAACTCTCTCTCGCGGTTTCCCCCTGTCACGGTACGCAGAAGAACCTCTGGGTACCAGGGAGGTAGGTAGGAAGGAAAGGTGAAAAGCCTTACTAGGCGCTGTACACTCGGTTTTCAACACGCGGACCAACTCCACCGGCTCAGACAGGAGAGATACGTTCGTTCTTGGCGGCGTTCTTTCACTTACTGTACACTGCAATGCTGGCTGCTTGCGAGGCTACCGTCCACCGTCGTCGTCGTCGTCGTCGTCCGCCCGTTGTGTTCCGTTCCGCAGTTCCTCCACAGCGGCAGCAGAAATATTCAACAAGCAGCAGCAAGTAGCTAAGCCGAAAAGAAAAAAAGTATCAGAATTACAGCTAGATTCCGAAAGCTCTCGCACACAAAAGCCGACGGCGCAAGCGAGAAGGACGATAGAACGTTCCCAGGTGGAAGCGAGATGAACGGAAACAAGTATCTCTTTTTTTACGGCAAACGAACGGGCTGCTGCGCTTAGCTGCACGCGCGCCTGTGTTGGTTGATGTTCTGTTATTATTGTTCTTTTCCTGTGAGTATAGCGGGCATTTGCGATGGTATGCGAATCGGTTGTTGTTACGGTTTGTTGCCGCTTTGCCGTCAGGTGAGAATGGGCTTGGGTGGGTGTGCGTGCGCTGCAGTCTTGCACACACATAGAACGGATGAGCAAATCGGGTTCGTCGCTGAGTTCGGCTTCGGCTAAACTCGGCCGGTGTTGCGAGCTTTTAAACCAGTTCGTATAGCGTCGTGGTGTCAAGCGTTGTGCAATTTAACTGGATAGTGGGCAAATGGGTTAGAATAGGCAGAATGTTTGTGGTGATAAAAGTTGGAAATTCAATAACTTGAGAGTTGAATACGACTACTTTAAGAACGTTCATTATTTAGTTAAATCTGTATCATGAAATCCATTTTCGAATTCATAGTTTGAACAATTTTTACACATCTTTTCAATACGACAGTACTCTCTCGATAAATTTAGTTAGTTATGATGCTGGTGACTAAGTATCTCAAAATTATGCAAAGAATATGACTGCTTCAGAACTCTTTGGTCCCAAGTACACCTTGCTCCTTGCAATACAGTCATACACTTTTAGGTATTAGAATCTTTACTTTTGTTTTGATTCGCTGTGTTATTTTGACAGAATATTTAAAGGGTTATTCATTGAAAGTTATGTGTTGAGGAGCGATTTATTGACCGATGTGCAATTTCTGCTTACCTATCAGACGCCTGATAGATATGACGGAATAAAAAAGAAAACTAAAAACAGCCCCAGTTCAAAATGATGACGAAAAAATTTCACAACTTACACTAAAACTTGCTAAAACTGCTATATTCATGAAATTGATATACTTTTTAAGACAAGGCTGTACATTTATTACTTTGTCAATAGAGCACACATCACGTTTTTTACTGGTAAACCACAATGTTTTGCTGATATGTTTTTGTGCTGTAATTTCAGCAATGTATACAGCAAAACCAAGATTGCTGATCAAAGATTGCAGCAGAACTGATATTTAAAAAGTTGACAGCCTTCTGCAGAATACTAACAATTTGCTTAACCAGCTGCAGACCAAAACAAATAATTTTGCTGTATTTTCGGAAATTTACGGTATTGCTTTTTATTCAATTAAAATCACACGTTTTCGGCTTACTTATCATTCACTGAACTGAACTTTCTATTTATTTAAGGCAATGACTAGAAATTAGAAGAAAAATTAGAAAATATGGCAAGAGATGGTTCAAATTTGAAGTTGAAAAATAGTGCGCCCCTAAAATTATGTAAAAATCATTCTTAATTTCGGATCCACAGAAGAAATAATGTTTTACGAATGCGTATGTATGCTTCTCCCACGTTGTACATAGGAGCCTTAATGGTCAAAAATAGGTTTTCATTATTGTTACTTCACGTACGGAGAATACAGACATAACAATTATACTATGTAAAAGAATATACATTTTTCAATAAGTGTTATGATTTCAGGAGAACACATACATTTATCCTCTCAACAGTTCTCTCGAGCAATCTTTTGTGTGCCTTTGTTGATGCGTTTTGCATAGTGCATTTCAACACAACGGTCATTTTGCCTGGAAACCAAAAATGTAAATAATCAATTATATATTTACGAAACAGTTCTTTCACATCAAGAATTTCCTAATCCGCAGAGCGTCCACAACCACTTGTTGTTCCGCATCTATAATTGATTCTAAGTTCTTAACTTTATCTTAAAATGTATGGTAGGGTACCGGGATGTAATGTCAGCCTAACTCCTATATTCAGCATATGTAGCAAATATGTCATACAGCGAAAATAGATCTTGACGGCATTATAATGATATGTTTATCTCAAGCAGTTGAGATTTTGATTCGTCAATTTAGAGGTTGACACTTGAGTGAGAGTATCGACTTGCTGATCATTTCTGTCATTATGACTGCACAGATTAAGCTTAATACATTATCTTCCCGAACTTTAAATAAACTAAATTCCACAATATTGAGCCAATATGTTTAATGTTGTGCCCTAGGTGTTGCGCTCTAGATGCACTATTTTGTTGTATCTGCGACAGTTACCCTTGCAATTGAAATGAAAAATTGACGTTCTATTGTAGTTTTCACAGTATGCTAGATGATGGAAAGCCAAATAACAAGATACTGAACAGGCGAAATATTTTAGTCTTCAGTTTTGTTACCATAAAAAATGGTAATTTTCACTACCAAAGTCTTCTTCTTCTTTCTTGGCATTTTAAACTTATTGCGTAACACAATTTGCTCATTACTTAATCTCAACTTAGTAGTCTTAATGCACTTCCACCAAAGGGTCGGACTTCCTGATCATTTGATCAGATCTCTTCATTTTTCATAAAAAAAGATGATTTCAAATCTTTTATGACAGTTTAACACAAGCGATTGTTTAAAAAAGTGGCCAAACGCCAAATTTGGAAATCTTTTAGAGATTTTTAATAGATCATATAGAGAACTTTCGATCGCTTTGAGGAAAATATTCAGACCAGACCAAATCAAACCGAGCAATAATGGACTGGTATCGCGAAAACGGAGTTGAGTTTGTAGAGAAGGCGATGATTCCGCAAACCCATTGAACAATTTTGAGCTTTGATGAAAGCCAAACTTTTGAAGAAACGTTCAGAAGCCGCTGATGTCAACAAATTCAAAAAGAATTGTATAAATGTGAGCAGACAAAAAAACATTAATTTTGTAATTTATACTCCGAAAAAGAAATACAAGCTAAAAAAACAGCTTTTCTCTGTACCCATAATTACCTTCTTTAAGTAAAACTACAATAACATTAATTGTGACAATATATCTTACATCTAAAGTCAACCATAGTAAAATTAAATCCATCAGAGAAGACCAAAAAATTGAATTTAATTTCAAATTTGTTTAGTCAAATACTTTGCATCATTAATTTCAATGGTAATGTGTGTTTGTAACGGACGGAACGTGGATCCAACATAACATAAAAAAAAAACCAATCAGCAGTCAACACAATGGGTTTTTTGGAGTAAATCGGTTACAGGTAGGTTTGTTAGCCCATAAGGTCATGACAACTGTTTTATGAGATGCACGCGGCATAATTCACATTAATAACCTTCAAAAATGAAGTATAAACAATGGTGAATATTAGCCAACTTGTTGGGTTGATTAAATAAAGATTTGAAGAAAATACGACCTTATTTGGCCAAGAGTAGAGTTTTTTTCCACCAATGGTGCACACGTTTTCAGTATCCATGGCAAACATCCATGAATGGAACAACACCCCCTTATTCACAATCTTATCCAAATTTAGCCCAAAGTGACAATTTCATGTTCCCAAACCTGAAGAAATGGCTCGGAAAGAGATTTGACTCCAACGATGAAATCATCTGACGAACAAATACCAGATTTGTTAACCTGGACAAATTTTAATTTTTGAAAAGAATAAAAAACATGGAGATGAGCGAATTACGCTTAAGTGAAAAGTTTTTGAACGATAATAATTCTTGTTTGATTGAACAGAATGACTTCGTTCGTACATAATTTGTCAGGAGAAACCTCAATCTAGTGCTTTTAATATAAGTAGTTCAATCTTTTACTTAAAGATTACCTGATTTTGCTTTGTTGCAGGTTGCTGATTTATTTATTGTAGCCCGTCCTCTATTATGAATTTTGCTTCGTACTGCATTTTCGTGACTCACTTCATTCTGAATGCTAGTATATAGCACGCAAGAAGAACTGACATGCTTTCAGTGTTTAACATTAGCTTCGGACGGGGCTTTGCCCACTCGCAACAGGGAGATAAATCAAGACCGGTTGGTCGGAAAATTGGCGGTGCCCCTGTCTTCCCACTGCTATGATGCAAATTGAGCCTCTGAAAATGACGCTTTTGACTAGATTTGCAGAATCATCCCAAGTGTCTTGCCGTCGGTTATTTGCAGTGACGAGGAGTTTGATAAACTATCATCTGGAATGAATATTAATTTCCAACGCGTATCATGATCACCGTTCCTTTCAGGGTGACCAAGTAAATTTTACGATAAGAGTTTTTGTGTTCAAGTTATATGTTCGTGATTTAAGCTAAACAATTACTGCATGTTATTAAAAACAGTACATTTTGGATTGTTTGCTCAATTGCCTGAATGTCTCATTCAGTTGAGAGTGATAAATTCGACGGAGATTTGTCATAATGGCCAAACTAAAACACGTAAGCAATAGCTTTTTTCGAAAATTCCTCGACATTGAAAACTCACCTCATTGATTCACCACATCATTTTAAAGAGGAAGAGTCCACTTATCTGGTTTGATTGGTGGCTTACACTTTGTGTCATGAGAAATTTACGGAAAGAGTCATTATTTAGGTTTGTCAGCTAGGTCAAAATGAAAAATCTTTGTTGAATTGTATGTTTGTCATTGAATGCATTCGACATGGTCAGTTCAAAAAGACAGAGAGACGACTACTGGCTGGGCCTGTAGGAGGTTGTGGGGGTGTACGGTTTAGTACACTAACATTTTAGAGTCTGGCATAAAAGGACTCTCATTGTCTCGTACGGCATAGACGTAGTTGTAATAATGACCAAACATTAACCCACAAGTTGATGACCTACGGGCACCACGACTGTGAATTCGGCCCATGATCGTGACGTGAACTTCACGGTTGTATCCCTGATATAAACCACTTCTATTTTTTTAATCAAAAAATCAGTGCTTCATTCTGAAGGTCACGGACTTATTTACCCGCTCTCGTTAGTCATACATAAAAGTTATATAGTTAACAGGTGATATAATGTTATTTGAAAATTTAGTTTGCGGACTGAAGTTGCTAAATACAACTTTGATTGCTGACAGATTATGTTTTGAATGGCATAAATTGAGACCATTTTATAACACAAGAATGAGATGAGCTGTTTCCTCTAATCACGTAATAATTGCATATGCTTTGACAGATATACGTATTTTGTCTTGCTACGATGGTACTGATAGAGTCTGCAAGAATTAGATGAAAAACGCATATCAGTTAAAGGATATGCAATCAACTCAACACACTCAAATGTCTACATAGGGGATCCCGTGAAGTGGTTAGGCCAAAGATAAATAAAACTTAGATTTACAGAATATCACAACTAAACTTATGCAAATGAAACTGCTTATGCTTAAAGCATTAACTTCAACGCAAACTTTCAAGTTTACTTTAGAGGGATTCCATCCAGAATGTGCCGGAAATCCCAAAAATCATACCCGATCATCATTGATTTGGATGAAACTTGGCACATGAGTTCGGTACGTTGGAAAAAAAAATTCCACTGGTGTTAAGATAATTTGGGTTCAAGAGTAACTTTTGAGATGGGCGTATGTGTTTTCCAACATTTTACTTGAAAAATCGTAGTTCAAAAACCATTACATTTAGAGAAAAACTTTAAATAAGGGAATTGTAGGGAACTAAAAAGCCTTTCTTAAAAAATATACACAGAAAAAAAATTTTTTTTTTCATCAAGAAAAATCAAAAATAATTACTAAAAATAAAATATCTAAAAAAACATATTTTTAATATTTTTTTAATTTGTTGTATGGAAATTTGAGGAAAAAAGACACGTTTTAAAAAAAACTCTAGGATGGACGCTCTTATAATAAAAAAGTTTTTCAAATAGCGAACTTTGGTGTATATTTCAAATTTTGGTTATTCATTCTTATAAATAAATTTTGATGTTACAATATGGTTTTGGAGATCATTACAAACAATAATGATCATAATGATAAACCACGTAAACGCAACCGTTTTCAAGATATTTCTGATTTTCTTTCAATAAAATTTCAAAACCTCAAAAAATACGCCCTTTTCATAAATTACTCGTGATATTAAAACAACAATAGCTAACGATTGTTTCTCTTGTGTTTTAGCCTTTTTAAAACACATGTATGTGCCTCTTACTTACTCTTAACAGCTCGTCGATTGAAAAAGCTTCACTTAAAGTTATAAGACAAAAATAATGAATTATGGTTGGATTTATATTTATATATACCATTTATTAGTCTCGGTCATTGATAATATTACATAAACATTATATAAACTATTGATTGCTTTTATATATATTATGAATCCTGCCTTCTTCGTCATTCGAAAACAGTTTTACAAAAACTTCGTTTTCTGAAATTGGAACGAATGAGTGGTACTTTTGTGTACCTGCAATCGTTTTAGTCTGTCGGTAAATTTCATTCCATTCTGCTACCCCCTGTTCATACTCTTCATGTGATACATAACAAAACGACATTTTTGTTAAACAATCATCACTTTTTGGTTCGCCCATTCGAATAACTCTAATGCACTTTTTATAGGGTGTTCATGTTGTACAGCAAGGCTTGCATATCTTGCCATTCGTTTTAATGTACCACCAATTGCATCGCAAGGTCCCTTACCGTGGGATGTTGCGAAAAAATGCCATTCAGCATCAATATTGTATTTCTTTTTAAACTTACAAAGGCTTGCAAAGTTCTTCCTATTTTTATATTGGGATGCTGCCCGTCAGACATAAACGTAGCTTTCTTTACTTTAATTTTTGTTTGCAAAAAGCTTATTAGTTTTGAAATAAACACCTGCACCGCAATCGTATCATGTTTCAACACTTCTGAGATAACAATGAAACTGATATTTTTAAGTATTCCAGATTCCGTGTAATAAATGACAAAAGGGTGAATAGTGGCTTGCTCATTACTCCAATAACTACTTTGAACAGCATCTTGAAAAACAAATGAATAATTTTCAGAAAAATCACAAATTATTATTACTTCGCCGTCTTTAAGACAACTTTTATAATCTCTCAAGAAACTAGACTGCTGAGATTTGACAAAATCGTGGGATACTAATTGTTCCAACTTTTCACAAAAATAAGCAATAAATTCATCAATTGGTTTAACAAGTGTCTCTAAACTACATCTATCAGTTGAAATCCATTGCTCAAAGATATTTCAACTAAACCACGTTTTTCTAATTTGTCTGTTAAACTACTCTCAAAATCTGAAAAGCCTGGACATCGTTCGCATTCACGGAGGTAACATTTTTTAGTTCTAGTTGATGAGCTACATAATATTTCTTCAAAACACAATTTATAATCATTCTCGAATGAATATTTTCTAAGACCATGAAGCATCAAGTTAATGTTCTCATGAATGGTGCAAACACAAATGTTATGAGAACCTGTGCTGCTGTAATTTGCAATGCTTTGGTCTTAGTGCTGCAAAGAGCTAAACCCAACAGCATTTTGATGCATCTCTGAAGTTTAATGAAAGCTTCTCTTAATGAACAAACTAAAAGGCGCTTTTGAATATGAACCCTCTTACCTTCATCCTCACTGAAACGTAGTCGTTCATACCAGGGGTTGCTCGTGTGATCCTCATCACTGTCGTAAAATTGCAAAATCGTTTTGTCTCCGGGTTCAGACCGTGTCCCAGCTTTTCGTTAGGGCAGCTAAAACACCTTCTGTAGCTGTGCTAGGAATTTAGCTTGTGATACGATGTACTTGTTTGTTATTCCAAATTCTGCCATTACTCTTTGATTTGTCCAAGATGTGAGTACAACCGAAAGTATCCTTACTTGATCGTCCTCGAAGTTTCTGGATCAGCATACCGGTCCTTTAGCTGCGCCGATTATTTCGTCATATTCGGCTGCTTTCACTTTCAATTGTTCAGGTCATCCTCCCTCCGCTTGATCCATAGCATCGTGTGTCCGAATGCCGTTTGAAACATCTTTGAACTTTTGCGGGCATAATTTACGTTCGAGGAACTTTTTAGCCGATATTGGCGGAAACGCTGATTCCAGCTACGCCCTTGTTAAATAGCTCAACATTATGGCGCCTTGAATAATCTTGCCACCGCTGATCAGATGGCACTGAACATTAATGATATTGCCGATGGCGTTTCCTCGAGACCATACAAGTCTACGCCGTGATGTAGATGGTTGTCGGATCCATAATGTTAGTAATTGATGGTTTCTCACTAGGCTCCGAAATTGCAACATGGGATTGTTCCATTATATTTAAATGCAAACGACAATAATCATAAATCATCAAAGAAGTGTCCAAATGTGTTTTGCCCATAAACTTGAGTTTTTGGACATTCTGTTCAGTTAATTTACGAAGGTTTTTGAGCACCGTTCAGTGGGAAACGGCATACAACACTTCTTCATGTTAGCTCATTTTCAGTTCACTCAGATAGATTTTACTGATGAATGCGACTATGTATGAGCGACTATCATATATTGGCTGTGGTACCTTTGGAAATGCAGGTATAAAACATCTCTGGTAGTTTACAGGCATACATTAGCTGTTTTTTATGAGAAGATATACCTGACATACGTTATAGCTGCTATTTGTCTACCTACCTTAAACAATATGGTTACTTTCATCGCTACATCACCGAACTGTTCGGAGTGTAGTTGTGCACACTACACCCGACCTCTAACATCGTTGGAGCTTGGCAAAACAGTCAGCAGTTCGATTAATATGCTTCTTCTATGAAGACCCTCCGCATAATTTCATCATCTGTCCATTTCTTCACACTTGTCGCCTTACGACATCTATCTCGCTGTCACTTTATCGCTTTAGCAACTTCGCTCCCTTCATTCTCTGAGCGGCCCGACCGTATACAGCCATAAAACAATTATAAATATATTGATTGCAATATTAAAACAATAGTGTTATTTATCTTGTTCTTTTCAAATGAGTCTTCTATCATCCTGATATCAAAGAAAGAGGACATTAGAGTAAGTGAACGTTATAATATGAAGATCTTGGAACAATTTATCATTTCTGGTGAAAATCTCGATTAACTAAGAAAAGAGCGAATTTTCTGAGTTTTTTCATTCTATTGAAATAAAATCCGAAAAATCTCGAAAACGGTTGCGTTCAGGTGATTTATCAGTTATAATCATTATTGTTTTAATGATCTCCAAAATCATATTGTATAATTAATTTTCATTTATAATAATAAATAACCAAAATTTGAAATATGCACCAAAGTTCGCTCTTCGGAAAGCTTTATTATAAGAGCGTCCATCCTAGAGTTTTTTCAAAACGTGTTTTTTTTTCTCAATTTCCATAAAACAAATTTGAAAAATATTAAAAATATGTGTTTTTTTATATTTGATTTTTAGTATTTATTTTCGAGTTTTCATTATGAAAAAAATTTTTTTTTCAGTGTACATTTTTTTTTACAAAGCCTTTTTAGTCTCTCTACAATTCCCCCATATAAAGTTTTTCTCTAAATGTAATGGTTATTTGAACTACGATTTTCAAGTAAAATGTTGGAAAAAAACATACACCCATCCCAAAAGTTACTCTTGAATCCAAATAATCTTAATACCAGTGGATTTCTTTTCAACATACCGAAGACGTGTACCAAGTTTCATCAAAATCGAAGATAGTTGAGTTTGGTGACCGACCGATTTGGCGTGGAATCATTCTTTAATAAATATCATCGCAACAACGATTGACATATAAAATCGGTAAGAATACAATGAAATAAAACATTTACATTGATTACGATGTTACTTTACTGGATTTTCAACCGACTATCAACTTTACAACTCGTGTAATTCATGATAAAGGAATAACAACCTATTTTAAATATTTTTTTTTAACGTTGATTTCTCTCGTAATGTCAAAACGCTTTCGCGAATTGAAAGCAGCATCTAGTAGAGGAATGTTTGTTCTAAGATATGGTGTTTATTGGATTTCGAAGGAGTCTTGGGATTCGTGAAAGATGTTTTCATTGGCTTTTCGACCCTAATCGGGAATAACTGAAGACTTGTTGTCTTTTTATGGATTGCGTTGGAATGCAAAATGTTTTGAGAAACTTACTTTGAAACCTACCTCTTAGATCACACAATCAGATGTGTCGTCTTTAATAAACTGTCGAGAATAAGTAATTATTCACTCACTACCATCGAGTAGACATGACAACCACAGGTTATCTATTTCCACTTAACACACCCATTCAGTTGAAATAATGCCCATTCCGAACATAAGTTTTTCCCACAATGCCACCGGGCCAGCAACGGAAAGCTCACGTCAACTCCAACCTCCAAAATACACTCAAACCTCATGCTCACCTATAATAATAAAACGGAGTAATAGCAGCACGATCGATCGATGCGTGGATGTGTGCGAGCTTCTCATTTGTGTGCAAATACGATCGCCGAACGACGACCGGTGAAGAATACAAAGCGGCTCAACCCGCGCCATGCACAGGTATGCAAACCTGTTCTGTGTGTATCGACGACGTAATTTCTATCTTCCTTCAGCATAGTCGACTCGCGGGAAGAATCAGCATTTTACTCAATTTCACTAAAAAGTTGAGTTACTATTGGATGAGTAACTCCGCTTTTTTTTCGAAACTGGATTATAATTTTTGAAGCACCCGATTCTTCCCATGTAGCAGGAATGGATCGGATGGATCGTTCGCTGCTGTCTTGAAGTCTGATCTGAACGGCATCAACATCAACTACTCACATCGTTTGCTCACCTCGCTCCTTCTTGGCTTTTGGTTGCGATCGTTCGGCGAAAAGCACACACTCTCTTCGTCGGTGTGTTAAACCTTTCGGTTTTTTAGTAGAGTGGTGTTGGTGTTGAGGCTTTCGTTGGTTGATCGTGTGCGCTTGTTGTATGCTCGAACACAGACAGGTACGCACTGTCCGGGCACCGTTTGAAACCTTTCGCGGATCGTCTTCTTTTGTTGGAAAGAACGACTGACTTAAATTTTCAGTCCAGCATAGAGGAAGCGAAAAGTTAAAAAAAAATGTAAGGTAAGTGCTTCGTCGTTTCTTCTTTTCCCTTCGACTGCTGACTTCTTCTTTCGCTCTCCGGCGCACTGACTGACTTTGACTGGACTGCTGTTGGTTGGATGGGACTGGCCGCAGGGCAGGTAGATAAGCAAGGTGTGGGAAGGCAGGCGGCTGAGTATGATAATGATGATCGTGCTGCGAGTGTGAGGTGAGTTGAGTTCGTCGTCGCATTTGCCATAGTTCCAGTTGTACGGTGAAGCTGAAGCCCATGCATGCATAGATAGACAAAGAATGGAGAACAATAAAAAGTTTTTCGTTTGCTTGCCATAACAATAACAATAACAACAACAACAACGTAAACGGTAATGCGATCATGATCAGGATCACCACAGTTTATTAGGTGAGGGGGCGGATGGTGGTCATCAGTACGGCTTGAAAGTCATAAAATTGATGGGAGGGATTTGGCTGTCTGAAGGATCAAACGGGATATCCATTATGCGCAGTTAGGCGAGGATTCCTTTGTCTTTCGAGATTGGTTTTGTTTTGGGACCGATTTTTGTTTACAGAATTAAGATTTTGACAATGGTTTATGCAAAAACTTCATTTCAGTTGAGGATATTCATGTTTGAAATTGGACTGAACTTACAATCTCTACGCAGTCTTCCAGTGGCAGTGCATTTAGAAATTTAGGAGTCAAAATCCTACGATGAGAAACTACGAAGCACGAAGGAACAACTCAATGGAGGATGTACGCAAAGGTGATGAGGCGGTACCGCAAGGATGTTTCGGCTGAGTGAAGCGAAGAATCCACTTTGGCTTAGCTTGCCTCGGAGGAATCTCAAGATTTCATGTGCAACGCAGGAAAGAGATGTCCGAAAACATCTTCCACGATGTTTTAGTTGGAGATCAACTTCAAGCGATGTGGTTGAACCTTCGATTTCAATTTAAGTTCTACCACAGGAAACTTATGCAGACAAAGTCTGGCCAAGAAGCAAAAACTGGCTGCAGCACGAACATACAACAGAAACAGTATCACATCTGGAAAGTACAAACTAAGGATTTTTAACAGCACCAACAGGTACCAGAAGAATGTCCCCCACATGGAATTGCCTGACTACTGAAGTTCGAGTTTACTCGCTTTACTCTGTACTGTGAACACTGAACCGCACTGACTTCGACATTTTGTTTATCGCAGAGAAAGCGAATATAATCGCACTTTTATGGCCAGGTAATTCCAGCTTTCTATCGACTCAAACGTGTTACCTTTCAGGACATCACAGATCTTAGGAAAGATCTTGGAAATGATGCATCGATTCAAGTCACGTATCGTTGATATTGTTTATGTTACCAGCTGGTTCAGGAATTATTTCTAGACCTTTAACATATTAATGATCTTGAGATCCCTAGGATCCCCTAAGTTCCGAGGGCTTCTCTGATGTTCAGTGAATCAATCAGAAGATCTGAGGACTTCTTTGAAGTTCCGTGAATTTCTTTGAAATTTCGTTCTTCACAGAAGCACCACGAATTTTTCTGAAATTTAAAGGACTTTATTGAAGATCCATAAATCTCTCTGAAATTCCGTGAATTTCTTCTAAAGTTCTGTGAACTTCTACTGAAGTTCTGTGAACTTCTACTGAAATTCTGTGAACTTCTACTGAAGTTCTGTGAACTTCTACTGAAGTTCTGTGAACTTCTACTGAAGTTCTGTGAACATCTACTGAAGTTCTGTGAACTTCTACTGAAATTCTGTGAACTTCTACTGAAGTTCTGTGAACTTTTACTGAAGTTCTGTCAACTTCTACTGAAGTTCTGTCAACTTCTACTGAAGTTCTGTGAACTTCTTTGAAATTCTGTGAACTTCTTTGAAATTCTGTGAACTTTTCTATATTACCGCGAACTTCTTTAAGGATCAAGTTTATCTCTTAATTTATTTCGATGACTTCTCTGAAATTGACTTTTTTGAAGTTCCGTTGTATAATCTGCAACTCTGAGGACTTCTCCGAATTTCCGTGAACTTTTCTGAAGTTTCGAGGCTTCTCTGAAGTTTATCTGATTTATCTGTTATTTCGTGGACTTCTCTGAAGTTCGTCCTTAGAACTTTAATGAAGACATTGAGACTTGCATCTAGTTTGGCACTCTCCTGACATTCTATGGACTTTAGAGAAGTCTCAAGGAGATCTCTGGAGTTCCGACAATTTTTCTGGAGATCCGTGAACTGATCTGAAGTTTCGTGAGCTTCTCTTCGTGAACTTCTCTGAAGTTCCAATGATTTCTCTGGAATCCCGTGGACTCCTTTTGATGTTTCAAGGACTTCTCTGGAGGACTTCTCTGAGACTACTTTGAAGTATCGAAGACTTCTTTGAAGTTCTCGAAAGTTTTCGAAACTTTCTGAATTCTTCCGACTTTGCTCAAGTTCTCGGAACGTCTCTGAAGTTCTCAGAATTTTGCTAAAGCTTTCGGAACTTCTCTGGTGTTTTTGGAACTTCTCTGAAGTTTTTGGAACTTCTCTGAATGTCTAGAGAGTTATCTGAAAATTTAGGGAGTTCTCTGAAATTCTAAAGAGTGTTTTGGACTTCTTTGAAGTTTTGGAACTTTACTAAAGTTCTCAAGACTTCTGGAATTCACTGAAGTTTCCTGGGATTAGCTGAGGGTCATCGGGTTTAACTTGAATTCTCTAGATTTTTTAAAAGTTCTTTTAACTTCACTGTAATTCAAGGAACATCCCTGATGTTCTTGGATCTTTACTGAAGGTTTTGAGACTTGCACGTAAATCTCTGCACTTTCCTATGTATTCTATGGACTTTTCAGAAGATTTCTGCGCCACACAGAAATTCTCGGGACTTTTTGAAGGCCTTGAGACTTAGTTGCAGCTCTCCGTACTTCACTAGGATCTTAGGGATTTCGATGAAGTCGATGAAGACTTCTCTGAAAAGCTTCAAACTTTTCTGAAGTTCTCAAGACTTCCCTAAAGTTCACTGAATTTACCTGAAATTATTGAGGCATCTGTGAAGATCTGCGGACTTCAATCATTTTGTTAGGACTTTCCTGAAGTTCTCGGAAATTCACGGAACTTCTTTGAAGGTCTGAAGCTATCTGAAATTCTAGATTCAAGAATAGTTTTCTGCAATTTATGGACTTCTTGGAATTCTCCCAAGTTCACCGGATTCAACTAAATTCTCGGGACCTTTGTGAAGTTCTCAGGACTTCATGGAAGTCTGTAACTCAAGGGACATTCCTGAAGTTTTTGAGACTTTTATGTAATTCTCGGCACATTCCTGACATTCTATGGATTTTTCAAAAGTTTTCTGGGCCGCACATAAATTCTCGGCACTTTTTTCATAGATCTTAGGAGTAAATTTAAGCTCTCCAAACTTCCCTGAATTTTGGGGATTTCGATGAAATTCACTGGATTTCTCTGAAGAGCTTGAAACAAGGCTTTCATAAAGTTCACTTAATTTCCCTGAAATAATCGAGGGATCCCTGAAGATATGAAGATATGCGGACTTCGATAATTTTCTTAGGATTTTCCTGAAGTTCTCGGAAGTTCACGGAACTTCTTTGAAGTTCTGAAGCTATCTGAAATTCTCGATTCAAGAATAGTTTTCTGCAACTTATGGACTTCCTGGAATTCTCCCAAGTTCACCGGATTCAACTATATTCTTGGGACTTTTCTGAAATTCTCTAAACTTCACTGAAGTCTGTAATTCAATGGACATCCCTGAAGTGGTTGGACTTTTCAGAAGTTTTATGGGCTGCACATACATTCTCGAGATATTTTTGAAGATCTTGGGACTTAGTTAAAGTTCTCCGAACTTTCGATGAATTTCACTGGATTTCTCTGAAGAGCTTTTCTGAAGTTCTCAAGACTTCCCTAAAGTTCACTGAATTTTCTGGAATTTATCGAGGCATCCCTGAAGATCTGCGAACTTCAATAATGTTTTGAGGACTTCCCTGAAGTTCTCGGAAGTTCACGAAACTTCTTTTAAATTCTGAAGTTATCTGAACTCCTAGATTCTAGAATAGTTTCTTAAAATTTACGGACATCCTGGAATTTTCTCAATTTCACCGAATTCAACTATATTCTTGGGACTTTTCTGAAGTTCTCAGGACTTCCCTGAAGTCTGTAATTCAAGGGACATACCTAAAGTTTTTGAGACTTTTCATAAGTTTTATGGGCCACATATAAATTCTCAAGGACATTTTTATAAATCTTAGGACTTAGTTGAAGCTTTTCGAACTTTTCTTAAAATCTGGAGATTCCGATAAAATTCATTGGATTTCTCTGAAGAGCTCGCAACTTTTCTGCAGTTCTAAATACTTCCCTAAAGTTGACTCAATTTCACTGAAATTGTAGAGACATCCCTGAGGATCTTCAACCTTCAATAATGCTCTTAAAACTTTCCTGAAGTTCTCGGAAGTTCACGGAACTTCTTTGAAGTTCTGAAGTTATCTGAAATTCTTCAAGATTCAAGAATAGTTTTCTGCAATTTACGAGATTTTTGGAATTCTCCCAAGTTCACCGGATTCAATTAAATTCTCGGGACTTTTCTGCGTTCACAGGACAGCAGGAAGTCTGTAATTCAAGGGACATCTTTGACATTTGTTCTAGGAGTTTTGGTGACATTCTATGGGTTTTCCTGAAGTATTTTGGTCTCTCTTGTTCAAAAAGTGTTCAAAGTTCGAAAAGATTCCTCAATTTTTTGAAAATCTATTAATCTCAAAGATTTACTGAGGCTCTCCCAACTTCACTAAAAATTCCTAGACTGCTGTGGGCTTCACGAAACATTTCGAGATGTTTCTGAAGTATTTGTCCTCCATTAAAGTTCTTTGGCCATTTCTGAAGATCTCGGTACTTAAAAAAATCATCGGAATTTCACTGAAGTTTACTGAATATCTTTAAATAAAGTTCTACGGATTGAAGTTTTCAAAATAATCTTGATATTTTAAGGGCTTCAGCGATTTTCTGTATATTTTTCTGAAATTATCGGAACTTTCCTGATATTATAGGAATTTAACGGACGCTTTCGACTTTTCTGATGTCTTTGAAACAAAACTCAAAATTTTAGTGGCTTCCCTTAAGATCTAGTAACATTCCTGAAATTTGAGGAACTTCATAGAAATTTAGAAAAAAAGATGAGAAAACCTTTTAAACTTCAAGAGAGTTCAAGGAACTACACAGCAAAGTTCCAGTATTTTTTGTGGAACTTGCGATATTTTCTGTGGAACTTGATACACTGAAAATTTTGATCAGACGTGTTATGAATAATTCAAAGCGTCTGTTTGACACCCGTTATCAGTACGTGATACTAGATTTGGCATAAAATATAGAACATTTCATGTAGATTAAAAAATCCGGTCTGTTGTATGGAAGAGTACAAACAAATTCGGTTTTTTTTACGCTTTGGCTTTCAATTGAACGGGGGTAAATTTTACCCGCTCGTTGAAACTTACCTTGTTTTCTGTGATAATGACAAAACAAAAACCGAAACTCGGAAACGACGATTACGCAGCAAATCCGCTAGGTTAATTCTTCCTCCGAAGCAACTGTTGGTTCGTAATTTTCCGACATGGCAATTTTCTTCGATTCGCACCGTGTTGCCTCCTAAACAAGAGGGAAAATCTACTCCACTTCTAATGAGCCATCCAGCGAGGGAATCGCAGCAGCCCAATTTGCATCCCGTTCCAAGTTCGATCGCGGCTGCTTGGATGGACGCAAGGTAAACAAGACGACGTGCGCAAACTTTCTTCCACATGGGCTATTTTTAGACGTCCAGCTCCCGGAGGCGGCCGGAACGAGAAGAAAGTTCCCAAATGGTGGTGAAAATCGGGAAGTTCATCGACCCCTCGGGATGGTTCGGTAGTGTTCAGCAATCTGGCGTTTCGGTTCCGTTGTTTCTGCTGGTTTCACCGATAATGTTTTTCTCCCTACGCAGAAAAGCGGGGGGAATTAACGCGGGATCGTTAGTAGATACGAATCGGAAGTGATAATTATGATGAGATTTTAAAAACAAGAAACGAAAACAGAGAGGAAGTAAATCTCAGCAGCTGCTTGGCAAAAATGATACGGAATGGTTAAAAGCATTAAATTCTACTCAACAGAACGAACGAGGAGAGGAAAAAGCCGCCAAGAGGAGAGTAATTAACACCCCGAAAAGCGATATGTAGCGATGCAATTGGGAGGAAAGAAAAATGAGAGGAAAATTAAAAGTATTTTCTGATTGCTTTCTCCCCAATCCCCCGGGGGCACCTGTGTGGAAGCAATCCCAATAAATTAAGTTGCTCGGAAAAATTCCACTTATTTTCGGTGCTGTTTTTTTCTGCTCCCTCTGCGCTTCTGCTGGCCTCCCGAAACTGTACTTTCAATTTGTCTAAAAGATGTTGATTTCATCATTTTTTTTTCGCTTCTCCTCGTAATGGTTGTGGATCTGCAATTCTTATTCCGCGCGATTTCCTCCAACGAGCTGCTGCTCAGCTGCGCGGAAAAACGTCTTTCTCCGGTCGGGAGCGACCGTGATCCAAAGTCGGGAGTTCGTTCACCCGGGGGACGCGTGAAAATTGCGGGCGGAATCGGAAAAGTAGGAATCGGGCAAAAAGGGCATTTAGTGGGTAGAGTTGACGTTGACGGTGGAGTTAACTGTGTTTAATGGAGAAAGCATTCCGGCCGTTGAACGTTTCTGGGTTTTGGGCACTGTTTATTTAAATTAGCGATAAGTTTGTTTGACTGATTTGTAGCTGATTTTTCAAAAAAAAAAATTAATGTCTTTATGCTTCATGAAACATTCTAAGCACTTTATTAAATTTTACGAACCAATTTCAATTATGTTTTACTACAATCATTGAACTTTTGTTTCAACTCCCAACACTTTTATAGACTTTTCAGCAGTACTATCATCAAGTTATTCACAATTTCTTCTGAGTCACATGAATTTTAAAGTATAAAGTAATCTTAGATAGTTTCTATAGACTAAGCTAAATTTCTACAAAAAGTTCTTCAAAAAATCCTGAAATTTCAACAAACAAGCAAAATCTTATTGCTGTTTTGGTGAATTTAACAAACTTCTTGAATATTTTATTTACTTACACCCACAAAATTAAATGAAACTTTCCTGATGTTACTGTAATCTTCTCGGAAGAACAGCTGAGTTCTATTAAATATGTTTAGAGAACCCTATAGAAGTTTTACAGACTTCACAAAAGTTCCAAAAATTTCACAGAGGGAGCTAAGAGGTACTTCCCGAAAGTTCTGCGTGTTTTACATTTTTTTTTGTATTTTTTCAGGAGTCAAACACTACTAGAAAGCTCTACGAAAATCCTGGACAGTTTTTAGACTTCTTCAAATGATTTACAGATTAGTTAGATTTTTTAAAATTTGTTTAACAGCGTCTTTAATATTTGAAACCTATTTATAACTTCTTACATCTCTAACTTCCCGGAAAAACTCATTCCCAATAATTTAGGAGATTTTAGATGTCATGATCTGATCGAGGTTTTCAGCCTTAATCAATTGTCTCAACGTTAGACACTTATGGCTGTGCTCTACGATTTATTTTTGAACATTCTCAAACTACTTATTAGCACGTTCATGACAAATTTTTCAAAATAAAGTAAATATAATGATTCCTATTTATTTACAAACATTCAAGCACTATTACTGCTATTATTATTATCAATATTATCATTAAATTACTATATCTATATCTAGCTATTCTATATCTAACTGACTTCTACAAATTTCGGTAAACTTTCTGGAAGTTGTTCTAATTTACCATTTACTTCAAGTTTAACACTTTTTTGAGAACGTCAACTGATTTTCAATAACTTCGACTTTCCTATTTGTATCATAAAAGATCTATTTAATAAATAGATTACTAATGTCCAGCATTTTAACTGACATCACCAAGTTCCACAAACATCTCAGACAGTCCCCAGGAACACATTTGTTATAAATCTATCATTATAATTTAATGCGTCATAATCATAATAAGTCATATTCAAGTTACTACAACTTTTGATCGCAACTTTTCTGGAATTCTGCTGACTTCTCGGGAACCCTGCTTATTTTCCAAAAGTTCGAAATAACTCCGCAGAAGTTCTGTAAATTTCTCAGAAGTTCTGCTAAACTTTCAAAAGTTCTGCTAACTTTTCAGAAGTTTTCTGCAAATTTTCAACAAGTTTTGCTAACTGTTCTGAACATTTGTGAATCTTATAAATCTTCTAACTCCTTAGAGATTCTGCCAACTTCTCAGATGTCCTGCTAACTTCGCAGAAGTTCTGCTAATTTTTCAAAATATTGCTTTTATTCAGAAATTCTGATGTTTTTGGTCTACTTGCATATCTTCTCAGAACTTTCGCTGATCACTCAAAAGTTCTGCTATCTAAATACAACTGTTAACTGTTAACTGTTAACTTCTTAGACGTTCTGATCACTTCTAGAAGTTCTGCTAACTTATCAGAAGCTCTTCTAATTTCTTAGACGTTCTGCTAACTTCTCAGAAGTTTTGCTATTTTTTCAAAAGCTCTACTAACTTACTAGAAGTTCTGCTAACTTCTTAGAAGTTCTGCTAACTTTTTAGAAGCTCTGCTTACTTCTCAGGATATTTGATAGTGATTCCTACTATTCAGCGGTTCTGCATATTTCATAGAAGTTTTACTAATTTCTTAAAAATTCTGCCCACAATGCAAAAATTGTGGCAATTTCGCAGATGTTCCGCCAACTTCTCTCGGAAGTACTGTTGTTTTTCATAATTCTCAGAGTTCTACTAACTTCTAAGAAATTTTGCTGTCTTATCAGAGGCTCTGCTAACTTTGCAGAAATTCTGCGAACGTTTCAGAATTTCGAACTAGCTTCTCAGAAATTATGCTAATTTTTTAGAAGTTCTGCTATCTTTTCAGAAATTCTGCTAACTTCCCGAAAACCCTGCTTTTTTTCTAGAATTTGAACTGACTTCGTGGAAGTTTTGATAACTTCTGAGGAGCTCTATTAACTTCTCAGAAGTTCTGTCAATTTCTCGCTTTTCCGAAAATTTATGTATCTTATAAAAGTTCTGCTAACTTCTCACAGGTGCTACCAGCTTCTCAGATGTTCTGCAAACTTCTCAGAAGTTCTGCTAATTTCTCAAAAAATTGCTGATATTCAGAAATTCTGCTGTTTTGAGTCTACTTTACTATCAGAAGTCCTGCTCTTTTGCTAATCCCTCAAAAGTTCTATTAACTTCTTAGTAGTTTTGTTCACTTCTAAGAAGCTATGCTAACTTATCAGAAGTTCTTTTAATTTCCCAGAAGTTCTGCTAACGTCTCAGAAGTTTTGCTAGTTCCCAGAAGTTCTGATAAATTATTAGAAGTGCTGTTAACTTCTTGGAAGTTCTGCTAGCTTCTCAGAAATTCTGCTAACTTTTGCTCAGAAGTTCTGCCAACTTCTCATGAGTACTGTTAACATAGAAGTTCTGTTATTTTCTCAGAAGTTTTCATAGAAGTGCTGCTAACTTTTCAGAAGCTCTTAAGTTCTGCTAGCTTTTTAAATATTCTGCTAATTTTTTAGAAGCTCTGCTAACTTTCCAGTTCGAGTTACTTCTCAGGAGTTCTTCTAGTGTTGCCTAATGTTCAGAGGTTCTGCCAATATCATAGAAAAAGGTGCAAAAGTTGTCCCAATTTCGCAGAAGTTTTGCCAACTTCTCTCGGAAGTTCTGTTGTTTTTCATAATTCTGTGAGTTCTGCTAACTTCTCAGAGATTTTGCTGTATTTTCAGGGGTTCTGCTGATTTCTCAGAAGTTCTACTAACTTTTCAGAAGTTCGATCTAACTTTTCAGAAGTTCGAATTAATTTCTTAGAAATTATGCTAATTTTCTATACGTTCTGCTAACTTTTCAGAAATCTGCTTACTGCTCAGATGTCTTGCTAACTACTGCTAACTTTTTTGAATGTTTTCTTCTTCTTCTTCTTTAGCATTTCAAGTTTATTGCTTTCACAATTAGCTTATTACTTGCTCACAACTTAGTGTTCTAAATGCACTTCCACAGTTATTAATTGAGAGCTTTCCAGATGCCAGTTACCATTTTTGCATTAGTATGATTGTGTGGCAAGTACAATCATACGCTAGGCCCAGGGTGTCGAGAAGTTTTCCTTCACGAAAAATTCCTAGACCAGACCGGGAATCGAACCCAGCCCCCTTCAGCATGGTATTGCTTTGTAGCTGCGCCTTTACCGACTGAGCTAAGGGAGGACCTTCTCAGAAGATCTAATATTTTCTCAAAAGCTCTGCAAAATTTTCAGAAGTTCTACTAATTTCTCAGATGTTCTGCTTACTTCTCAATAGATCTGCTAACTTCTTTGAAGGTCTACCAACTTTTCTGGAATTCTGCTGACTTCTCGGGAACTCTGCTTATTTTCCAGTAGTTCGAACTAACTTTAGCAGAACTTTAGCTTTTCTAACTTCTCAGATGTTCTGATAACTTCTCAGGATCTCTACTAATTTCTCACAAGCTCCAAAAGTTTCTTAAAAGTTCTGTAAATTTCTCAGAAGTTCTGCTAAGTTTTTAGAAGTTTTCTTGAAGTTTTTCATAAGTTTTGATAACTTTTCCGAAAACTTGTAAATCTTATAAAGTTTCGCTCACTTCTTAGAAGTTTTGCTTACTTCTCAGAAGCTCTGCCAATTTCTCAGAAGTTTTGCAAATTTAAAAAAATGCTAATATGCAACAATTCTGCTCTTTTAGGTCTACTAATTTTTAAGTCTTGCTAATTTCTCGGAAGTTCTGCTAACTTCTCCGGAATTCTCTTGCTGTTAAAAATGTTTGCTAACTTCTCAAATGTTTTGCTAATCCATTTGAAGTTCTGTTAAGTTTATAGAAGATCTGTTAACTTTTCAGAAGTTCTGCCAACTTCTAAAAAGTTCTGCTAGCTTCTCAGAAGCTCTTCTAATTTCTCAGAAGTTCTGATAACTCTGCTAGCTTCTCAGAAGCCCTGCTAACTTATTAGAAGTTCTACTAACTTTAAATGAGTTCTGTTAACTTCTAAAAAATTTTGCTAACTCTTTCTCAGAAGTTTTGCTAACATCTCATGAGTTTTGTTAACATCATAGAAGTTCTGATATTTTCTCAGACGTTTTCATAGAAGTTCTACTAATTTCTTAGATGCTCTTCATTAGAAGTTCTGTTAACTTTATAGACGATCTGTTAACTTCTCAGAAGATCTGCTAGCTTCTCAGAAGCTCTGTTAACTTCTCTGCTAACTTTTCAAAAGTTCTGAATACTTGTCAGTTGTTCTGACAGTTATGCCTACTGATTGGAGGTATTGCCAATTTCATAGGAGTTTTCCAAATTTCTGAAAAAAACCTGTCAACTTTGCAAAAGTTGTGCGAAGTTGCAGAAGTTTAGCCAGCTTCGCTGGGAAGTACTGTTGTTTTTCATAATTCTAAGAGCTCTGCTAACTTCTAAAAAATTTTGCATTCTTCTCAGAGTTTCTGCTAAATTCTCAGAAGTTCTGCTAACTTTTCAGAATATCTACTTACTTCTCAGATGTTCTGCTTAGTTGTCAGAATTTTTGCTAACTTCTAAGAAGGTCTCCCAACTTTTCTGGAATTCTGCTTACTTCTCAGAACCTCTGCTAATTCCTCAGAAGTTCTGTTAACTTTTTAAAAGTTCTGTTAACTTCTCGGAAGTTATGCTAATTTCGCAGAAGTTCTGCTAAGTTTTCGGAAGCTCTTAGGTTCTGCTAGTTTATCAGAAGTTCTGTTAACTTCTCAAATATTCTCTGAATTTGTCAGAACCTCTTCTAACTTTCCAGAAGTTCTGCTTACTTCCCAGCAGTTCTGACAGTTATGCCTACTGTTTAGAGGTTCTGCCAATTTCGAAGAAGTTTTCCTAATTTTTTAAAAATTCTGTCTACTTTGTAAAAGTTGTGCCAACTTCGCAGAAGTTTAGCCAACTTCTCGCGGAAGTACTGTTGTATACCCGTAGAGATCGCAGAAATTGCTAACATCTAAGAAATTTTGCTGTTTTCTCAGAGGTTCTGCTGGCTTTTCAGAAGTTCTAATTAACTTCTTAGAAATTATGCTAATTTTTAGAGGTTCTGCTAACTTTTCCCGAAACTCTTCCAATTGCTCAGACGTTCTGCTAACTGCTGCTTAATTTTACGAATTTTCTGCTTATTTCAGAGAAGTTTTGCCAGCTTCTCAGAAGATCTAAGATTTTCTCAAATTCTGCTAACTTTTCAGAAGTTCTGTTAACTTCTCAAATGTTCTGCTTACTTCTTAGAAGATCTGCTAACTTCTAGCAGGTGTGCGATTTTTTATAGAAGTTATGTACACTTCTGAGATATTTTTCTAACTTCTCAAAAACTCTGCTAATTTATCAGAAATTTTGATATGTGTTGAGGAATTCTGTGAATTTCCAGAAGTTCTCCTCTTTTAAGAAGATCTGCTAACTTCTAGCAGGTGTGCGATTTTTTATAGAAGTTATGTACACTTCTGAGATAGTTTTCTAACTTCTCAAAAACTCTGCTAATTTATCAGAAATTTTGATATGTGTTGAGGAATTCTGTGAATTTCCAGAAGTTCTCCTCTTTTTAGAAGTTCTGCTATCTGTTCAGAAGTTTTGCAACCTTCTCAGAAGATTTTCCAACTCACATGTTTTCCGTACTTCACACAAGAAGAAGAAGTTGAAGAAGAAGGAGAATAAGAACTATTGCTAACGAAATTTTGTTAAATTATTAAAAAAAATTCTAGGCTTTTCAAATTTTCTTCGCTCTGCCTGTAAAATGTACCAATTTCCTACAAATTCTCCAATTACTTTGAATTATTGAACTTTCTGAAAATTGTTCTCCTAGTTTATTGTAGAAGTTCTTCGTGTTTTTCTTAAGGTTTACGATTATTTGGAACCACGAAAATCTCTGCAGATATATCTGTCTCAACTCCAATAATTCTAGAAAACGATTGAACTAAAGTCTTATTTACTATTGGATAAAGCTTTTGAAAGTAAATTGTTTGCTAGATATGATAAAAGTTTGGAAGACTGTTTGAAAGTTTAAGGAACTTACATTACTTACATTACTACATTACTATTACTGGCATGGATTCCTGAATCTTTTCTAATTTCCTGGAAATTATACAACTTAAAGGGTGTTCCACATCAAATTGTATCACGGAAACAACGCTGTAGAAAATTGCCCACTGGGTAATTTCTCTTGAAAGTTTGACTAGAAGTAGTTTAGAGTGTTTTTATTTGTTGTATTTTTATCGCTGTCAGTTTTTTTTAAACTGAAAAAATTGTGTCACCCGAAAAGCAACGTCGCAAGTTGATTTTGCGCAAGCACCTGGAAAATCCTCAACTCTCTCATCGGGACATCGCAAAACAACTCGGAATCGTGCAGTCAGTTGTGTTATTAAACGTTAATACGAAGCTCTGAGCATCGAACGAAATGTGAAATACGGTCAGAATGGATGTTCTATTAGTGATCAGGATCACAAGCGTTTAAGCGGAATCCCTATGCTTCGGTCAGGGATGTGGCCAAAAAGTTAAATCCGTCCATGTCTTCCGTTCAGAGAGCCAACGACCAGGAGGTACTGCATACGTATAAAGTGCAGAAGGCTACAAATCGTAGAGAATGGACGAAAACTGTACACCCAGATGCTGAGGAAGCCTCATTATCTCATCATGGATCATGAGACTTACGTCAAGTTCCGGCAGCTTCCGGGGCTACTGTTCTTCACAACCCAGCACATGTTTGATGTCCCGGAGTGAGGAAGCAGAAACTCTCAAAGTTTGTCAAGAAGTACATGATTTGGCAAGTGATCTGCTCATGTGCCGTTCGTCACTACCGGGACTGTAAACGGGGAGATCTACCTCAATGAGTGTCTACAGAAACGTCTGCTTGCTCTGTTGAAGCAACACGAGGGCACTTCGATCTTCTGGCCGGATCTAGCTTCATGCCACTATTCAAATGTTGTCCTGGAGTGGTACGAAGCCAACGGAGTCATTTTCGTACCGAAGGACATCTGAGGAAGACATGAAAAAAGGGGGCTTCCGTACAGAAGAAGCTTCAGTCAGATGTTGTACAGAAGATAATGAGTGGAATTAAGCATAAGGTGCGAGCGTACGGTTATGTATGAAGGGCCAAAATCACCTACGTAAATTCGGGGGGAACAGACAAGAGAATTTGCTTCCCGAAGTTCACAAAAAAAAACAGCGATTTAATCAAACCCTCGATTAACAGACTAAATTCAAAACATGGAGTTGAAGAGTTTCACGGAACGTTAACGTTAGGAAGGAGGCAATGTCAAGCTCCCTATCCAAATCGTTTCACTTGGGTGCCCTGTTGGTCCCTCCTTTTCCCCGAAGTATGCTTTGCATTGAATATTTTGTTATAACGATGATTTCTCACCTTGAGGGTAGGGAATTTCGCTGGAAATGATATTACTGAATGTTATTTAGTAATTAACGCTACATCTTAGCTGGTGTCTTTTACAAAGTTTGTGAAGTATAGTATAGCCGACAAACGATGGTACTTCTTTAGGACCACACAAATCTGAGTACACCAGTTCGACCAAATATGCAGCCTTCGAACCACTTATTGGGAATGAATACCGTGCTTGTTCGACCTCGAGGCAAGCCACTCAATCGACCAGCGCAACCGTTCTTAAAATCGAGTCCACTTTCCACTTCGTTCAGTTTCTTCAAACCTTTCTTCGTGCAAATGAAAAGTGCAAATCGAAGCCGTTCACTCGGGAGAATTTCTTTGGCTGACAGACGGGATAAATCGATCTTCGTCAACTCCTACAAACTCACCGCCTTTATCCCTGACTTCGGGTAGTTCTGCTTGCTGTTTCCATTTTCCGTGTTGTGTTTCCATGACAACCGTTCTCGCAGTATCATTCCAGTGTCAACCAAATCTTAGCGATCGCGATGCTCTCTGAGACGCTGAAAGCTCTTCCCAATTCCCCCACATGTTCAGAATTTCCACTCAAATAACGTTGACTACACAGCTAATTGAAATATAATTAGAAAATAGCTTGTTAATCATAGACTATGATGAATTATGCATTATTCAATGAAGCCACCTCCTTTCTTGATAATTTACCATTAGACAAGTGCTTGTGTGGTCCTCGAAGTCCCTGCGCCGCCGATAAGCCTTCTAATTTATGCACCCATTTCGTGCTCTTCCGTCGCTATCCGGTTAAAAGGTGCAACCGCAATATTTTAAGGATCACCACCAGGCAGCAGGTGAATCCTTCCCACCTTACCTCAGAGTGAGCAATTAATTTGGCAAGTTAGTTTCTAATTTGTCCGCTCCGTCACCAATTCGAGCAGGTTTTTTTTGTGTGTCTCAATCTTCAATTAAAATTCCATCAATTAGCCCAAGTTGCGGTTCCGATCCGAATCAGCCGAATGCAAAAATAGCGTAACAAACAGCAACAACGTGTCACTTTGGCAGTATAGTAGGAAGGTCCCACCACCACGTCAGGTATCAGGACGAGGGCCGGAGTCGTGCTCGTAAAAATAAAAATTACACACAACTGCGACTAGCGAATGCTTTAATTTTATGGACAACACGTATTAAATTATAACTCGCCAGAGCAGCAACGAGCGCACCGTTTCATATTACGCACCAACCGACTAGTCGAACGAGCGAAGGGGGACCCCGGTGGTGGGGGGAGGGCGAGGTGCAGTGTGTAGTAAGCTTGGAACGCAGTCGGCTTGGTAACCTTAGCCTTGAAGGAACAGTTTAGTTTTTTTTTCTTTCGTTTTCTGCTTCTTCCTCTTCGCATACGCTAGCATCGGACATGGTAATAAGTGCGCGAAACCGACGACGGCGGACGGAAACCCAAGCAGGCTGGGGCGCAGCTAAAAAAGGGAAGAGGTAAATTATATTATTAAACGGTTGCTTGGATCGGTGCTGCACGATGCAATTTCGCTTGGAGAGTCGGTGAGAGAAAAATAGCTGAAGATGGAAAATATGTGTAATGCTTTGAAACGTGTGCATTACATCAATAGGGATGTATGTTCTCGTTTCGGTGTATTGTGGTGAAGTTCTGCGTTGTTGTGATGCAACCGCAGAGGCAGATCCCAGCATTGAGGAACGACGTCAGCAGAAATGCAGTGTGAAATGCTGAATCTGAGCGTTTGGCTATCTATGTGGACAGTACGTCATAGGATGGTCGTAGTTGGAGATGGTAAATGTATGTTTGCTTGTCTTCTTACATTGCATATTGGTTTGACAAGTAACTTCGATGTGCGACCCGCTGAGCCAAGTGTCATGTAATATATCTAGCCTGTCTCGTGCATCTTTATAGTTTCTAATCAATGAATTATAATTCCAGTTTAATGCTAATTTAAGATGTGCCTAATGGTGTATAAGTTTTACTTTTATTCTTTACTTTTATACTTTTATAATGCAAAAATCAAACTACTCGAAAATTATAAAACTTAAGGGGACCCTCCCATGAATTTGAGCAAAAATAAGGTGAAGTTTGGATTTTTTTTTGTGGGAGAATAAAAAGGCGTACGAACTTTCGGTTTTGACGATTAAATTTGATCATTATTCAAGATTTCCAAAAGATAAAATTTTTTTGGAAATTCAAAGTGGTGGCTAGCAAATAGGCGATTTCTCGAAACATTGTTTTTCAATCTAACTTCAAGCCCTGGCTTGAACTATTAATCCGATTCCCTCAATCCAATAACAGTTTGAAAGGTTATAATTTTTAGTTCGGCTTTAACTAAAAATTGGCATTAATTAATAATTATTTATAATTTTTGGAACACGGTTGAAATGAAAAAAGTAGCGAAAAATTTAATTTCCCAAGTAGCACCGAAAACATAAATATTCAAGTTTTATTTATCAAGTGTCATGCTGTAGTTCAATAACAGTGTGATCTGACTAGTTTAGTCATGAAGGTGTGCGTTTGATGCAATTCAAATCTAGATTCATTTAGTCGACTAATTTATTTGTCATACATGTTTTTGAAGTTTTTCAGCTAGGACATGTTTGTTTACGTCTGAAATCTTGTTTGTATAATTTGTTTCATAAATGCATCTACTTAAGTATTCCGCATTTCAAGAAACAAACATATGCGAGAAAGGCCGAACGTCAACAAAACTTGTCAGGTATGTTTGATTAGCGCCGTATTGGACGGAAAAAGACAGTTTTTGAGCTTTCCCACATAGATATATATTCTATATCTATTTATGTCACCTACTCGTTTGCCACTGAACCTAGTTCTGTTTTGTTAAAACGAAATATTGAAAATTCCAGTTGTGAATTGCTTTCATGATCAAACATCAGAAGTGATGAGATTGGTTGTATGATAACATGAAATTGCTTATGTGATAACATCTGTTATCAATGCTTATAATGTTAATCAATACCCATAGGCTCTTATATCAAAGTGAATATCTATTTAGGTCCCCTATAAGGTTGGTAAATTGGATAGTAGGGTTTAAGAGGATTCTGACTAATCTCTATCTCATATGTCGAGACGGTCGAGTGGTAAGAACACCTGATCTGGTAAGCTTTCTAGAGTCCACAGTATGAACCTCAGTTGATGGAAACCTTTTGTCGACAAAATTTGTTACATAAATGTTTTAGAATTTTTTGTTAATGGTGCAGTATCAAACATAAATTATGTTTCATAGGCTCCACCTTCTGCGCTATTTCAATTCTATAGTAGTACCCGAAAAGGTTTTCTATCATCGGAATGGTAACATAATCATTTGTCACATTTGAGCAAAAATGCATACAATCAAACATTTGGTGTTACTTGGGTTTTTAGTTCAAATGTTCACTTTGCAATGAGTTTAAGTTTAAATTTAGTTCAAGTCGTAGAAAATTTCATTATCTTTCAGAAATGATGACTAGATTTTGAGCTCTGTCCACTACAAGAGGCTGCAGGCTTGAAGTTGTCGCTCCACGTTTTGCGCGCAGAGGCTTACGGAAATCGCCATTTTGTAGCCGCCATTTTCAATTTTCAAATTTTTTTTATATCCTTGAAATTTTGAATAATAATTGAATTTAATCGTCAAAACCGGAAGTTCGTACGCCTTTTAATCCTCCCACAAAAAATACAAACTTTGCCTTATTTTTGCCCAAATCCAGGGGAGGGTCCCATTAAAGCCCGGTTCAATCAAACGGAGTTTAGAAAGCATTCAATTAAAGGGTGTCCACGATGAAATTGCCACACTATGAAATTGCTCTAACTTTTTAACCGTTGGGTAGAATTTAATGAAAATTTGGGTGGATTTAGTTCATAGTGCATTATTTACATCCTGCAAGTTTTAAAGTCCTGTGATCAAAACTCGTGGAAATGGAGTCGAAAGAACAGCTCGGGCGTGATAAAATCTTGCGCATTCATCACGAGAACAAGGATCTCTCGCATCGTTCCATCGCTAAAACGTTGGGAATCGCGAATTCCACGGTGTCGCGAGTGATTAAGCGGTTCGAGGAACGGTTGACCACCGATCGGAAGCCCAGAAGTGAAGGAAAAAGTATTCCGTACAACACCAAAAACTCACAACCGCGTAGTTGGGGCCTTTCGAAGTCCAGAAAGCCTGAACGCTGTCCGAAGGCCAAAACCCGTGACCAGAGAAGTTGACAAGCCGTCAAAACCATGCTGACGAAAGTTGAATGCTGCATCATGCGGACGACGAAACATAATGCGAAGGCCGACTTCAAACAGATCCCCGGCAACCTGTTTTTCTACGGCCAAGGATAAGTTCAGCGTTCCGGGAGCATGTCCGCACTCAGAAGATGTCCAAATTTGCGAAGAAATTCCCGGTTTGGCAAGCCATCTGCACGTGCGGGAAGCGGAGTGCACCTTTCGTGACCCAGGACACGATGAACGGACAGGTGTACATAAAAGAGTGCCTCCAGAAGCGGCTGCTTCCTCTCCTGAAGGCCCACAACGTCCCAACAATCTTTCTGGCCGGATTTGGCCTCATGCCACTACTCCAAGGACGTGCTGAATTGGTATGCGGACAATAAGGTCAATTTTCGTGCCGAAAATGTTCAACCCTCCCAACACCCGGAGCTCCACCCCATCGAGAAGTACTGGGCGATTATGAAGCAGCACCTTCTTAAACGACCTAAGGTAGTGAAGACAGTCGAGGAACTGAAGAAAGTATGGGTTTGCACGCAAAAAACGGTTGATTCACAGGTTGTGCAGAATCTTATGGCCGGAGTTAAGGCCAAGGTGCGGGCATTTGCGTATGGACTGTAAATAAAATACGAGTAACATGGTAAAATGAAGTTTAATAGTTATTTCTCAATCCCTGAAAATTCTGATGGCAATCGGATGAAAACTCGATTTCATCGTGGACACCCTTTAATGAATAGAAAACTAAGTTGATACGCAATTAGCTTGTATTGTCATGAAAGAAGAAAGAAGTTGGTCTTTTCGAAAATTGTAAAAACTTTTACAGATCACATGCACTTCTTTCAGGCATTTTTAACTTTCAAAACATGAACAAAATGAACTTATAGAACTCTATTCAAGGAGTAACACAAGACTTTATGAAAGTTATGTGGAATCTTGCAAAACTTGGTGGGCTAAGCAAGCTTAAAAGCAGGATGTTTGGAAGTTTATTATGCGGCAACAATTATGCCACTCCTCCTGACAAATGATCTGAAGTTCAAATTTTGAGATGTTCCAAATGTTGAGAACTCGGAAACCTTACCTAACTTACCAATCAGACTAAGACTGGGTTGGCTTCAAAAGTTGTCTCCATTATTTTCGGTCCATGGCTACCCATCGCTAGCAGTCTGCGAAGCGTTCTCTGGTTATATTCTAATTGGTTGATAAACTTTTGTTTTGTACCCATCGGGAGAACTCTTACGACATATCCAGCCCACCGTAGTCGACCAATTTTTGTGGCGTGAACGGAAGTGCTCCCAGCAACTGATGATTCATTCACCTTCTTCCGTTCCGCCCTTCATCGGCACTCCACCGTAGATCGTATGCAGCACCTTCCGATCAAAGCTGAATGTGCTGAATGTGATGTACGTTTCCGCGATCGTCTCAAAATCGTCGGCGAAGCCAAAAATTTGCCCAGACTTCTGAAGCTCACACCACTTGTGTGCATCTCCGCTCCCCAAATTATACCCTCTAATGCAATTTTGAATTGCAAAAACGAAGAATTATGTTCGTTATATTTGCAACATTTCAGTAGTACTTCTCGAACCGTAAAAATCTGGTCCGTAGTATCGCTAGCACCCACGAATCCCGCTTGGTATCCCACAAACTCCTTCGCAACTGGTGACAGGCAGTGGCATAGAGTTTGGAGAGCAACTTGTAGGCTGTGCTCTAATTATTGTGTCTTTAAAAGTTCCTTTTTTGTCCTTTTCACTTATTGTTTTTCTTCTTTTTCGAAATATTAAATCCTTTTTATCTGTGTTTTCTCAATCCTGCTCATTTTTGCTTGCCTTATTTTTCTCTCCATCTGCCCTGTTCGCTTAAAAAGTTTCCTTACTTTTACGCTTTTCATACTTTTCACTTCTTTTTAATCAAAATACTTTATCCTTTTATCTCTTTTGGGCAGGTGCTTCCTCTGCCTCGCCATTTGTCACGTATAACAATCTGCTGGACATTGATTGCAACACTTAACCCAGTGATCTTTTCCGATCAGTAATGGAGGAGCAAATCCGAAACGTACGGCCATTTACAAATTCAAGTTGAAGAAATCAATCCCTGTTTTGCTCATTTTTCCAATCCTCAGTTTATATTAACTTTCAACCTCTCCTTTTCCGTTTTTCCGTTTCCTTTCCAAGTGTTCTTTCATCTTTTCGTTTCTGCTCTCTATTGCTTTGTTATTTTTTCATTTGTTTACCCTTCTCTTTCTTCTCCTTCTCTCGATTTTTATGTACTATTGTTTTTTTTTTCTTTTTTCCTCCTGTTTGTACTTCTTTTTCTTTTTAAGCTTACTTTTCCACGTCACATCACATGTTTTCTCCATTTATCTCATCTGGCATTATTTGTTTTGTATTTTGTACTCCTGGCTGTTTCACTCTTTACTCTTGTGATTTTACTCGTTTAGATCCCTCTTCCAATTTTTTTAATTATCTTCTACCTCTTTATTTTTTCTTTTATTATTTTCGGTTTCTTCTTTTCTTTCTTTTGTTGACTTTTTTATGTTAATTTTCTTTTAGTTTTTCTTGTTCATGATCATCATCATCATCATCATCATCATCATCATCATCATCACAATCATCATCATCATCATCATCATCGTCATCATCATCATCATCATCACCATTAGAGAGCGATTAATGGCGCTATAACCACAAGCCATATGGGGCTAGGGCCATACTTAATGCTTAAGTCTCAACCGTTTGAAGAGAAATGAAGCATCACTTAACCATCTTAGACAAGACGCTCCCAACGACCATTTTTGAATAAATTTTTGTTCTGTACATCAAACAGGACATTCTGTTCAACTATTCTCTCCGACTATTTATTTCCTTTTTCCTTTGATATCTACTGAAGGCTACGTGGGTTCCTCGTGTCTTCTAAAGGTTCATGGATGTGGCCAGGTGAGCGATCGAGGAGTGTCTTCGTGGAGTTTATTGCGTGAATAAACGTATTAGTAACTGGTTTCGTTTCATGGTGGCATGCAATGTCTTCAGTGAATTATTCCTCATTGTAGCTTCATCCACGAGGTGTGCAAACGTCAATGCTAATGTTAATCATTGCTTTTTGCATTGAAACCTTTCACCCTCCTTTCACATTCTGTATTTACGTTTTGTTTATTTCTCGCCTTATTTCTTCTTTTATTCTTCTATGATTTTCTCAAATTTTTCTATCTGCTTGAGAACGACGGGGTTTATCTCTCTTCAACCCTTTTTCTCTATATATCTCTCACTAACACACAACTATCCTTCCTTTGGCAATTGAAAAGACGCAGAGTTTTTTTTTCCAATTAGATCGTTTATTTGTTAGGCTCAGGCGGGTGTAACATTTTACGAAGCCGATATTCAATATTGTTAACAAAATTTTATTTTTCGATATTAGTAAAAGTGAGGTGCCAATTACTCGTGGCTAGCTCGAGGTTAATGGGTCACATTATCGTTCAGAAGGTGATAGGCAGGGGACTTATTTAAGGTATTAGTTGCTGCTCATGGTTGCGACTTGTACCAAATTCTCGGCCCCTGTAGTTCCTTTTAGTCCCAGAAGATCACGCATTCCCAAAACATCTCTTACCTCGCGGAAGGGTTGTCTGCCTCGGGCCACTAGGCTATCCAACAGTCGTGCTCAGGAGGCATCACTATCCGAACAGTGCCATTATGACCGTGAGAGGCGATGGTTTCTAACAACAATTATAAAACTAATCATCCTTTCCCATCCCATCCCATTCTCATCATTTATATACTATGAGGACGTGGCTGGCTGTCGGTACCTGACTATAAATAGAATGAGTTACTGAATTTAATTGTACATTGGAGATAAAAAATTCTCCCAAACACCTCCTTTTCTGGTTATTTGTGCAATTACACTCGGTTCAAACAGAAGCAAATACAAAGCGCGCGGTCTTTAGAAATTCAAATAAAAAAAATCAATATTTGATGTGTTCATGTTTCCATGCCTCTTTTTATATTAACTTTCTATCTCTACATACTTAGATTTTTTTTACAGAAATCTGTAAAATTTTACCAAATTCTCAACAACTAAACGTTCGGTAATCTCATTTAACGGATTTTGGGTGAAATTTAACATTTATCTCTTAAAAAATCCCGGAATTTTTAAAACTTTTACTTAAACCCAAGAATTCGGTAAAATATTACAAATTACTGTAAAATAATCTAAGAGTGTACTTATTCCTTTTCCCTTTAAAATGTGTTTTATCTTTTCCTCTTTTCGCTCGTGTTAATTATTTCTTTGTTCATTTTGTCTTTTGTTTTCCCTTATCTTTTTTCCCTCTGTCTTATTTTTATACTCTCGTTTTTAATCTGTTTCCCTATTCTGGTGCTTTCATACTTTACTATTTTCCTCACTTTCCATAGTCTTCTCTTTGCTTTTTTTTTCTTCCTTTTACTGTTACTTTACAACTTGCTTATTTATCTTATCTGTCACTTTCTGCTTTATTGTTTTGAGGTCTTTTTCTCTTCTTTTCTTTCTTATTTTCTTTCGGAGCTCTATTTAGTTTCTGTTGTTAAATTGCATATCTTTCTCATTTTTCTTTCACTATTTTCACTTCTTTTTTGAAGGTGTGTTATTTTTATAACTCTGTTTTAGTTTTCTTTTTCGCTTATTTTATCTTTTTCTTTTTCTTTCTTTATTCATTTTTTTTTATTTTAGATCATCAGCTTTCTTCGTATTTAAATCGCTCACTGTATTGTTTCCTACTTTCATGTTTATTTCTCTGTTCTTTCTGTGTTTAACATTTTTTTCCTTTTTTTGTCTTTCTTCCATTCTCTCTTCTCTTATCGTTCTATCGTTTTCCTCTCCTCTCTGTATTGAGAAGGACAGTGTTTTCCTCTCTTTCCAATCCTCTTGCTCTACAGTTGTTCGTCCTTTCCGCCCTTTCTCGGGTGATGCGTTGGGACTTGGTATTCACGGCATTGAAGAATTCGCCCTACAATGACGATCTGGTCTGTTGTCGAGCAACCGTCGGAGAAACCGGCCTGAAAACTTCCCACGAACTTATGTACTGTTGGTATTAGCCCTTTTTGTAGATGGTGTATCCCAAGCAACACAAAGCAGTCACATCTGGTTGCAGCAACTTTATTTTGACAAAATTAGGTCACAGTAAAATTATTTAATCAGATTTGCAACAAGTGTGCTGCTAGGGATATAATTTTTTGCTTCCTCTTCACCGGTAGCTATTCGTTTTTTCAGATTTGGACTATCAGCCTATGCAGACAGATGGACAGTTTCTTTGAATCGATGAGTTCAACTCCGATATCCTTGCCAGCTCTCTTGCCTTTAGCTGTTGGATAGCAATCTTTACTTCTCCCAGCGTGGCAGTTAGTTCGTTCCGATTGTCCGCTGTACTGACGTAGTAATTTCTGTCGCTGCTCCATTTCCTCACAGTCCGCTTCTTCCAGGCGGCATATTTTCTCCCGAAATAGGCGGGTCTGCCGTTGCTGCTTCCGTCAATATCGTACATTCCACGTTCAGCCGGGTCTCGTACTGGGTCTTACTGTCCGCGCTGCGGCTTTCTCCTTCAAACCCTCCCTACAGTTCTCGGCGAGTCAAATGTTCCTTGCATACCCAAAAACGTTCTCAGGTACGTCGTTGATGGCTGCTGGTTGAAATTATTCCAGAAGTCCTCAAGTTTCGTCGAGCACATCCTCCGAGTTTTCAATCGCTAGTCCTGTTTTGTCGCTGTGGTCTTCGCCGATTATTCCGGTCCGTAGTCTGCTGTGGATGCTCCCGTGCTTGGTTGTTTTCCGGTTGGCTTGCAAGACCCGACGCCAACCTCCTAGCTTTCCGGAGAACCATTGTGCAGAGCTGAATTTAGAGTTTCACACAGGTTCATGGACAGTGATTCAACCGTCCCTGACACGGGTAACAGTCGCTGTTTTGAGCTTCTCCTGACATGAAGAGCAGACCCTTGGCTGTTGTATTGGCATTTCCTCAGAATACAGTGCTAATAGCTTGGTTTAGACGAGGAGAAAGTTCCAGCTCAAACTATGAATGGCGTTAAGCAGGCCATCAAAAGGCTAAAGAACAACGAAGCAGCTGATAAATATTTGGAATAGCGAACAACTACCAGAGCAATGACAGGTTGTCCAATCTATAAGAAGGGCGAAAAATTGTACTGTGAGTAAGCAATCACGATCACTAGTGCCATGTCCTTTCTCAAATAGAGTTGTTGGTAACAACGAGGCCGGATTCCTGGACGGTCGATCAACAACCGATCATATGTTTACGTTTCGACAAATTCTCCAGAAATGTGAGTATCAGGTCCCAACCTCTCATCTATTCATTGACTTCAAAGCCGCATATGATTCGATAGATCGAGCGAAGCTATGGCAAATCATGCATGCAAACGGGTTCCCAGTGAAGTCTATAAAACTGATCCAGGCTACGATGGATGGAGTGAAACGTAGTGTTGGTAGCAGAGTCACGATCGACAGTAATTATTTCGAGGTTTTCGAGGAATGCATACACCTCGAATCCCTTGTGGCAGCGGACAATAACGTGAGCCGCAAAATTCGGAGAGGCATCATCAATGGAAGCCATGCCTACTATGTACTCCGAAAAAAACTGTATTCTGGAAAACTTCAACCCCGCACAAGTGCGCAATAAAGATTGTACTCGGAAAAAAGGCAACACTTTTTTGTGTGTATAACTTTTCCTTGGAAATTTAAGTTGAAACTAGTTGAGAGTGTAATGTTTACATGGTGGAAAGTTTCGCCACAATCTGTCAAGTGGTTGTCGAGATGCCTTCCAAGCAAGAAGTGCTCCGACAAACAATTATGGGCGTGGTCGTGTAAAATCCAGACCTATCCAACAGGTGGATCACGAAACAGTTGGAAATCGACAGTTCAACCGTGTCCCGAGCAGACGAGCAGACTATTATGCGGGCTAGACTTTGTATCTTCAAGGTAGAGAAGGCGCCTAACCGAACCGATAAAAAGAATACAGTGGCCAAATCCCGCGCCAGGAAGCTGTACCGCGAGGAGTTGAAGCAGCCGAAATGCATCGTAATGGACGACGAGACGTACATTAAAGCGGGCGCCAGGCAGATCGCCGGCCTGGAGTTTTTCGTTGGCTAGTCCCGCCTGGATATTTCGGAGAAATTTTGAAAGAAGAAGGTCGACAAATTTTCCAAGAAGTACTTGGTGTTGCATGCGATCTGTGAGTGCGAAAATTCAGCAAGCCGTACATAATGACCGGCACCATCAACGGCCAAATATATAAAGAAACTCGCCAGAACTTCGTCAAAAAAAAAAAAAAAAAAAATCCGGGCGTTTACGAAGGACAAGCTCCGGGAAACAGAGAAGGTCTTCAAAACAGACAAGGACTGGAAGAAAAAGTGGAAGAAAGTGTGTAAGAAAGATGGCGCAAATGTTGCGCAAGATTTTAAAGGTATCGGTAGGATGAATAAACAAACTTTGGAAAACCATAGCTAATATGTGTTTATTTATTCCCTGAGAACTTGAAAAATATCCGACCAGAAATGAAGTTTTGGTGATCATTTTTGTCTGTTGCATTTTTTTCGAGTACATTTTTTTTACAAATCGTTGATAAGACCAGCTTTTCTCTACGGGCATGAGATATAGACGATGCTAGGTGTATTTGAGCGACGCGTATTACGGATGATGTATGGCGGAGAAAAATAAACCACGAGCTTGCGCAACTATAGGTGAACCCATAATCCGGAGCGTGGCAAAGGCTGGTAGAATACGATGAGCCTGGCATGTCGTCAGGATGCCGAAAAACAAATCGAACAAAATGGCTTACGCTTCAAATCCACCTGAGGCAAGACGCAGAGGCGTACAACACTCGAAGTGACAAGACCAAATTAATCAGGACCTTGCAAGCTTGGCTGGTCCAACAAACTGGAAATCAACAGCCATGGACCGAGTAACGTGGAGGAGTCTAGTGGAGCAGGCTATGTCCATCCAGACGTAAGTTACAATAAAATAATTATTCAGAGGCATGGCCAAAATAGGAAACTATTGCCAAAACCGATGCAATTAACCTTTATAGAATTCTCTGTATAACAGCCTACTAATCATTAAAGTTTGACATGTTTATTGTTTGTAGTGTCATAGATTTGTGCCTTGAATCATTTCGAAGTTGGTGTACAAATCGGCCATTATGACAGTCATTGTGATGTAGTTTAACCATAACCTTAAAAAACTAAATTGGTGCATTTTGAACACCCCCAGTTTTACAGTTATTTGGTAATTTTGAGTTTATTGCTGATTACGACTATTAGAAATGAATTTGCGAAAGAAGAGTCACGTTTGCAGTTCCATAAGAATAACGGTAAATGTACATGAATATGATCAATGTTTACTCAGAACCCTTAAACATGGGTACGAAAAATAGTTCAAATAATGCATAACTGAACCACGACACACATTAGTAGAATATCTCTTTTATTTTGTTATTTATTCTATTTTTGTCAACACAATCTGAATGATAAATTTTGAAAAACATTTTCTAAGAACCTGCATGCATAATTCGGTTATATTCAATGCCTTACTTTTCTCTGCGAAATAAACGCATTTTAAACGAAGAATAAAAAATCGTTGATCGTCAGAATTTCCACTATAGTTCTCATTCAAATTCCAAACCCACCTGCCAACAACCATGCTGTCCCTAATCCAACAAGTAGGTATCGTGAAGCTCGAAAAATTCAAAATGTTCCACCACCAGCCGACGTGTTCCATAAACCTTCTTCTGCTTCGGCGCGCGGAACTAAATAACACATTTTCTGACTGTGCTCTTTTTTCTTGCCTGGCTGCTGGCTTCAGAAGTTCCCTGCAACTCGAAGTTCCATTCTTAGAGCATCCTCCCTCGCTGCACCATCGCCGGATGATATTCTCACTGTGGCGAACGGGGGGGAGGAACGAAATTCTTCATACTTGCCTAGAAGAAAATAGTAATAATAAACTAATTTACTGTACCGTGAAGATGGGCACTGAGCCATGAAGAGAGGAGAGTGTGCAACAGCCAACTGCCAACTTCCATGCCGGCCCAAAGTCAAGTTCTGTTCCGCGAGTTGCTAGTTCTAATAGGCTGGCTCGGGAGGAAGCCCCTGCTCATCTGCCGCGCGACTGACTCCGTTGATGATGATTTGGCTGCCACGTTCTGGTTCCTTGCGTTCCGGGCTGAGATTACCACCGAGCACACCATCTTAGCAGGCATGGTGGAGAAGAAGAAGAAGAAGTAACTACAATATGGCACAGGTGGTTGCCTGGAGAACAGGAACACCGGGTAAAAAACTATATATATAATATTATGATGGGAGAAAGGCACTTTTTCGCGGCTGATGCGCTGTCGAATAAATCACTTGGCTGCGCGCAAATGATGTTCTTGCCAGACGATTCCGCACACGTATGTGAAATTGTAGCTGAAAATCGCATTATCATTACTTCTAGCTGAGTATTTAATTGCCGGCTCGGGTAACAACCTCGAGCTTCGGGGCAGAAGCAGAACACGAGACGGGGGGTTTTAATTGTTGTAGAAGTTTAGGTACGAATTTGTCGCAAAGGCTTTGGTTCGTCATGTGGCGTGGATGGAACAGTTACTATTTATTGTTACTATTCAAGTGACTTATGAGACATGATTATAATTAAGGACATTGAGAGAAATTCTGAAACCGTTTACTGCTGAATTAAACAGTATAATAATTGAGAACTGACTTATGGTTAAACAGACTGGCAGTAATCATATTTCATTCGCCTTCCTTTTTCTATATAGAAGTGGCCTACAGCCTTATGCTGCTAGGCAGCCTCCACTCTACACATCGCACTTATCATCACATGAGACGAGACCAACGGCTTCACTTCCCTTCCGAAGGAAGACGTGATCACCCTTTTTTTTCGTCTCAGAAAAATCTCACCAATCTCGGCTGGGATTGAACCCAGATTCACTGATGTGCCAAGTCGCAGTCACGGTCACAACTACAACCCCGGCGCTGGCATATTTCATTTGAATTTCGGTACATTTCCAAAAAAAAATCCTAGAAGAGAATGTAGTAGGCGCTGATCGCGCTCGGTTTGTATTCCAAAGAGCTGTCAAGTTTTTTCGCCCTCTCGCGAATTTGAGTTTTGGAAAGTGAAAACGGTTTTGAGTGATAGTTTATAACGAAATATTTTACTGATGTTCCGTTTAGATGAAGATTTCGTCTGTTTACTTGTTAATTCATATGTGCATCAGTGAGGTTGAGTTGTTCGGTATGTACATCCAGAAAAAGCCAAGAGAAAATGTGTGAAAACTAATCGACGTTTCTGTAGAATGACTGTTTTAAGGTGTAGCAAAACCTTTGCCCGATCCTGGAAAACTATCATAGTCGCTTGTAGCGAACTTGGCGAGGACGTTCTTTTTATATTTATTTGAAGTTTAAAATTTTTGTAAAATATTCTGAGAATTGGTCGGTTTGAATTCTATCAGATAGGGTATGTGTCCCTTGACTCAGCCTATTATGCAACCATCGATCACATTTTTTAGTAAAACTCATAAAGTTTTTAAGCTGTAAGCGAGATTCAACTAGTTATACACTTGCGAAGATATGTGTGATAAGAAATGTGGTGGTATGTATCACGAAAAGTTACACGACTCTTTTTATAAAGTCAGAAACATTCGAGGAATATGGATTTAATGTCGGTCTACAGGCACCAAATTGGGTCTATTCATGGATGCAACTTCGTCCCATACGATGGATTTATTACAAAATGCAGTTTTTGTACGGTTTGTTTTTCTTGTTTTATGAATTAAAGCATTGCTAGCTGTATTTGATTTACTTAATACAACATTTCACAAAAACAAACTCAAGTAAAACTGCCTCGAAACACTTACGTGATGTACATATATGATTTATTAGCCATTCAATCATGAAAACATTATAATTTACTAAACAATGATTTTGTTCCTTTGATTTACATATGTTTAGATGAGCCACTTGAATATAAACAACCGCAAATTCATGCATTTCCACTTGAAATTTTACCAATAACAACCTTATTACTACGTTATTGATACAACAGTTCATAGTTGGGAACATATAAATAAATATGTCCCCAACATTGGGTCTACGATTTTCTTGTAAAATCATTGTTATTTTAGCTATGTGAACAGTTAGTTTGTAACGTGTAACTATTTTCTGCACATCCAGACTGCATTGCTTGCTTTATCGATTTAATTAAGCCAAATTTAGATCACTTGAAGATCGTGTAGATCATCTGTTCAGCTTAACCGGTGAAATCATGATGCCCCAAAAGTGCAAGAAATAAAAAATTACGCGAAAGTGAACAACTACAAGATGATGAATATTATCTCAATCGCTTTGGATTCCATCGGTCATCCTAATAGCAACGTGATTTTCATGATTATTGCTAAATTAATGACACATTTGGTACATAGGCCGAATGAAGGAGCTAGGCTAACATTACATCCCCTTACCCTATTTGAATATGATAAATTCGGTTTTATTCAGTATTTGGCCGCACAAAATATGTGATTTCTCCGAGAAGAAATAATGTACGAAAAATCTAAAGGTATCATTTTGTCGTTATTTTTGGACGGAACAATCGCCAAATGGAAGGTACTATGGTTCCATTGAATGAAAATCGGTCAACTGGTTCCAGAGATATGGCCAGAACAAGTTCCGGTGGGCATGGGTAACTTTTCAAGATATTATCTAAAATGTTTCAAAACTATCATGCGACGCCTCAAACCACATGAAGACTGGATAACAAGATCACATCCGGACATTTTGCGGGTATCTTCGGAGTAGTGGCCAGTTTTTGATCTGGACCAAAGCATACCATGTGGCACCCCAAATCACATACGAAGTCCAAAATAATTTCAATAATAATCTACTCAACCATTGGCAATGTTTTGCTGTATTATGGGCGGTATATTATAATTTAAGATAACTCAATGCAGACTCCTTCCAACCTTGGCAGGCAATGGGGGGGGGGGGTGAACACCTGGTAACTTAAGGCAAGACGTTTAGAAGCGAACCGAAAGAGTCAATGATCTACCTCCTCTAAATTATTGCATCTTAACTCAAATGTTAAGCTACATTTTTCCAAGATTTGCCACATTTGCTGAAGATTTACTTTTTTGCTGAAGGTTTTAATCTATTAGAAGTTTCCAACCTTGATGGAATACCACCCGTATTGATGAAAACCTTAGCATTGGAACTTACAACCACGTTATTTTGGCTATATTAAAAGTCGCTGGAATCTGGGATTTTCCTAAATGTATGTCCCTCAAGTTCCAACCCAAAACTGGGTCTGTCTGTCTGGCTGTTTGTTTATTTGCTTCTTATAGGCTCGGAAACTGCTTTCTATAAACTCAGTGAGGTATGATGGTTTGCGACTCCTCCTTCTTCCGGAGATCCCCCCCCCCTCTCATACAAATGAAGCAAAAATTTCTGCATAACTCAAGAACTAACGGAGCAAATGGAATTACATTTGGCGTAGCATCAAGTGACCAGAACCACATTGGCCACATCTGGATATGATCCGGGTACCCCAAATGAAGTGGCCAGTTTTTGATCTGGACCGAAACCTATCATGTGACACCTCAAATTGTATAAGAATTCAAAAATAAGTGCAATGGTAGTGAAATCAAGTGCCCATAACCTCACTGGTCACATCCGGACATGTTCCTTTGGGGAGGTGGGCAGTTTTTTACTTGGCCCAAAACATATCATTTGACACCTCAAATAACATCAGAGTTTAAAAATAAGCGTGGTGACATCAGGGTTTTAAAATCTCATTATGTGAAGTGACTTTCTAGTGACTTCCCTGGATACCCAGGAAACGGGTAGACCTCCAATTTTTTTTTCCATTTAGTGATAGTTGAATTCAATTTGGATGACAGGTCCATAACTACGTAATTTTAATAGCAAACAATAACAACATAATACCTTCAATTTGACGGAAATTGCGTCAAATACTTAATTTCTGAAATCCATGCTTTCCGAAGCTTTGTCCAACCATATCTCCGGAACTGTTCCAATCCTTTCAATAGGGTTCTATCGGACCATTATACTTTTTCTTTACCATTTTTGCCTCCAATTCAGTCTAGTAGTTACCAAGACAGTCGACATAGTTCCTAAAATCTAAATTTTCCGGAATGTTGTCCTACCATATCTGCAGAACTGGTTCACCCATTTTTGAAATATTAGATAGACACTACGAAACCATAAAATCTTTCATTTTTCTAATTCTGCCAAGTGGTGACCACGATATACAATTTAGTTCTTAAAATCCGTGTGAACTTTCACTTGGTGGTTGTTGCACTCAAATCGGACCGGTAGTTACTGAGAAACAGGGGTTGGTTCCCAGGATCCCTAAAATCTGAGTATTTTTGGAAATTGTTTCGGTCATATCTCTTGAACTGGATATCCAAATGCAAAACAATTCAATAGCATTCAATGAGACCATGATACCTCTTATTTGACACTCAATTCAACTGAGTAATTGCTGAGAAACATGAATTAGTCCCGAAAATCCGTGCATTTTCGGAACTTGTTCCATCAATATCTCCGAACCGAGTAATCCGATTTCAAAACCATTCAATAGCATTCAATGTGACCGTGATACCTTTCATTTGGTAGGGGTTGCTGAGACACACGGCTTACTTTATTTCGTCACATACATACACAACACAGTCATAAAAAAACACACCCACATATATAGACATTTCAGGATCCCGTTGATCCGAGTCGAATGGTATATGACACTTCAGTTCTAACTATAGTTGTATCTGTATTTTTTCAGCTATAAATAGTTACGATATCTATCTTCTGGTAGGTCAACAAACATGATAAGATAATCTGGGATGTTCTAGGTCTAGGTCATCCAAAATGTGCTGAAGAACAGAACTAAGGATCTAAATTTGCAACTGTAGCTTTTTCGGTTATACAAAATAACGATATGTATTCAACCATGTTCATTGAATCTTCTGAAAGGTCAAAATATATTATGCAAAAAAGGTTTTAGGTTGTCCAAACTGTTTAGAATTTAGTCTCTACAGCTATAATTGTTTTTTTTACGGCCACACAAAGTTACGATATGTATTCATGTATGCAACATGTTTGAAAACAGATCATAACTTTGTGTACCCAAAAAACTACAGTTACAATTAGAGATCCTATGTTCAGTATTCCAGAACTGGTTGGATGACTTAAAAAATCCCAGATTATCTCATAATGTCCACTGCTCTTCCATAAGATTAAATGAAAATATTTGAATACATATCGTACATTTGTACATCTGAAAAAGCTACAGTCTCAATTGTAGATCCTTAGTCATGAACTAATGAACAATCTGGTATGACCCAGAACATCCCAGATTTCATCATAATATCGGTTAATCTTCCAGAAGATTCATTGAACATGGTCTAGCCGTAAGACTATAGTTACTACTGTAGATCCCAAGTTCTGAGCCCCAGAACTTTTTGGATAACCTAGAACATCCCAGATTATCTCATAATATCAGTTGACTTGCCAGAGAAGTCAATGGACATGGATAAATACATATCGTACATTAGTATAGGTGAAAAAGCTACCGTTAAAATTGCAGACCCTAAGTTCTGACCTGTCAAAACATTCATTGAACTCTATTGAATACATATCGCTAATTTCTCTAGCTAAAAAAGTTACAGTTACAACTGTAGATACTAAGTTATGAACTCAAGTACAGCTTGGATCACCTAGACCATCCCAGATTATCTCAAAATGTCTGTGCACCTTGCAAAAGATTCGGTGAACATGGCTGAATACATGTCGTAACTTTGTATAACCGAAAAAGCTACAGTTACAACTGTGGATCCTAAGTTATGAACTCAAGAACAGTTTTGATGACCTAGAACATCCCACATTATCTAAAAATGCCTGTTGACCTTCCAGAGAACTCAAGTAACATGGTTGAATATAACTCGTAAATTGGTAGAGCTGAAAAGCGTCCGTTACAATTCTAGATCATGAGTTTTAAATTCCAGGACAGTTTGATTGGCCTAGACCATAGTGTCGGTTGACCTTTCAACAAATTCAATGAACTTTATTGAATACATATCCCTAATTTCTATAGCTCCATCAGATCTCTGTCAGTCATACCAAGGATGCCGGATATCGGCTTGGCGAATATCAGCCACCTGTCAGGGTATTCATCATCGGTTTGGGAGCTCCGAAATGACTATTCATCACATTTCTGTCATTCATGCAAAACTATCGGTAATTTATAGCCTTATGCACTATTGAATCAACCATGTTTCCTATTAGTTCTTAAGCCTTAGATTTAAGCTACATTTCGCACTTCCTTAAAAAACTTACTCGAGGAAGTGCACTTGGTTGTTTATAATATTTTAAAACATATGAAGGTTTTGTGGCTATGGTAGAAGAGGCTTTACTGAAGCTTCACTCCTACGGGTTTTCCTTCTTCAGAAATAAAAAAAAACAAACGAACTCACGAATAGTCTGATACTTCCAAATTAGTGTGATTTGAAGTTTCAAAAGTTATCTTATTTAAACTTTTTTTTTGCGAAATTTGAAAGGATTAAAATTACATACTTACTTGATAGTTGATGGACGACGACTCCTTCTGTTGAATTCACACCGAATGGATGATTCTCCCCCACTGGACCCGCTCCTAGACCAATCGCCTCTAGCCCCCCTGAACGTTAAGCGCCCTTATTTCCTCCTCAACTGCAAACAGCATCGTGTTCGTGGTTTGCTACGGAGTCGACGGCCTCTCTCTGGTTCTCTACTGAATATTATCTTCGCTTGTCGTCCTTACGGCATCCGTGCAACGCGACCAGCTCATCAACGTGACTACCCCAACGCAGCCTGCCGTTGTTTTATCTGCTTGACAATCTCTTTATATACGTGGTAAAACCCGTGATTCATGCGGACGTCACCCAGATGCCAAAGCGACCGGCAGGATCAGAGTCTTGACGCTCTCGACGCTTCGAGACTCTGGTCGCAGTCGAGCTGGGGCTTGCCAGACTTGGCGCCTGGGACACTCTCTTTCCGTCCGTTTGGCTGTGAGGACCGTATTCCGGCTTGTTTCCGCAATTGGGGTTAAACTGACATTGACCCCAAAGCGATAAGATGACTTCGTAGATCGCATACACTAGCACATTGAATTTTGAAAAATCTTAGGCCCCCTGCCCCTTGTAGAGATTTCCCAGCCATAGTTCTAGCCTACTGCGACGGAGAGTTGCTCGCCGCAGAAATTCATCAAGAACCGATCAGTCTTCATTCCACTTTTATCTACTCTCTGAAGAATAACTTCCAGTTCATAAGCGCCCCGACGACCTTAAACCACTCAGTGGTTGCTTTACGCTGGAATTGCAGTGACTTCAGCCAGCGACGGTGGATTCGTTGGTCACTTCGCCATTTCTCTGCAGCTCGGACAGTATCTCGCGTTGTTGCCCTATCGACAGCGTTCCATGTATCTTCTTCGTGCCACATCTTTGACAAAATTGTCGACTGTCACGCCGTCGACTATCCCTGCGCACTTCTTCGAGCCTAAGGCATTTGAAGACGACGCGGTCTGGTGTCTCATCTCAGCTTCGCGAACTCCGAAAACAGGTGAAAAGCGTGACCAAACCGATACAGATAGAAATTCACCTCTATTCACCCGCGCTGACACATTTGGGATGAGCCGGTGGCTCCACCCTTCCTTTCACCGCATCGTCCCACTCTTGCTGACACGTAGCCAACGAGTCCGTTCTGACGATTCTTTCAGCGCCGCAACCCAGGCTGGGGCTCCATACCTCAGAATCGAAATTGCCTGCTTGCTGCTTCTCGGCCACGGACGTCAGTAGTACGATCCTTGATACAGCATAGACCGTTTTCGCCGCCTTCCGCAAACGTAGTCGACCCGGCAACTTGCTGGAACTGCTTCTGCGGTTGCTAACCAGCACTACTTCGCATCTTAGTGATGAGTCAGCCGCAGTTTTGGGCCTGTTATCCACGTTTCAACAGTGTCCATCGCCTCTGCCGTCAGCATCTCGCCCCTCTTTCGGGGTCTCGCCTGTTATCGTTAGGACGACATCATCTGCCAATCCGACGATCTCCAACTACATTAGCACCAGTTCCTCCGCATCGCAAATTGCTTTCCAGAGCGTTGACCAAGAATCGAGCCTCAGGCACCCTGCAGTGGCCCTGATAGATGGTTCTGCCAATCTCTTTCCTGCACACCAGGACCTGTTGTCCAAGTCACCATTTAGTATTCAGCACAGGTAGCCAGGAACAAGTATACGTTGTGCAGTGCTGCGGCGATAGCCTCACAGATGGCGCTGTTAAAACTGCTTTTGACGTCAATCGTGACTATCAGGCGAAGAACCGATTGCCTCCTCGGTTTTTGCGTTGATGCCTTCCGTCTCCTTTGCACGACTATCCGGATTGCTTCCACCGTCGAGGCCCCTTTTCGGAATCCGAATTGTCTTTTTGATAGTCCATTATCGCTTTCCATGCACAGCGCCAGCCTGTTAAGGATGCCCTACCAGAAGCTTTCCTGAGGGCATCCAGCATATATGGTGGTTAGGTTGAAGACAGCCACAGAGAAAGAGTGTGTGTGAGTGTGTGTGTGAGAGAGAGAGAGAGAGAGAGAGAGAGGAGAGAAAGAGAGTGAGGGGGGGATCGATCCCAGACCTTTTAGCACTGAACATCAAAGGTTACAGCTCTAGTTCACATTCAACAACAAATCTTAAGAGAGGCTGTTTATCTGTTTATACACGTATATTTAAAGATCATTTACGTATGAAATAGACCACATGAACATCTCCAGGTCACAATTGATACATGTAGGTGGCATTCACACTTTCAGAATTAAAAATAATTGGGATTAATTCTGGACGTATTCGAATTACGACAGTATTATCACAATAATAATTTAATCTATTCTGAAAGATCTCACTGTTGGTTTTTTCTTCATTTTTCTGCCCCATTTTCTTGTCTATGAGTTGGCTGTCGTTTTTGTTTCGGTCTGCATCGACGAATGCTGATTTTTAAAATCTTTAATTTGATCTTGTCACACATTTGAACGAGTCGATTTCTATTACCGAGTACCAGCAAAAAACCACCATCCTAGTTTCAGGTTTGATTGAGAAAATCATTGCGTCAGTTTGCTTTCGATTCATGAAGTTGGTCATTTGAAAGTCTCCAGCGACTTTGAGTGGTTCGAGTGGTAAACACAAATCACAAGAAAATCACTAGAAAGCCACCTGCACACATTGGAAACAACATTGAAGCAAAAACTTTATTCAAATAATCAATGTCAGTCTCGAATCACATGTCTCTAACTAGACACGCCTTAAGAACTCCAGGGGTAGGGGAACGGCATAACCAGGTTGACTGTTTTCATCAGCGTTAGGAACAGGTCTTAACTCTCAATCTTTCCAAATGATTACACATTCTAATTATACGGAACACAAACACTTATCTATCTGTGCCATACTATTTCGATTGATCTCATGATTGATTACCAATTAATTATCATTGGTTTGAAGAATTTAAATACATCATCTAGAAAATCATCAGTTTCCTACCCGCTGAAGAAGTTCCTGCAAATTTTCACTTTGCGTATTTTGTTTTTTTCGCGTGCACCGTAGGGGAATGTCATCAGCCCTTCTCGTACATCAGGCTTGTGGCATGAATATGATTTAAGTTTGTCGACAGATAATTTCTCATCTCCATCGAAGCGCTATGAAGTGACGGTAATTTTGGCTGGAACGAATAGACATGAAGAGAAAGCGTATTGATAGTTCCGATAGGGCAACGGCAGGCTTTGAATTATAAGAGCCTGATCGCTGCATAACCCTATCAGTCAAGGCGGACCTCTCCACCTACCCAGCATTGGGTAGTAAGATAAAGGGTTATGCGCCTGATCGGATATTACCGTTCAATGCCCTCCGCTCGTTTTCAAACTTACATCTTCTAATTTCAAAGCCTGTCGTTACCCCATACGGAACTATCGATACACTTTCTCTCCATGTTCATTCGTTCTAGCAATAATTACTGTCCACTCTTAGCGCTTCCGCATGTGATATTGAGAAATTATCTGCTTCTGCAAATTTCATCAAAGATCGTTACTCCGCGCATGGGAGAATACAAAACAACAATCAAAGAGCAGAATATGATGTTGAAATATTGGATGTAAATTTATTTTATATTTAGAAGATCTGTAATCACTATTTCTTTCATGTTTTTTCCCGTCAGTTGAGGGCGATCTATGTTTATCTATGCTGTCCAACATCACTCAACGATATGGGCATATCTGTCAGATGGTCTATTCATTTAGAACAACCCTATACCAATTCCCAGACCAGCAAAACTGGATAGAACCAGCTAAAATAATAGACCAACTTTAAGTTCCCGCACCGGTATTGCATTTCTTAGCGTTAGAACCCGTCTAGAGGTGTCAATCGTTCTACCATCGGATAGTAGATTTTCGTCGAACCTTAGCGCGGATCGATCGACCAAACACGTTTGTCACTTACCTATGCGTTTACCGAAGTTGAATGCGAAGTGGAAAAACCAAACGAATTTGGTTGAACGATATTAGATGCATGCCGACTTAGGTAATTCGGCGCGCGGAAAAACAAGAGTCGAAACGAGAGTGGTTCCTGGTCCTGGAAGACAACACAACGTCACAAGACAAGACGACCACAACCGCGATTTGCACCAGCGTCAGCGAAGCTCGTTCCAGGATTATTTCAGCTTATTAGCGACGCTGGCAATCGGCATGACGAGAAGCACTTCCTTCTGGGTCGTTTTACGTGCGCAAAGGGAGATGCTGCGTCTGAGCCATTATGCGGCGACAGATTAGACCATTTGATGGCAACCAACTGGAGGTCCAAACAACTTCCGGAACGCTAACCTGCTTCAGAGTTCCGCACTTCCTCGAAACTTGTGGTACTATTCACATGTAAGGCTGGATGATCAGTAAACTTTGGAAGTTCAACCAAACTTCAGAAACGTTGAGAATTTTTCATAATTCAATGGACTTTCGAAGATTCACCTTCATCTTCTTCAAAAGAGAGCCAGCAAACTTCATATGATCATCTTGAAAACATCCAACAAGTTTATTCAACTCCCGAGAAGCTTCACCAATTCCTTTCAAGCTCGTCATATTTCCGACCAATCATATATCAGTAGGTTCGCGGCATCCAGAAAACAAATCTGGGTAGTGTGCTGCAGCTTTCCCAGCTATGAGAAGCACTCGACTCTGGTCATGTAATTGCCGATGAAGTGCATCATTCCAAAAGCTGCAGAATATGCAACCGAATAACATAATATTTAAAAAACGGTTCCTTGGATAAACTCAAAGATTTTTGAATCCTTTTCCTTCGGGAAATATGAACTAAATCTGATTCAAAGATTTCACTCCAGCCCGCCCAGAAAGCTTATCACAAACTGCCATAGTAAAATGTATCTTCTCCCCAGCAGATACAATATTGAATATCCTGTTCTGCAACCTGCTACAAAAGCCCGCAATATATTTAAATTTATCTGTTTGATCTATTTCAGAGGCTTATCGACTAACCACCCATAAAGCGATTTTCCGTTCGGCATTTTGAAGACTTCAGAATTTTCATTGGTGTTTAACGAAATAATATTTGGAATCGAATTTGCCACCAAAATTAAGTCAGTTCACAAGCCAGTTCAATCACCGCAGTGCCTCCTCGATCAAACGGCCAATGTTTTCTGAAATTGTAAAAAAACTAAAGAATCATTCGATATTCAGAAAATTAAATGACCGTCACAATAGCTGGCGGAGCAGATTGAGCGTATCATATCAGCATCCGCGAGCAACAGCATTCTTTCCGGCACAGTATCACCTGCCTGCATCTAACACTGCCATACTTTTTGGTTTTATAAAAGTACTGAAAAAAAATAGTATACCTGGTTATTGAGTTTTTGTTTAAATAGTGCATGCATTAGATATCGTATCTACAAATTGGTATTATCAAGTAGCGGTAGTATTTGAACTGTATTTTTCTTCTTTGTTTTTTTGATCAAAATATATATACTAGACGAATTCGTGCAAAATAGACCCGGTATAAAACAAAATTCGTTAGATAGTCACTGATGCAGCCATATGTTTTGCGTTTGATCTAAAAAAAATTCATCCACGATTTGGGACTACCTCGTCGAAGATACCCTGTTAACAATAATGTTGACTGACAGCCGCGGTATCCATTTTGCCATTGGTAGAGAGCTCCACGCGTTTTCCTCGCTTTGTTAACCCATGGTTGCCAGTACACCGGTATTTTAATGCGCTGTTTCGTTGTCTTCATACTGAATCAACAATAAGTGTTCATCATTAGAACAAACACTTCTGGTGCCCCAGTTCTTCAAAAAAGGCATGCCACCTATGCAGTAACAAACTAATACCGCGAAAGTTTCATTTCAATACGATTCTGTAGGTTTATGAACATTGGATTGGCTTGCGAGAAAAGGGCTCTGAAGTGTTTGCTCATAACGTCATAGGCTCTTTATTGTTGATCCAGAATCATTTGTTTTAAACGAGCATCCTGCTTGTCGTTACAGTCGTTTTATCTAACATTTCGTGATAGTATAAATCCTATGAAATACAAATTGCTACAACGTCCAAAGATCAATGACAAATTTGTCGGATTGTCAGAGCGACGTTTGGTCGTGTATCATTGATCATTTTGTGATCATGGTAGTAACGACGTTTTGAAGATTTGTTTGCAGAGCGTGATGAGACAATGATGGAGCGAGATGATTTAAATTGGCGTTTGCAGCAAATCGAACTAGCCTATTTCCATTTCATTTCAAGTACAAGGTATAAAAGCCTGAACTGTAATCATACAATATTGTAGTTTGGCGTATTAGATTGGTGATTGAAGTCAAAGATTTTTGTATGATCGGAAGTCAATCCGCATGTTCTATCGAGTCCCTTTCCAATTGAACATTATTCCACGATTATGCAATTTTCGACGCCCTAGGTTGTTTCAAGTTATTCCGATAGATAAGAAGGTGGAGGATTACAGCTCCAAGAAATCATAGTTTTAATTATAGATCATGGTACTGCTTCACCAAATATCCTAGGTGCTGCATAAATCATAAAACCCATCCTGCACTATAATTTTTGGTCACTAACTTACTACAACTCACCATTTCAAGAAATGTATCTTCGTTCAAATTCGCATTCTGGACCATGCGTAATGTACGGTCGAAGAAGATTTTCCTGGTGGAGTGATGAATGACGACAAAGAGGGACGAGACCAGATATTTCCGCTTCCCACCAGCGAGTAATCAGTGCATGCCCCGCACCAAGTTCTCAAGTAAGCCTCTGGCTGCAGAGAAAGCGTGACCAAAGCCAGTTCTTTCTCCTCGAGATTGCCAGAATGTGGCGATCTACCGTAACAACAAAAGGCCGATATTAACGAACGAGGAACGGAAAACCCGCAAGGATCTATTCTGAACACCGCGATCAACCAGAAAGCTAAGCTGATCAAAAATCCAAGACGAAGTAGATTGATAATCAACTGAAAAATATCGTTGTTATTCTTTCAGCTACGGTCAAGGTCCTGCCAATCTCGCCATTGTGGTCGCTTGTCAACGTTATATGCCATCAAAATTTGTTTCATGGATGTATTTTTCGTAGGTTTTGGCTCCAGCCCCAGCTGCTTTTATTTATCTCAACTCACCGTAACATTTAGCCGCTTGAACTGAGCTCAAAATAATTCAGTGTGATCGCTGACCCGGTGCAGCAACCAGCCGTAGAATTACCTATTGGGAATAAATCAAATTACAGATACCGCATTTTGCCTAGCTAATCTGTGTAATAATCGCGTTTGCCACCTCATCTTAATGCCAGTAAATCAACCAAATGGAATATCTTTCCTACCTCCGTTTCATGTCTTTGATTATTTGTCATTGCTTCCATTCCTACAGCAGCCGAAGAAAACAACTTTAATGATGACTGAGTGCAACGGTGGCATGCCAGGATTTTCGGTTTCTTCTGCCCGGTTAATTCCACCACTGAAGAAGGAAAAAGATCTAAATCATTACTATACCAGAAAATCGAATGAAGAAGAAATGCCAGAACAACAAAAGTTCAAAATGCGCTTCGAATTTGATTTTCATTATTTCACCTTACAACTGACGGTTAGGCATGATGGTAGTACGGCAGGCCATGGTCAGATCGACCTGGACTTCAATGCACGCATAACACGGTTTGTTGTATTCCCGTGAATCTGAGCTGAAACTGTGTGCGCGATCGAATACGATCGGATCCAGCCTGGAGCCGGAGGGGGAATGGGGGTGGTAGAGTAGAATTTAATTACCTGGATCATGATCCGTGAAAAATAATTACTACCGTACCGCTCAAAGCGCTGAAACCACCAACGAATCGAATCGGCGGAAAGCCAAATCAAATCGGGTCAGATGGTCGACACGGTGTTACATGAGAGGGCGATGATGATGATGACGTTTATGGTGGCGGTGGAGGAGTGCCGGTTGAAGGTACGCCGTCGACGAATGAACGGGAGCGGTGGAAGTCCATCATAATCTCGAACGCTGGCGACAGATGCCATGGAGGAGGAAAACATAGATCCTGCCAATCCATTACGTCGGCGGAGCGTGTCACAAAGCCAGAGAAGAGCGTGAAAACACTTCACTGAACCGGCAGACCGTCCATCGACCCACCAGTTTTTACCACTGTTTGCTGGTCAGGCTGGATGGATGATGGCTATCAGCCGCGTAGTTCAGGGAAGAGGAGTTGTTCTCGGCCAGAGTTTTTTCTACCGCTACCATACGGGTTGAGATACAGTTTGATGCGATGTCGAATCCGGCGCAAGAGGGTTTCCACGCACGTGTTGAGGATTGGTTCTGAGTATCAGATGGATTCGGCTTATATGGAATGACGTTCGTTCCCAGAAGGTTGTGTTTTTTTCGCAACGGTACTTTGTTCCTACCTTGGAACACAGTGCTACCAAAACCTCAGAAGCAGCACTTTGACGTGCCACTTTTTGCTGCCAGAGTCGTCATCTTTTGATCCGGTTTCATGGAGCATAACTACACATACTCTTCCATTTCTTCCGCCCAGGCAGATGGTGTCCAGCATGTGGTGGTCGCGGGTGAAAAGATGAGAAAGAGCTCTGCACGGAGCAGAACAAGAATGTCAACTTTGTCAACCTTCCGGCCTGTCGTGGCAAAAGAGGATCAGGAGGGTGAATTGCATTTACTTTGCTGCCCAGCAGCAGTAGGTCGTGATCGAAGAAAGAAAGGCCTCCTCCGATCAATGATGGTTCTCGAGTCTGAAAGGTTTACGCTTCGTTTGACAAACACGTTCAACCCGGTGCGCCTGAGAAGAGAGGCCATTCAGGTTTGTTTCCTTCATCATCTCCTGTTTTTAACAGTATTTGCTCCACTTATTTTATTAAATTCCGTACACATATCTACGACCGATTGAGGCGATTTCTCAGCTTGTTCGTACAGAACCTGCCGTCCCATTGGAATGTTCAGAGAGTGCCCTTGTCGCAAGCCACACAAGAGCAGTCAGCGGGCAACCTCTAGACCTCGTCCGTCGCCAGCACTTGGTGGTCATTCGTGGCGGTGAGGTCTTCGTCATATTCCAAGGCCCTGGTTTCGCATGGATCGTCCAGATTGATGCAGCAGCAACATGAAGATCACTGGCTGCACCACGCGTAAAGGGCGGGGAAAGCGAGACCCAGAAACAGGTCCTTTCTTTCAGACCTTCTTCACCTACCGACTCCATGCTGGATATGAATGCAGTCTCAGCCGTCGTCGTTGGCGCGCCGTCAGTTTCGTCAGAAGCAACATCGATGGCAGCATAGAGAGCAAGAGGAACAACGATAATTTAGTGCTTGGCTAAAGCAGCCTTCGGTGAAGGTCCGTACATCCTGCTACATCATACTAACTTCCTTTTGGGGCAAAATGGTCTGAATGTTTTTTTCGCCTGCATACTTCAATTCATCACCACGATCTCTGAGTCAGACTGCCCAGAATTTCGTGAAATGATCACAAGATGGTGTGCTTAAATTGTTCATATCTATTAAAATTCCAGATCAGCAGATCCGGCTTGCTTCGATTGAGTTTTCGAATGTTGATGATTTACTCATTGCCCTCGTCATTTATGAGCAACAGAATCAGGTAGAAGTGTGAGCCAGAGCAAGGAAGATCTGTCGCACGATGGGCATTGTAAACTGTTTTTCTCGGATTTCGACGGTCCGCAACGTCGGCAAATTCTACCTTCTGCCAGGGGATCGGCAACACGCGGTAGCCGAATCAGGCTGTTAATCAGTGCCGACCGGTAGATAGTTTGCTTCATCGACAGAACAAAAGCGGTGGTTGTGGTTTTGTTTTTTGGAAATAATTTAGTGCTTGCTGGAATTTTTATTGTTGAGGACATTTGACTGCGCCAATTTCTAAAGCACTTTATTGCTTAATTATGGGGACGGCTGCTGTTGGAGATGGTTTAGTGCTCTTTGATAAAGAGCTGTTAGTCAAAAGAATGGTGATCTAGCAGAGAATTTACATGTAGTTCGATGCGGAACGGTAGATCGCCGCATGGAAAATTATGTGGCAAAATATTCCTGCATATTGTTTTGCACCGCAATTGTAAAGAGGTGTAAATCCTTTGCTGTACGTGGTCTTTATCAAGGGGTCTGAGTCATTGCCATGTATAATGTCTGAGATGTCATATAACCTGCGCTATTTGTTAGTTTACATTAATTTTCTTAGGGACAACAATCAATCATAAAGGTTTGATTGTATGTGAGCGATAATCATTGTACACTTTCAAATCCCAGTAACTTTTCGGTAGAAAAACAAAGCAGGCTTAGGACAGACCGACAGCCACAATCGACGTCGCCCGAGA
>JASCZW010001764.1:0-56173 GCA_034211315.2 Aedes japonicus
ACAGTAGTCAAATTTGAATAAGACGGAAGTATTTTTCAGAAATGCATTGCCCAGTGCCGAACGTTTACGATTCATTTTGTTTCAAAGGGCGTTGTTCCGGTCGACGCATTTTCATCGTGTGTATCATACTATTCACTTCATCTTGAAGATGCGTATGCGTATAGGCGCATGAAAACGCTCTCACGTCAGTTACAAATTGCTGAATGTACAATCAACTGTTACCAACGTGTTGTAAGCACGGTAAATGACAGATGCGAGCTGTTGATGTATAAAATTGCGCCGGAAGAAGATTTAATGTACTATTACGCTGTTTCGAGCGGAAGCCTAAATTGCTTCGATACCGCAGTTGTTACAGCGGCGTTACCGTGGATAGCGCTAAAATAGTTGACCGTCGACTTACAAGAAGGCGGCGACTCAAAATCGCGACGATAAATGTCACAAGCCACAGCATGATCACGAAAGTTGCGGGTTACACGACGATTCCTGATTTGACAGTGGTAGTGCATTATGACGATTAAATTCATCAAGACAGATCTACTCTGACAGTAATTTTACATGGCAATCAAGTGGAAGGTGGCAAATATTTCAAGCACATTATACTGTCAAAGCTTGCAAAAGAAATATTAGGTGTGTATAGGCCATTGGGTACCTCGTGACTTGATAAATGCTTACATTACGATACTGAAACTGACAACTGTAGGAGCCGAGCGCCCATTAAAAAACGTTTACCGTCTTCTCATGAAGCGACATACCAAACTCATTCCCATCTGCTGGTTTGAGATGGAGAGCAGAGAGTTGTGGGAGGTAGGTACAGCTGTTACCATCGTCTTCGTTGTCTCAAAAAAGAACCTCCCAACACGCCAGAGTCTGGCCAACGGAAAAGATAGTCACAGGAAAGATGATTCCAGTTGTTGTGAGCGCTGAGAACACAAAGAACTGGAGATTTACATAGTAGTTACAGCGAGACCGTACAAAATCCCATGGCAGGTGCCAAACAAACACTTGAATTGCATCTGGCAAAATGGCTTACGAATACTCTCCCAGACTTGCCTTAACTGAAAAGAAAAAGACCTGACGACACAAAAAACTTTGATCGACACATCATTATCATTGTTTGACCAAATTTCGATCGAACACTCATAGATGCCGCAAACAATTGACACAAATCTGAAAATTAACGAGGTGGCCCGCAAGGTCGAGACAGCTTTTTTTTTTTTTTTACTTTGATTTGGGCCACTAAGGTAAGAAAATTGTTATTTTGATACCTGGTATATCAGAGGTAACACGGCATTTTCGGGTATTCGCATCATTGCTGGAACAAATTTATCCTGCATCTTTAGCTCTATGAGCTCTTAAATACCTAGGCCAAAAGGGTTATCGTTATTCGTTCCTGCTCGAGTAGTAGTCAATTTATAATTTTATATAAAAATGTTTATAGTTTGTATGACATCATTGTATTTTTTAATATGATAATTACATTACACGTTTGTCTAGTCAAATGAAAGAAACTTGAAATCCAATTGATTTGACCGAGATGCCAATCGGAACTTCATGCAACGAACCTGACAAGTCACATATCTGCTGGTTTATTTTATCAAAATTCTGAGACCTGTCTTAGAGATCACAAATGAAAGGATCATTTGCTTCCATGTCAGAATACATCATTACAATAGGCCGTAGTCTCGATGAGCCTGGCCCATAACCACCTGAAACTGATTTTGCTGAGTCTCGTCATGCCTCGCAGAAATTACCGAAAGCCATGTTGTACACTTCCAGGAAAAATACCACTGTAGTTCATGATTTGTTCATCTAAGGCAGTCAGATCACAGCTCTGCAGCATTATTTCAAGAAATCCAGTTCAATGTACACCGCAACAAGAATGAATTACTGGAAATTGCCACACACAATATTGACGAGAAATGTTTATAATAAATGTCATGAAATCAGACTTCTTCATCACTTCTGCCTGTCTTTCAGGAAAATTTACCCCAACAATTTCGGTCTGAAGGGATTCATATACAGTGCTTAATATATTAATGTATCTCGAATAGCCTGCTCACATTGAGGTGCCTCAACGTTCTGCTACGTGTCATGAGGTTAGTTTCCGGGCGACAGCTCAAGAAGAGGGAGGGGAATACCCATAACAAAATTACGCTGGTTGCGCTCTCTCTGCTCTGGGAAAACGAGGTGATTCATCACTGGTATTTCATCATGCGCTTTGAATCGTACAGTGACAGATTTCCATGGTGTTACCATGTATTATCTGCCTGTCTGCTTACGATTTGGTGTGGTTCAACTTTTCATTCAGCAGAAGCAGCAGCCAATCTTCTGTTACAATTGATGGCCTCAGTAGGCTGGGCGGGGCTATCCTGGGCTAATTGATTATCTTCACTTCATGCTGCAATTGTTACATGTTCATCATCTCATGGGGGGACGGAGACATTATTTTATGTAATCAGATCCAGTTTGTAGTCATCTATTTCATGAGTTTATTACGTCGGCAGGCGGATAGTAGAAGGATAGCTATCGGATACTTCGACATTTAGAGGTTACCGCAGCGGGGAAACGGGTTGATTCGTCGGCCGTAAATTTTTACCGTCTGGAGTTCGCAAAGTACTTGAAATGAAGGAGTTGTAGAAATGCTCTGTGTCGGAGGAACGTTAATAAATTTGAAAGATGGATCAACATTTTATCGCAAATCTTCTGCAGAAATGGTTCGTTAAACCCCAAAATTGAAAGATAGTCTCAGTAACAGTTTATTGTTACAGGTTCAACAGCATTGAAGCAAATGTACCTGAAAATTAAAAACATTTCAAACGTAAGTTTGAAAACGCTGAACCTGGGGGCGATACGGTCAAATCATCAATATCACCGAATTCGGCACGAACTGAACACTTCTGATAGTGTGTGCAGAATGTTGCCCCATTTTGATTCACCTTCATGTCAGAATAACGTTAAGAAGAGAAGGTATCTTCTTCAAGACAAATCAACGAGCAAACGGGACCAGTACAGAACGCCTGAAGAGATTTGATGAGAGCTGTAATATCGCCGAGACGAGAAGAGGTTGCGCAGAAACTCCTGGTTCCATTCTCCGAGATTGGTATCGTTTCACAACTGCGTGACGATTAAAGAGTTGACTGAATATCCTGCGTAGTTGCATGATTCCAAATCAAGAGTGACAAACAGGTCATATCGTCCCGAGTGTTGCATGTCGATGCTGACGAGTCGACCAGTGGTATCGACGACGAGCGCTGTTTCCGGGACAGGAGTGATACGGCAAAGGAAGGAAGGCAGCATATTTCATGAGTCAGTTCCGCAAACGACATCTGTATCTCGTACATTGAGTGCCAGCATCTTCACATATTCCTGACAATCAACCAAGAAACTCTGTTTAGTTATACCTTGAACAAACGTCCGGCTACCTTCCCGAAAGAAACACGGTTAACCGTACTATTTTATCGGACGGCATACACATGCAAGTGGAGGCACGCCTCCGTGCAGTGCGGTTCACAATATCACAGAGCCCGCCTACCACCAATATTGTCAAGCATGTTCCAGACCAAAACCAAGCAGTTCACAGGAACTGTTTCAGGACAAGGTATTAAGGTACCCGATATAGAAGCGTAAGGTTCATAATTCGGGATCTGGAAAGGAGCCACCGAAGGTCATCCCGAATTTATACTGACTGAATGGATTGTTCTACCTGATCTTTAAAATGGAACGATACCATCGACGATGATCACATGCCTTCCTCAACAAATTCCGACTCGTCTCTCAATGACAGGACACCTGATATTGTTCTTCCACCCGGCAACGAGATCAGACGACGCTCGTTTCAGTTTAAAAAAATACCATCATGCAGGCTCCAGAGTAGACAGCCATTTTTTAGAATAAAGCCACAGAGAGTACGATACATTTAGGCGGCACCAGAGTTTTTATTTGATTGCTGAGGATGAGGATGGCTCCAGGATTTTACGCAAAATGTTCATTACCCATTAATAAGTAGTAAAGAGTTTCATTTGGTGGCAGATTTCACTATTGACAAGTACCACACACAATAGTATAGTGTTGCCTAGTGAGTAGTGAATTTACATTAATTTTCCAGACGAAGTGCACATACTGACAGCTTCAATAGAAAACGGCGTTTCTTCTATTCACAGACGGTTCATCTGAATAGCATCTAAAACAAAATAAAATCCGTCACACGCTTCGTTTATTAATTACATTGGACAGCGTCCACCATTTTCAATCAATTTTTCAAATGGGGACGGAAATCGGCGTTAAATCTTCAATGCTGAGTCAGTCATCGAGTTCCATGCCTGGTAATGGAAAGGTGAGGGTGCCAACATTGGGTGAATCGCCCACGGCCTTAGCCTGAACATAAGCAACAGTTATAACTAAAGGATTGTTCAGGCTGCCAGGAGCAATGCCCGGTTGGCCAGTACAACGACGCGCTGGCGTGTTGAGGTTACATTCACCGAGGTGGGAATGCGGTCCTTCACATACCATGAAAACACCCGGCATTAACTTTGTCTGCGTTGATGTCATCGAGGAGCCAGTCAGCTGATGGTCTGACCTGAAATTATACCTGGCCGGGTTAATCCACTCACGTTTCCGGAACATCTTCTACTTCTTCGGCAGCGAACGTGTCTTACGCGTGTAACAGAACATTTCATCGAGATGATTTTTAATGCCGATATCAACGTTCGAGATACCCAGCTTTGATCTTACCACGCACATTTCGTCAGTTTCGACACCGATGATGGTAGTCTTTAAATAATTTGAAGAATATCGATATAGATTCACATTCTCGATTTTGATGTCGGCCGTTGATGCGGGTCCATCATGGAGTGAACGTTACGATGGTACCGCAGTCAGGTGCATCCCACAACGTTCAATTTGCTCGACGGGAAGAAACTATGTCACAATTTCTTGCGTACATTTAACTTTGTTACTGCGAACCACCTAATATCACGACACTCGAAAATGCATATCATCGCCGCAGAAAACGCGTGCCACATCGCGCGGAAACCACTCATCGACCATTAATTTACGTAAAAATCTAACAAGCCAGCCTTCACGCACAACTAATACACGTACGTTCTCCTACTGAAGAGTTTCATTGCCCAGGCGAGTTACGTGAGCTCACGGTAACAACGCGCTGAGTGGCAGAGTATATATTAGTCAGACACGACAAAATCCGTAAATATCAGAGGTTACCAGTACAGTATTGAGATGATTGATTTTTTCGACATACGCGACAAGAGAGCACAGATCAACACAGAGCTGTAGATACGGCTTCCGATGGGTGCAGCACCGCTCTCTGCAGATATTGGTTTACGTACAAACCCTGCCGGTATAACGAAACTTTAGATTCGACTATACCAGTATTTGCTTCCACTAGATCACTTTTCCGGAAGGAATATTACGGCGTTCATTTACTGTGAAGGTGTTGCTCTTCATCCATTGTTCTGCAAAAAATGTTGTAAAGCCTTACATGACTCTGCACGAGTATATTGTCGCATGTCAGCACTACTTGTACGCCCTGCTCAATTTCGTACGTATATGATTAGACTTCCGACTATGCATTACATTTGCCTGTAGTTACCTTCTCACAGTTACCATCTTCCACCATTTGTCGGGAGCATATCTGATTTGTTTCACGAATCCTTTCCATCCACAGTCAATAAACATCATAAATCAAATGATGTACTTCTTCGGCCACTGATTGACGCCATTTTACTAAATGTAACAAGAACGTAAACATGTTGTGTTCACGACATATATGGAGAAGTCTACTTCATATATGTGAACATTCCAGTGATCCACAAATAATTCAGAATATACAGGAAAAGAATTTTCGAAATTTGGCTATGTGCTAAACTTTCGCCTTGGTGAAATGCAGATGCTGACATACCACATTAATTCCAGCAGTTCTTCATTTCGAGTTGTTGTGTTTGTTTTAACTCAGGTTTTATCAATACACAATGTTATATGACGATGTGATATTACCACACGTAAAGACTTGTCATAGCGTACAGCTCATTCAATATAAAGATCAGTCCGTGGCCACATCTGTAATGCTCACTATTCCACAGAGTACAAAACGGTGATGTAGATTCGTTATTTAGTTACATGAAATCGATGGTATATTATACCTCCTTCCAATGAAACGCCAGAAGTCATAATAGTGGGGATAACCACAGCACATAACAATAGCATGAAACAGCATTAAAATCTTTCCGATCAAGGATCTTAGTTGTTCATGACTATATGTACGCAAATGAGTCACACACAGGCTTCATCACTTCCTGATGCTTGAATTTCTCAATACTGGAGAAACAAAATACCATACACTGACTCAAATTTGCCTGAAAATAATTGCTTCTTTCAAGCAGTACTAGCAGAAGAGTACAAGGTTGCAAGATACAGCAACACCACTTTCTGACACGATGTCTGGCTCAACATTGAATTATTGCAAATAATAGCCTCTACACACTTATCGTTGTGAATAATACTATTAATTGTTCATACTATAGATTCTGCCAGGGTTACAATATATTTCAATTGTAAATCTATTTATAGTCTCTTTATTCGGGAATACTGTGATTTCTGTCTGTGGTTTGTTAAAAAAGGTTAGCTAACTTAATTGTAGACTGGCCGATGGATCTCGATCTGCGATGTTCATCAAGAAGGTACCATGAAATGGGTCAGATAACCACGAGTTTCTAATCTACTCTGCCTCTGTTATTGTATGATGTTATATTGATTAATTATAATTTTTTATAATTCAGATGATGTCAGTGCTTATGTATAACATTATAAAAGGTTGTTGTGTTTATTCGAAGACAAATATAATAATATTTGTATATTTGATGAGCTGATTAATGATTACATTTTCAGATAGATAGTGCTCGATAAAACGTTAATTTCTCTGTAAATTCAGTTGTATTATCTGACTTTATTTTTGCATATGCCTATTCTCAATTTGCCTGAAGTGTTTATATTATCATACAATATTAGTATTACAAAGTTTTTGTTTTTTTCCTTACTATTTCATTGTTTTTATAATTTATTTTATTATTAATATTATTCTTTGGTTTAAAAAATGTTTCATTACTTTTATTTTATTATTATTATTATTATTATTATAATAATAATAATAATAATAAAAAAATAAAAGTAATGAAAACATTTTTTAAAACTGAAAGAATAATATATAATAATAAAAATAAATTATAAAAACAATAGAAATAGTAAGGAAAAAAACAAAACTTTATTATTACTAATAATTGTATGATAATATAAACACTTCAAACAGAAATTGAGTAAAACAATATACAAAAATAAAAAGTCAGATAATAACTAACAGATTTGCAAAGGAGAAATTAACGTTTTAATCAGAGAACGCATCTGGCAAAGAAGGTAGCAAATGTTAGTAAACCATTAAAACATACAAATATTATTGACGCATTTATGTTTGTCTTCAGATAAACACAACATAATGTTTTATAATATTTCTATACTTTGACATCATGCAATTATAAAAAAAAATTATGGTGTCAATATATACAACATCATACAATAACAGAAGGTAAGGGGGGAGATAAATTGTAGGCTGGATTAGAAACTCGTGGTTATCTGACCCATTTCATGGATGACAATTGTACCTTCCTTGATGGACATCGTCAGATCGAGATCAAGGAAAGTCTTCGACAGTCTACATTGAGTTAGCTAACCCTTTTTTTTTAACAAACCACCAGACAGAAATCCTTTTGAGTATTCCCGAATAAAAAATTCTCATAGATTTACAATTGAATATATTGTAACCCTACAACGAATCTATAGTATGAACAATTAATAGTATTGTTCACAACGATAAGATGACAATAGGAGCTATTGTTACCACAATAGAATTTAATGTTAATTGAGACATCGACAATAGAAAAGTGGGGTGGTTATGTATCTTACTGTACTGTACTCTTCTGTACTGAATTACTGTAGAAAAAATAATTATTTTTCGAACAAATTTGAGTCAATTAGTATGAATTGTTTTGTTTCTCAATTGTTGAAAAATTCAAGCATCAAGAGTGAATTGTAAACCTGTGTGATGATAATAAGCATTTCTCATTTATATGAATCATGAACAATAAGATGTGCTGATCGGAAATAGATTTTAATGTAATTTCATACTATTGTATTGTAATTGTATGGTTATTTTTATCCCCCACTGTGCATGACCTGTAATAAAAGCGTTTCGTTGAAGGAGATTCTTATCCTTTTCGTGGGTTTCGTGTAACTGCTTCTGTTAACGGGTCGACATCACCGTTTTTGGCCCTTCTTACAATGGAATAGTGAGCATTACAGGTGTGTACAGTTTGATCTTGCCATTAGGATGAACTGTACGCTATGACAAGTCTTGCATTGGTGGTGGCTTCCTATCACATCACGTCATATAACATTGTTGGTGCCCGCGTTGATAAACCTGGAGTTAGAAACAAAGTCACAACTATTTCGAAGCCCTTGAGAGAACCTGCGGGATAATGTGAGTGTGTCATGAAACGACTGCGACAGCTACTTAAGGCGAAAAGTGTGGGACACATAAAGCTCAGCCACCTTAAATTTCGAAAAAAATTCTTTCCAGTGTATATTCTGAATTATTTGGTAGGATCGCAAAAATGTTTCACATATATGGAAGCTGAGACTCTCCACTATATGTCGTGGTACAACATGTTTACGTTCTTGTTACATTTAGTAAAATGGCGTCCAATCAATTGTACGAACGACAGCAAAATCCGAATTTATTGGACGACGCTCTTGCCAAGGAACTATAAATACCGAAAAGTACCGTGTTTTGAGTTTGCAAATCATTTGACCGGCGTTTTACTGTGGATTGGAAGGTTGGAAGTGAAACAAATCGAAATGTATGCTCCCGACAAATGGACAAGAAGGTGGTAGCCATTATTGAGAAAAATCTCAATCTTTCTGAACAAAATGTGGCTCGCATAGTCGGGAAGTCATAATCATACGTACAAAAAGTGAAGCAGAGGCAAGGGCTGAAGGCGTACAAAGTGAAAAAGATGCCCAACCTTAACGACAAGCAAAATTTCGATGCAAAAAGTCGTGCTAAGGAGCTTTACAACATTTTTTTTGCAAAAATTTTCTTGTTTCTTAATGGATGAAAAAACTAGCGTTTTATTCCACAATGTAAATGAACGCCATGGCCGAGCATTTTCCGGAAAAAGAAGGCGTCCTAATTCCCAAAGATAAATTGGATTAGGCAGGCCAAATATAGTTATAGTCGAAAATCTAAAAGTTTCTTGTCTCCTACCGGCACTAAAAATAAGAAGGGTTTGTACAATAAACAATATCTGCAAAAGCGGTTGCTACCTTTTATCAGAAGCCATGACTCTACAGCTCTGTGTTGGTCTGATTTAGCCTCTTGTCACTACAGTATGTCGAAAAAAAATCGAATGTCTTCAATACTTATTTTTTGGTAACTTTATACATTATTTTTACAGTTTTAATGCGTGTGTGTAATCATCTGACTGTATACTCTGCACTCGAAAAAATCGACACGTTATTTTCACGTGAAATTTCACGTAACTTCCACCTGAACATGTAAGCAAATTTTCTTCAGTAAAATCAGGTAAACATTACGTGCCAGTGAGTTGTACGTGAAAAATCACGTAACATTTATGTGATTTTTACGTAGAATGTGAATTTACGTGGAAGTGAATTTCCACATTCACGCGATGTAGCTCTTACGTGAATTCCACGCGTTTTCTACTGGTTTTTTCTGTGGCAAAATTACGTGCGTTTCACGTGGATGTGACGTGTCGATTTTTTCGAGTGTGAGACGATGTTAACAAAACAGTGGTTCGCGAGTAACAAAGTTAAGAAAAATGTACACAAAGGAGGTTGTGACTAGTTTGCTGCTCTTCCAAAATCCCGAAAACAAATTGAAACGATTGTGGGATGCCACCTGGCTACCGTTTACCGTGTCCAACGTTCATCGCCCACGATGGCGGCGGCGGCGGCGGCGTGGCTGGCGGCGGCGGCGGCGGACCATCGTTCCGGAAGCCGGTGACCGTCACGGAACACTCGGGCGCGAAGGTCATCAAATCCAGTGTGAGAGTGAGGCGTGAACCTACCAGAGATCGATCCGGAAATTGGCTAAGGAAGCCGATATTTAAAAAACTACCATGCATCGGTTGGTCGAAAACGACTTGAAATGTTCGGCCAGGACAAGAGTAAGGCACCACCTTGTAACAGACGGAATCAAACAGCTACGGCTGGAGCGCTCGAAACGTTTGATATCAGCATTAAAAAAGAAGCATACCATCATCGTATTCTTCGATGAGAAAATGTTCACCACCGATCCCGTATTTAACAACATCGTAAAGACACGTTTATTTCACCGAAGAAGATAGAAGATGTTCCAGAGAACGTGAAATTCAAGGATTGGTCAAGCATCCGGCCGGAGTCATGGTTTTCGGGTCAGTTGTGCGTCCAATGACTTGAAAATGCCTCCAGTGTTTATCAAACCTGGATAAAGAAAGTTAATACCGGGGTTTTCATGAACATGTTGGAAGGACCACGTTCACCATGCCAGATGAATGCCAGCACTAGAGAACACACCAACACGTCATTCTACAATTTTGGCCAACGGACATTTGGCTCCTAGCAGCCTGAACTTAAATCCTTTGGATTACTTAATATTTGCTTATGTTCAGGCTAAGGCCGGTGAACGTTCTCACCCCAGTGTTGGCACCCTCATAGTTTCCATTACTGCTGGGGCATGGAACTCGGGATGACTGACTCGCGCCACTGAAAAGATTTGCTCTCGATTCCGTCCCCGTTTGGAAAAAGTGATTGAGAAAAAATGGTGGACATATTGAGTAATGTAATCATGAGAGCGCTTAATAAACGAGCGTGTGACGGCTTTTGTTTTGTTTTAGATCGATACTATTCAAAAAATGAACCAGTCACGGTGATATATAGAAAACACCGTTTTTTCTATTAAGCTGTCAAGTATATGCACTTCGTCTGGAAAGTACTTATTAATGTGTAAAATTCCACCCATTTCCTACTTTAGGCCTTTTTCTCTTAGTTTAATGGTATATGAAGTGCCCATTAATGAGTAAATGTCACTTCCACAAACAAGCTACTTTTACCCAATGATGAGTATCATTACTTATTAATGGGTAACTGATTTTACCCATTTTTGCGTAAATCACAAACCGTCTATAAGTCCCTCCGCTCAATTTCAAACCACTTCTATTCAATTTTCACCGCCTGCCGTGAGCTAACGGAACTATCAATACTTTCTCTTAACAACTTTGTTCTAGCGAGAATCAGCTGTCTACCTCTAGAGCCTCATGGTGATGAGAAATTATTTCCTTCTCAAAAACAACATCATCACAGATCGTTACCCCGCGTATGGGAGAATACAAGGAAAGAACAATATCAAGTGCAAATACTGTCATTAAAGGGTGATACGGTCAAAATTTGGTCAAGGGAAAACGCGTGTAAATCGGTGAAATCGTTTATTTAAAAAATCAAATTAAATTTCTTTTTCCAGTTCAATTAGTATAAAATTCAGGAAAAATATTCAGTTAGGCTTCCGCTTTTCCAAATCCGAATTGCCGGGCCTTACGCTTGACCCCTGCCATCAGATTTTGTACAGCCACCTTGTCCACCTTCTTCGCCGCAGAAAGCCAGTTTGCCTTGAACTGCTGCTCGTCCTTAGCAGTTTTTTTGGTCTTCTTTAGGTTCCGCTTGACAATAGCCCAGTATTTCTCAATTGGGCGGAGCTCTGGCGTGTTGGGGAGGGTTCTTGTCCTTGGGAACCACCTGCACGTTGTTGGCGGCGTACCACTCCATGGCCTTTTTACCGTAATGGCAAGATGCCAAATCCGGCCAAAACAGTACGGAACAACCGTGTTTCTTCAGGAAAGGCAGCAGACGTTTATTCAAACACTCTTTCACGTAAATTTCTTGGTTGACAGTCCCGGAAGCTATGAAAATGCTGCTTTTCAAGCCACAGGTACAGATGGCTTGCCAAACCAGATATTTCTTTGCGAACTTTGACAGTTTCGTGGCTTGAAAATATCTGCTACCTTTCCCCTTCCTTTGCCGTATAAAACTCCTGTCCCGGAAGCTGCTTGTAGTCGGCTTTGACGTAGGTTTCGTCGTCCATTACCACGCAGTCAAACTTCGTCAGCATCGTCGTGTACAGCCTCCGGGATCGCGCTTGGCCGTCGTATTTTTGTTTATCATCGCGATTTGGAGTCACTACCTTCTTGTAAGTCGATAGTCCGGCTCGTTTTTGGCTCGATGCACGGTTGTAGACGATACACCCAGCTTATTTGCGGCATCTCGGGAGAGATAGGTTAGGTTTCGCTTGAAACTACCGGCAACTCTCTTTGTCGTCTCAGCGGCTTCCGGTTTTCGATTTCCCCGATCCAGACTTCCTGGCTGTCGACAAACGTTCCCCAAACACTTTAATTACATTTGTAAAGGTTGATTTGGCAACTTTTAGCGATTTTGCCAACTTTGCGTGCGAGTAGCTCCGATTTTCGCGATGCGCGAGCAAAATTTTGATACGCTGCTCTTCTTGCTTGGACGGCATTCTGACAACTGAAGAGTGAATTCCAAAATCAAAATAGGAGCAACATTCTACACACACACACCTTCAAAATGAGGGGTGTTCAGGTTTTTTAAATGCAAAATTGAAAGAAATACGTCAAGTTGATATTGACCAAATTTTGACCGTATCGCCCTTTAGGTTCAACGTTTTCCAAACTACGTTTGAAATGTTTTTTAATTTTCGAATTTGATGCCACATTTTAGCTTCAAATAACATATTTCATTGAACCTGTAACAATAAACTGTACAAGTTGCTCAGATTTTGGGGTTTGTGAAACCATTTCACAAGAAGATTTGCGGCAAATGTTGATCCATCTTTCAAAATTTAATGCTCGTTCCTCCCCATTTTTTAAACATTTTCCCTAACTCATTCATTTCAAAATTACTTGCGAACTTTTCCAAGACGGTAAAAATTTACAACCGGTGAATCAACTACGTTTTCCCCACTGCGAGTAACTCCTTCATCATCCGAAAGTATCCGGTTATCTTCTGCGCGGTAGCTATCCTTCCTACCTATCCACCTACCGACAACCGGCAAACTCGTGTCAAAGTAGGTATTGCAAATAATAGCTTTTAGTTTTGATTACATAAAAATAATGTCTCCGTCCCCGCAGAGAGTGATGAGACGCTAGTAACAGTTGCAGCGTAGACATACAGTAGGAATAATACCGAACCGAAATCCGGTGAGGGAGCCCAGGACCAGCCCCCGCCCAGCCTGCGGGGGTCTCGGTTGTAACGGAAGATTGGCTGCTGCTTCTGCTGAATGAAAAAAAAGGACACCACCGTCGTCGTAAGCAGCGGGATAATACATGGTATAACTTTTTCCCATAAAATCTGTTTTGTACAGTTCAAAGTTTGCCCCCGCGTGTGGGCCGTTGTTGTTGGATGCCTCGTTTTCCCAAGAATAAAGAGAGAAGAAGCGCAACCGAAAAAAGTATATTTTGTTATGAGATTTTTATTCCCCGCACGTCTTGGTGGGGCTGCCTCCCCTCGCCCAGAGCCCTGGCTTATAACCTCATGACACGGCTTAGCGGGAGCAGATTGGGGCGCCTCCGTGGATGAAATGGAGCTACTATTCGAGGGAAGATGCATTGTGTTGCTGCTGGCAAAAGTGCTGCCACCCCTTTTTCTTCCCTCCCGGACGAGGGGTGATTGGGGATGGAATTTTCCTGAAAGACAGGCTTAGGGGAGGTGAGGTGACTGATGGGAAAAAGAGGTCTGATTTCATGACAGTTTATTATAAACATTTCTCGTCTGCTGTTGATATTGTTGGCAATTTCCGATGGTACATTCTTTGTTGCGGTTATTCTTTTGTGAACGGATTCTTGTAAATAATGCTACCGAGGAGCTGTGATCGGTTGCCTTAGATGGGCTCATCCTGGAATGGACTTTGAATGGTTTATTTTTCCCTGGAGGTGTATTTTTAGCTTATGGCTTTCATTTAATTTCTGCGAAGTAATTGTCAGACGAGACTCGGCAAAAATCCGGGTTTTCGAAATTGGTTATGGGTAATTTCATCGAGACTCTGGCTATTTATACACTTAATGATGTATTCCTGGTATGGGGGCTATGCTTGACAATTCGCTTTCATTTTGGGCGCGTAGACCAAATTCAAACGTCGTCTAACAAGGCAGGTCTCGGAATTTTTGATACGAAAATAAACCCTTAGATGTGTGACTTTGTCCAGGTTCGTTAAATTTTGCGATTTGTTCATGGTTCCCTGTGTTAGGTTGGCATCTCGATTAGGCTCCAGGTTTTTATCGTTGGATTTCAAGTTTCTTTCGACTGACTTAGGCAAACATTGTATTGTAATTATCGTATTAAAAATACAATGATAGTCATACAAACATAAACATTTTTTATGTAAATTGTAAATTGACTACTACTCGAGCAGGAACGAATAACTTGATAACAGGCCTAGGTATTTAAGAGCTCCGCATAAGAGCTAAAATACTTGAGGATAAAACCATAAAATTGTTCCAACAATGTTATGCGAATACCAAATTGAGGTAAGAAAATACCAAAATAGTACCTCTCAAGTATTTCCAGGTATCCAAAATAACAAGTTTTGTTAGTCGAGACATATGTTGCTTGCAATTCTTGGGTATTTTACCAAGGCCAGTTATCAAGATCAAAATTAGGTATTCATATGTTGTTGTCTCCTGCTCGGGCAACTTTACGATTTTTGAACCTGACCTCGTCAGATTTTCAAAATTTGTGTCCAATTAATTTTCTGTTTGCGGCTTCTATCTAAAGGGTGTTCCGATCGAAATTTGGTCAAACAGTAATGTGTGTGTGTCGATCAAAGTTTTTATTAATAAGTCAAATTCTTTTTCTTTTTCAAGTTCAATTAAAACAGAATACAGGAGAAATATTCAGCTAAGCTTCTATTTTTACCAAATGCGAATTGCCGGGTCTTTTGTTTAACACCTGCCATAAGGTTTTGTACAGTCTCCTTGTCCACTTTATTCTCCGCCGAATGCCAGTTTGCCTTCAACTGTTTCTCGCTCACAACAGCTTTTTGAGTCCTCTTATGTTTCCGCTTGACGATGGCCCAATATTTTTCCATTGGCCGGAGCTCTGGCGTGTTGGGAGGGTTCTTTTTTTTGGGCACCACTTGAACGGTGTTGACAGCATACCACTCCACGGCCTTCTTTCCGTAATGGCAAGATGCCAAAGCCAGCCAAAATAGAACGGAACAGTTATGTCGCTTCATGAAAGGCAGTAGGCGTTTTTGTAGGCACTCGCTCAGATAAATTTCCTGGTTGTCGGTTCCGGTCGTAATGTAAGCATTGCTCTTCAAGTCACAGGTACAGATGGCCTGCCACACCTAATATTTCTTTACAAACTTTGACAGTATAATGTGCTTGAAAATATTTGCCACCTTTTCCCACCCGATTGCCGTATAAAATTCCTGTCAAGGAAGCTGTTTCAAGTCTGTCTTGACGTAAGTTTTATCGTCCTGTACCACGCAATCAAACTTTGTCAGAATCGTCGTGTACAACTTTCGTGATCGTGCTTTGGCCAACGTATTTTGTTTATCGTCGCGATTTTGAGTCACCACCTTCTTGTAAGTCGACAGTCCAGCTTGTTTTTTAGCGCTATCCACGGTTGAAAGCGCCACTCCCAGCTTCTTTGCGACATCTCGGACGAAGCGGTTGGGCTCCGCTCGAAACAGCGGGCAATTATTTTTGTCGTCGCTGTGGCCTCCGGCTTTTAATTTCTCCCCGATCCAGCTTTGCTTTCCTGTCTGTCGACATACGTTTACCGACCACTTTTAACACGTTGGTAACAGTTGATTTAGCCACATTCAACAATTTTGGTAACTTGACGTGAGAGAAGTTTGGATTTTCACCATGCACCCGCACATGCTACACGTACACATCTTCAAAATGAGGGCTGTGCAAAATTATGTAATACACGATGAAAGGAAATGCGTCATGTTTAAGTCGACCAAATTTTGATCGAAACACCCTTTAGTATAACTTCATTGAAACAAAATGAATCGTAGCGAACTTTTCAGCACTAAAAGGCAATACATTTCACAACATACTTCCGTCTTATCATTCCAAATTTGACTACCAGTACAAGCAATCACAATTGCTATCATTGAAGTCATTTTAACAACACATCTTTTTGCGAATATGGTGAAATTAATTCAGATTATGTTATTATTATGATTAACTGAAATGATTCTTCTGCCAAAAACTGAATAAAGACTGTATTCGATGAAATTTGGACACACGCAATTGTTCATAACTTTGTAGCGTGTGGGTAAAAATTATTGAAATTTTAACTGAATGTATTTCATTGTGTTGTGTCAATTGTGTAATGAGTTTCGTGAAAATCGGTCGAGTGATTTCAGTGATGGCTTCGAATGAAGAAATAGTGCGCCAACAAATTTTGGGCACTCACTTCGAAAACCCAAACGCTTCTCATCGATGGATCGGAAAACAGCTCGGAATCGCACATTCAACCGTATCTCATGTGATCAAAACGTTCAAGGACCGTAAGACAACCAAGCGGAAAAATGGTAGTGGCAAAAACGTGGCACATCAAATCCGGAGAAGGCCAGGCTCGTATTGAACCAATTTAAGCGTTATCCCAACATTTCGATCAGGGATGTTGCGAAAAAAGCGAAAGTTTCAGTTTATTTTGTGCAGAAAACAATGAAACGTTCTGGATTACATGTGTACAAGGTCCAGAAGGCACCGAACCGGAGCGATAAACAGAACTCGGTGGCCAAAACTTGTGCAAGAAAACTGTACAGGGAGTGGCTCACAAACCCGTTCTGCATTGTGATGGACGATGAGACCTACATTAAAGCCGATACCAAACAAATGCCAGGACAGGAACACTACGTCGTCACCTCTAAGTTGGCCATTCCGGAGAGTATATGGAAGAAGAAACTGTCGAAATTCGCCAAAATATTCCGTTTCTGGCAAGCGATCTGCGGATGTGACAGAAAGTGTGGTTAAAAGTAAGTAAGCCAGTCGGTCCTATCATTGCCCAAAATTTGATGAAAGGGGTCAAGGCAAAGGTGTGGGCATTTGGGTTGGGAGAAGAGGTTCAATAAACCAATGATGTCAAAACTTAACCATTTAGTAGTACTTTATTTCCAGAAAGTTTGAAAAGAATCGGGCTCAAGAAAAATTTTTGGTGACCTATTTTGTGTGTCCAAATTTCATCGAGTACAGTCTTTATGTTTTGTTAAAATTTTGAATATTTTTTCGTTTGACAAGTGATGTTTTTTTTAAAATATGTCTTTTGAAATTTATAACAGAAGACTGTACTGTACTGTACTGAGGCACAATGATTAGCTTGTCACTTTTTAGCGTGTGGGAAACAGCCGATGATTTTTTTTAAACTAGCTAAGGGTGTTATATTTGAGTTGGCAAAACTTCATTAATTTGTCGAGTGGTCATCGAGATGGTTTCGGAAAAGGAGCGGACCCGCCAAAATATTATGTGCGCCATTGTGAAAAACGCTACTGTGTGTACCGCATATGGATCGAAAAACACCTGGGATTTCATCTTTCCACGGTGTCCAGAGGTGAAGTCATTCAAGGAGACCCACACAATTCAGTGGAGGTCAGGCAGTGGCAAAAAATCGAAGGCAACTGATACGGTGAAGGCAAGGAATATGTTGAACCTATTCAAGCGTCGAAAGAACGCTTCGTGATGACCGACGAGACTTACATCAAGGTGTATGTATGTATGTATGTAAGAAGCCACCATCCTAGCGTGGGCCTTGCCCTGCATGCGGTTCCACTTAACAGAAAGATCATGCTTTGTTACCGTTTTAAATTCAACATACTGTTGTATGAAGGGCCAAAAAGGGTTGGGCAGGCCCGTAAGCAGAGACACTTACGCGAAACCTGCGGGAATAAGAGAATCTCCTTCCAGCAATATGATCCCATAAAACGAATATCAAAATACGCAATTCAATCAAGCTTTCCACTAGATGGTTTGTTTGAGAAAGGCGCGTCAAATTCATTACAATTGTCGGAGTGGAATGTACCAATCATAAATGATATACACATCCCCTCCTAGACTCCGGTTGGCTGTCCACTCCATTGTCCAATTGTAACTTAAATGATGCCCTGAAAACCCACCCCTCCCAGTATTTAAATATTTTTAATCAATGAAATATAATTAGTTTCATGCAAAATATAATTCAAATATAAAACATATATAGAGGTAATAAATATTTATAAAGTGTTTGTAATTTGATACGGCAAAATGGGTAGCTTGTACTAGATAATGTTTCAAAAATTATATAATTTGCAGGTCGAGATTTCCTTTTCGAATTGCCTTCCCTTTCTGGTTCTAGCATGTAACATGTAAAAATTGATCAACTTCAGATGCTATACCTTGATATCCGTGAATCCGTGATATCCGTTAAGAAAATACCTACATATAATTTCAAAATTCTATGACAGAAGCAAGGGTGAACTTATTAGAAGAATATAAAGAGATTCTAATAGGATAGTGGAGAGAACAAGAGAAAATGAAATGCAAATAAAATAACACACGTCTATAGGGGCCTACCCAAGTTAGAGTGTGAATACTCCTGAAGTGCGGAAATGCCATTACTAATTTGAATATAAATTGTGATGGGATACTTTTTACAGGAGACAACAATAAACAAACTTTATCGAAAAAAAAAAAACAAGTTAAACAGGAATTAATATGAATAAGTTATGAATCTATGGGAGCAAAATTACTGACAATTAGGTACTGACTTTTTGAATTCTGGGTGGTTTAGAAGAAGCGTGTTAGAACGATGCATTATGGATGGAAGTAAAACATACATGTGTTTGTGAGAAAACTTAGTTTTTCGTATTGAAAATTTATCGACAAACATGACACCTAATTGAAGACAATGAATTGGATTCAGAGGTGGAGAAGATGTTTCAGTTCTAAGAGTGACAACACGTTACGATACAAGTTATGTCTAAACCATAGGCGCATGGTCCCGTATGCTACCGTGTAGTTATCGACGTCACTCTTTGTCTACATTGTTTAGATCTACTAACATAAATGAATTTGACGATCTGCTTCTCCTTTATCCTGTACTGATCACTGAATTGAAAAAGTTAATTTGTTTGCGTTTAAGATGAAGAGTGGGGATCAACAAACAAAACAAGAATTGTGTGTTGCTACGGTAAGACGAAAATAGATGAATGAATGGATAACGGCAAGGAAAAACTAAAACAAGAATGAACAATCGTAACATGGACGTATTGAGGCTAATTGGAATTCATAAAAAAAATTCAAAATGCAAGAGTTAAGACAACACACACACACACTCACACACACACGCACACATACACACACAATAAAATTAATAAAATTTATTTTTTATAGGTTTGCGTCGACCATCAGTTTAATTAGTTGAATCGGCTGTGTCGACACTTCGTTCCGCAATATTTTGTTATCGGGTGAAGCGTTTTTTCTATTGTTTCGGTTGCCTATTGTTCGTTGCGCGAGTGATTGAGTAAACATGAAAAACCGTGATTCGCCGTGTAAGATGGATCGGTGGTGAGGTACATAATTGATTGTGGTCCAAATTATTCGTTCTTTATGCCCGTCTGGCCACCTTATCTTGGAACAAATAAACCACTGGCCCATTTTTTAAGTGACTACAGCGGCATCCGTACCGTTGGACTAGATCTGTCCAAGTTGGCTCTCAGGCGTTGCGATGAATTGACTTGTTTTCCAAATGAAATACCACTATCACACTTTGTGAGTGGCCCCAATAGCATCCTTACTGTTGGTTTAAATCGGTTCAAAACGGCTTCCCAGCATTATTAAACATTTTCTAGTTTTCCAATGAAAACCACCAGCATCCTTACTGTTGGTTTAAATCGGTTCAAATCTGGTATCGGTACTAATTTTCAAATATTTCACTTGACAGCTTATCGTTAACCAAAACGAACCCTACCCAATCCTGTTATCCAAAATCCCAGTGATTTCTCGTGGGAGTGCAGAGGTGTTCTCGGCTTCCAATAAAGCGAGTATCACGTCAACATATTCCTACCTTTTCCTTTCTTGACCTGCATTCAGATGGGGCCGGCGCCGGTATTGCCTTAGTTTGAGATCACTAGTTTTTACACATTGAAGATGGGTCATTCCATATCAAGTGACCAGAGAAATGCATCGACCCTCTTCGATTCAAACCAAAATTGGCTGATATACTTGTTCTAGGCTATTAATCAAAAATCCAAAGTTTTAGACCAATCGGTGAACCCCTCGGCCCATGGGCTGCCCCCATTTTTTTGAGATTTTTGAAAAGTCAATCTATTGTTTATTGAATATTTCGATGAATAAAAGAGCTACAAACAATGTTAAATACTTTTCTCAAAGGAAATTAAATTTGCTGCCAAATAAATATTTTTTATATTTTTTACAGTGTTGCCAACATTGTTATTTTTGTGGTTGAAATATTAATTGCGTTTTTCTCAAAATGCCCCCACTTTTTTTCAATTTTTATGGCTCCAATATGTTTAGCAGATTTTTTTACATAAGAAACACTCATCGACACAAAAAAATATGCTCCGTCATGGAGATATTGATTTTTAAACATTACATGTTTAATATTCAATGCATTGAAATTCAAATATAGTGTTAACATATTCAAAGTGTTTTCTGAAAATGGGTCTAATAACAATCACAATAGGTGATTGTGCTAGCAATTATTTATTGCCAGATTCCAATTCAAGAAAAATCTTCAGTGTTGCCATCTTACGTTTTATTTGTGATTATTTTTCAAAACTGATATTCATGCTAGGATTCATTTTTTTGTCAATCTAATCATCAAGCTATCTATCTATCTTTCTAAAAAAAATCAAAATGACATGGGCCGGTATGTCACGATTTAACTTAAGAACAGGTTTACAGATTTCCTATTTTTTTTTATCTGTTCTTCAAATCAGATAAAAAATTGTACCCGTTTCTGAGCTCGAAATACTCTTCATAAAAACAGTGGCATTGAGCATTAGCAAATCTGACTGCCAAATGTTTTCTTTTGCTTCTTGCACTGCCGTGATGCCACAAACTTCACATTCAAGTTGCGATTACAGCGTGCCCAATCATCATCATTTGGAGTTTGTGTGGTAGTTCCTTGAAGACTAGCTCTCGTCGCCAATCGCTTTAGAGTTCCACCTAATCCATTGCTTGGATCTTTACCGTATGCTGTTGCAAAAAAGTGCCATTCAGCTGGAACGCCAAAGTGTTCTCAATGGTACAGTAAATTCAACATGTTAAACCTGTTTTTGTACTGTGAACCCGCACCGTCAGAGAACTAATAAATTTTTGTCAGCTTAGTCAGCTGAGATTTAAGAAATTCTATGAATTTCTTCTGGAAAGCGCAAAAGGTTGCTGTGTTGTGATCCAAGGCATCCGAAATGATAACACTATTCAATGGAACAATATTTCCTTGCTGCGAGAAATAGGCAGCAAATGGGTGAACAGTTGCTTGAGAATTGTTGTAGTGGACCTCTTGTACACTATCCCGAAAAGCAAATGAAAAGTTTGCGTTAGTATTAGCGTCAATAAAATACTCTTTGTAGATTTGATATTAATGTCAATAACTTTATTTTTCAAAATATTAATCAGACTTCTTTCGATTTACTGCTGGGAGTGAACATTATTTCAAGTTACTATCCTTAGTCACATCTATTTTTACAGTAGTTGGGAAGAGGAGGAGGAAATGTTCATGTAATACCTGAAAAACAAATGAAAAGTTTTCCAAAAAGTCGGCCAGAACCAGAACTTCCCCGTCGGTCAAGTTGTCCCGAGTGAACTGGTAGAACTCTCCCTGTTTCGCTGCAATATAGTCATGCTTCCTAACAAATGCGGCTTCTTCACTCTGGTGGGCACAGAGTGTTTCGCTAAGTTTCGCCAGCACTAATCGCTTCTGCTTGAGGATACGAGATGTTCCCTCCCGAACACTTTTACACTCCTTCTTACCAGCCAGTTCTTTACTCACGTCTGCCTCACACAGGGTTACCATTAGATTTAAAAAAATATCTGGCATGTCACAAATTAAAAATCTGGCAAAATCTGGCAATATACGGAAATATAAAAATTTGAACTAGCAATTGAAAAGGGTCAAAGAGGTTTTACAAATGTTGTCCCAAAATGAGTCAGTTTTTGATTCGGTACTCGCATTCTCTAGTAACAGTCAAGCGTGGAATTACACTATTTGACCAATGCCAAATATTTGACGGACTACCCATTCGTACAAAATTGCTACGAATCGTTTTCAGTGGACGACGACTCAATCCTACTCCACTAAAGCGTTAAGTGATCTGCGTGACGATCACTTAACGCTTTAGTGGAGTAGGATTGAATGACGCTTTTTTTTTTTATCTGTTCTAATTTCAAAAAGTCTGGCATTATGCAGGGTTTTCCATGTCTGCCGATGTCTGGTGCTGATAATTCAAATGCTCGCTTATAAAATATTGCTTCTTGGCAGTGCTCAGAGAAAGTAATTCATTTCTTGTGCATTCTATATGGCATTCCTCTAGCTCCAAATTCTACATGCGTAAAACTGCTTTTTATCTTACAGTCTTTTGTACGTCTTTGTCTTTATTTTGATTACACCGACTGATCGCTATCTTTCTTCTCGTCGGAGTCCTGGAGAGAAGATACCGTAGGATGCGAACTGATAATTAATGGTTACCACCATTTTTGGGTTTACATACATTAATTGTTATGTCATTTATTCTCCGTGAACGTTAGTGATCGTCAGTCGGTGCGAATCAAAACAAACCCAAAAAAGGAGAGAGTTCCTCTCCCATGTGCGCATCAATAAACAGAGTGCACACAATAGATCGCTAGAATAACTATACAAGCCACAGTGGTACATGAGCGTCTTTCCATGCGTCAATTTTTGCCTGTTGAAGTGGCGGACTTGTTCCGTTACTACAACCTACCCCGCAGTGGGATGTTAGGCAAAGATTGACGTCCATGGTTCGAATACCATTTCTACATGCACATACATGCCCTTTCGCTCAATTTTCAAAAAACATCCATTAAATTTTCCTACCTGCCGCACTCTGACGGACCTTTCACTTTCTCTTCACATCTTTCATTCTAGCCAAAAACATTAATGTTCACTCTTGGTGCCTCATGGTGATGAGCGAACATCTCCTTCTACATCATAATCGTTACTCCTCGCACGGAGAATAAATGACATAACAATTAATGTAACTTGCATAAACAAAAGCTCCGTCCAGCATTGTTTTGATAAAGACCACCTCGTGCATTTGTTTTAAAAAACCTGCTTCTGCGAGAAGCTCGCACTGTCAAGACTCCCCCGTTCGCAGTGAGCTATCAAATTTCCTACCTCCAACTACCAGCACCAACCGAAACGAACGAAGCGGAAGCCAAACTTTTCCACATCTCAAGGCCGTAAGTGGGTAAGCCAAAATTTGCGGGACCACCAATCTGTCACCTAGCTGACGATGATGCCGACAGGGAAGCTCCGTAAAAACCCTCAAACCGTTCCTTTCCTCTCGCTTCCTACTGGTGAGACGATGATTGAACGTTTCTCCTTGGGCCAGTTGGAAAACCAGTAAACCGAAGAAAGTTTGATGGAATTTTCGATTGAATTATAAATTTATTTATTTTATTAGAAATTGGATGCCGTTGGCCAGCACAACATGGGTCCTGCTAGAAATGGGCGATTTAAAGTTGAATCTCGAAGCGGGGTCGGTTAGTCGATTTTTCGGGTTGACCTTCACAAACAGACAATGAAAAATGTATTGGGATAAGATTAGAATCGATTTGCCCAATACTAGATCCAACACTGTCGGGTCAAGCTTGAAGGGGAGGGCAGAAGGCAATGTTTCCAAAGGATGAGAAACATTGTGGCCATTAATTGATTGCCCTTTGAAACGGAGGCGATATTCCCAGGCCGCAGCAGCGATTACTGATTTGGTTTGGTTTGCTGATGGGATTAGACTACAGCGATTTCGTGGGATTTGGCGAGGAGGAGATTTTCCAATCATCGGAATAATGCTTCCCAAAATGCCTGCAGGTGTTAAGACGGATCGAAACTGTTAACTCGGTGGATGTAGGTATTTGTTAAGCTTGAAGGATTAGGTCGGATGGAACGAAGAAAAGTAATTAAACTTTGTGGCGTGTTTCTACTGGGAGGTAGAATATTAGAAAATTAAATGATGCTCGCGTCCGAAGATTTAATTGAAGAATGATTAAATTTGAGAACAAAAATCTTCGTGATTTCCTTGACCGGATCAGGAGTCGGGTCCGGTCGGTCTTACTAACTCACTGAATAGAAGGAATTCAAGCAGTAAATACGTAAATTCTTGTTAAACCCAGTTTTCATTCCGTTACCATGTAGCGCAACGAGTGAAACCAATGTTGTGTACTACCAATAATCCCTTGTTATGCGTTGAATAAACCTTAGCATGTTTGTAGTAACATAGCCTTTGCCAGCATGTTGCGTCTGTCTTAATCCGGGTTGCAACCCCCGATATTGAAATAATTATCAAACCACCGGGAAGTGAATTCAATTCCGATATAGAGAGATGAAAGTCAAATACCAGTCGTGTGACATCTGAATCTGATTTCGGTATCTCAACGAACGTACGACTAAACGGAAGGCTTCACTGCAACCGCCACTCACTACCCTCTCGAATGTGGAACGATGAACGGAACGATTTCAATTAAAATTAATTAAATACAAACACCGAGCCAACCAGGAAGTTAGTCTGAAATGGAAGGACCAAGGAATTCCATATGCTGAAACCATTTATTCCGTACACTGGCTCTATCATTGTTTCTTGAGCAGTTCGTAGCCGTTGGATGTTGGGACCAAACTCCAGTTGTTTGTTCATATGCTTAAGATCACAACACAGCCATCCTGTTTGCTTTCAAGGAAGGGGTTTTCGAATGCAGCCACATGATGATTCGCCCTATTTTGGCAATTACTTTGCCGTACGGTATCACTTAAATTTGATGAAATTCATTTCTGAGATGTGACAAAGTTACGGAAAACTCCTATCACCATTACCTTGGCCCCATGGACTCCGTGGGAAATAGTTACAGGAGTCCTTCAGAAAACGCGGTAGGTGAGTTCTCAACCCCCCTTCGTCACTATTGAGCTCCTAAAACGGTTGACGCCTACTGTGCTATTCGGAGGACTCCTGTAACACTTTCGGATGAGTGGCACCTGTCGGTATGGTGATATGAAGTTGACGATGAGTCACTTGTTTGCCAAAGTTGGATCTCCGTGTTTTCCCTCTCCTGCGTCTGTCTGAATCTTGCTAATTAATATTAATACCAGCTCGTAACGTAAGCCTAATTAGAAGAAATGACTTTGCGTCGACTTTGTTATGTTCGCGGTTGAGTGACGCTGGAACCAGCGGCAAATTTATCTCCTTTAGCTATAACATTTCTATCTGTTTGTTCCATCGGAAATGTCATTTTTGTCCCCAAGTTTAAATGAAACAAGTACGGAACTTGTCCTCAACTTTTCATCATTACCAAAACTGACCCTGTCCCTGGGGAACCGTCAATCTCCAACCCATAGGAGAACCCATCCTGTGGTTTCTGTGGGTGTTTACTCCATCCGATTACCCTTCTCCACACAGCAAATCCCAGATGCTGCCAGTGTCTCGGCTTCAGAACGTAATAACGAAAGGATGAGCACCAACCGAAAAATGGCGCAATGTGAGATAATTTTTTCAAACTCGCACCGAAATTAAAGTACACACACACATTCTGTGCTGGTTGAAAATATAAAAAAAAAAAATTCTCAGGGAACGGAAATTGTACCCCGTAAAAAAGAACCCAACTACCCCCGGAGAATTAATTATAATTTTCCTGAAATTCGGAATAATCAAAGCTGGTGGTGCTGTTAAGTTTTGCCAAAAAAATCCAATGAAAACCGTTGGATGGTGAGTTTTACCCCAAGACTTCATACTAAATTGAGGAAATATTGTAGCTTAACCAGAAACCTTTAAAAGGTATTATGGCGTAATGGAAAGCAAAGGGGTCCAACTTCCCTCCCATTGACGGTACGCTGGACAAATCGGTCGGTTGGTCGTTCGGAATCACTTAGTGCCAGCAGCAGTGTTCCCTCTTTGGGATTCATCGGTGAACCTGGAGACTGGGCCTTTCCTTTGGTCTCTAATTAGGATTAGCATTCGTCGGATAATGAGTGGCTATTGGGCCGATTATCCCCGGTTTCTGGCAATCCCAAGAGATGTGTTAAAAGACGTTGGGGGGAAGAAACATACTGAGTAAATTATTAATTTAGGCTTCCTCGGGTTGTCGGCCATTGATTTTTATTCAATCGTTGTTCGCTCGATAGAGGAAAAGCGTTTGAAGGGTGCCAATTGGTTTCAGAACCACCGAGTGAGCAACATCTGTTAGATTAGTTTATTTAACGGGAAAACGAATAAGCTGAAATTTCGCATGAAATATTCAAAGTATCGATTCGGCTTCACCCAACTCTAGGTTCTATCTCTTTTCCGAAAACCTTACCTCAATTGAATCCGACTTCAAATTTGCCTTTTGAAGTTTGTATGAAAATTACCATGGGGAAACAACCTACTTGTTTTTATCCTTCTTACTTTTTGGCATATTGATGCATGGAATTACTTGATTTCTCTTCTAATGAGAAATTTCATCATCAATCTCCTTGCCCAAGCTTACTTTTTGATAGAACGTAAAGTTAATTATTTATTCATTGATTTCCATGGTAACAGCTTTCTAATACAAATAACACTTGTCCACAGAGATTTTAAGACCCAGAGCTCCATGCCAGCTTCCGTTAGTTTGGGTCCCAAAACCACCGAATATCGTATTTTTACCTCATGCGATTTGCATCTCACTAGGTGGCGCTAGTGTGCATGTTAACTTACTTTATTACCTAAATCTCACGAACCTTGACATAAGGTCTGTATCCGCAAAAATCCGGACACCTCAAAACATTATCAAAGCATTATATTTCCGTCGTAGTTGTTTATTTCAGATTCATGAGATATGTTTTAACAATTCGTGAAGACAAAACATAGTTATTCGGTATTTGTATAAAATTTTCGAACTTTGCGCTTAACTTCGTCCATAAGGGTTTGTACAGACTCTTCAGAAATCGTAGAAGCCGTCTTTGTCCAAATTTGCTGGAAGTGTTTGATGTTTTTGATTCCGTGCTTCTTACAAGAAAGCTTCCGCTTCATCAGAGCCCAATATCTCTCGATTGGTCGTAGCTCTGGGCAATTTGGCGGGTTTGAGGTTTTTGGTACAATGTTCACTTGATTTGCTTGGTACCACTCCATCACAGTTTTAGCAAATCGGCATGATGCCAAATCGGGCCAGAACAAGGGGTTTTCTTTGTGAATTTTGATGAAGGGTAGCAATCGCTTCTGCAGACACTATTTCTGATAGATCTCCTTGTTGATTGTGCCTGTAGTCACGAAAGATTTACTCTTTTTGCCGCACGTGCAAATTGCTTCGTTCTGAAATGCTCAGCTGTAGCATTCTTGCCATAACAGAATAAAAAACCAGCCCTGGAAGCTGCTTAAAATCCTCCAGGACATAAGTTTCATCGTCCAAACAACGCATGAAAACTTCGTCAAATATTCGCAGTACAAACGTCGAGCCCGTGATTTCGCTGCCAAGTTCTGTTTGTCGTTGTGATTTGGAACTGTTTTTACTTTATACACTTAAGTCCCAAACGTTGTTTTCATTTTTGGACAAAACCAGGCGACATCCCTATTTTACGAGCCACCGTGCGAATGGAGAGATTTGGTTTTTTCGTTAATATCCTTTTCACCTTTCGGTCCATGACAGGATGTGCGTCCAATGTTTTTGTCACTTCTCGGTTTCCTCTCCACCGTCAAATGTTACAAAAATGATTTGAGCACATCGTGAACAGTGAATTAAGGCAAATCCAATGTTTTTGCAAGGTCCCGTATTGACATGTCAGGATTTGCCGTACCCCCGTACAAAATTCACTCGCGCACTTGTTTTTCTTTCGTTGCCATCATTAGTTCACCACTCGTCCGCTACGTGGCACTAGTATACATGTAAACTTTGTGTAATACCTGTATTTTGAGATCTAGATCGTTTATGAACTTACTATTTTCAGGTAAGTTAGTTGTAAAATTATGAGCTTCCAGACGCTTGACTCAACAGTTCAGAATTATCACATTCCGTGGCGCTAGTATGCAGGTAAACTCACTGTATTATCTGGATCACGAGATTATTGACATATAGCAAAATAGCATCTTCAAAGAAGATATTCGAAGGGTCAGAGCTTTATCAATGTTGTGCACAGTAGATCTAAATTCGTCCGCTATGTGGCACTAGTGTTCAAATGAACTTTCTGTAATCTCCTAATCTTTTGATATCTAGATCATATATGAATCTTGGTCTTCCAGACGCTCGACTTCATAGTTCAGAATTATTTCACTGCGTGGCACTGGTCAGCCTGTGCACAATGTAATAGATGTTCATCGCTAGTTCACATAAAGGGCTAAATACCCCAATATGGGTATTTTTGGTGCGTTCTTCTGACAACTTCAAGTTAGTCCTTCAGAGAAGTTCTTCACAGAACTTTGGGAAAGTCCTTCAGAAAACTTCGTGGAAGTTCTGCAGAGAAATTCACGGGAGTTCATCAGAGCTTCATGAAAATTATTCAAAGCACTTAACGGAACCTTTTCAGAGAACTTTATGGAAGTTCTTCAGTGAACTTCAGGGAAGTTCTGCAAATAATTTCAGGGATGTTTTGCAGAGAACTGCAGGCAAGTTCTGCAGAGAACTTAATGGAAGTTCTTCAGAGAATTTCATGAAAGTTCCTCAACCGCCGAACGTAGTTCTTTAGAGAACATCAGGGAAATTCTTCAGAGAACTTCAGAGAAATTCTACTGAGAACTCCAGGGAAGTCTTTTAGAGAACTTCAGGGAAGTTCTTCAGAGAACTTCATCGAAGTTCTTTAGAGAACTTCAGAAATGTTTTTCAAAGAAATTCAGCATGGATGGATTGCAGAGAACTTCAAGAAAGATCTTTAGAGAACTTAACAGAACTTTTTCAGTGAACTTTATAGAAGTTCTTCAGAAACTTTAGGGAAGTTCTGCAAAGAATTTCAGGGAAGTTTTGCAGAGAATTTCAAGAAAGTTCCTCAACTTCGGTGAAGTTTTGCAGATAACTTCGGGGAAATTCTTCTGAGCTTCAGAGAAATTCTGCAGAGAACTTCAGGGTAGTTTTTCAAAGAATTTCAAGGAAGCTTTTCAGAGAACTTGTATGTTATTCAAAAAATTTTGTAGATGAGACTACAAGAGTTATTTTTTTTTTGTAAATTTTCAATATTTCAAATTTCCAATATTCCAATATTTCCAATACTTTAAGTTAATGATATTATTGTTGAACCATATTGGAGATTTCAAATCTGTATAATGGATTTCTGTCTGTCTGTCTGAACCTAATAGACTCGAAAACTACTGAACCGATCGGCTTGAAATTTTGTATGCAGTGATTTTTGGGGCCGGAGAAGGTTCTTATGATAGTAAAAGACCCCTCCCTTCTCTGGAGAGGGGCGCTTTCGTACAAATGAAACACTAATTTCTACATAACTCGAGAACTGGTCAAGTAAAAGAAACCAAATTTAGCATGTGTGAGTTTTTGATGGCAAAAAAGGTTTCTATGGTTGCCTGAGAAACTTCCCTGTCCTAAAAAGGGAGGCTCCTATACAAATAAAAACAATATTCTGCATAACTTGGGAACTAATCAAGCAAACGGAACAAAATTTAGCATGTGGTGGTTTTTGAAGACAAAAAATGTTTCTATGTAGGTTTGGGACCCCTCCCCATCCTAAGGGCTCCAATACAAATGAAATACAATATTCTGCATGACTCGAGAACTAATCAAATTTAGAATGTGGTGGGTTTTGAAGACAATAAATGGTTCTTTGTTAATTTGAGACCCCTCTCCTGTCTGAAAGGAGGGGAGTCCATACAAATGAAACACAAATTTCTGCATAACTTGAGAACTATTCAAGCAAATGGAACCAAAATTGACGTGCGGGGTTTGTTGAATGGAAGAAATGTTTCTAAGGAGATTCCAAACACAAATTCAACCAAACATAAGAATTATCCAGATAACTAAAACACGAACTGTGCATTTCTCGGGTAAGAAGAATGTTCTGATAGAAGTCAACGCTTTCCAAAAAAACAACAATTGTTCATTCATTTAGTTGCAGGCGTAGCAACGCTCACACCGGGAACAGCTAGTTATTTATAAAAATGAATTTCTATCTGTCTGTCTGTCTGTCTGTCTGGTTAAGAGAACCCTCTTTTTTCTTGAAATTGAGGACCCCATACAAATAAAACACAAATTTCTGCATAACTCGAAAAATATCCAAGCAAAAGAAACCAAATTTGGCATGTGAGAGTTTTTAGATGCAATAAACGTTTTCAAGATGACCCGGTTTGACATTTGGAGGTTTATGACGGCAAGAAATATTTCTTTGATTTTTCATGGCTCTCATACAAATGGAACGCGAATTTCTGCATAATACGAGAACTAATTAAGAAAATAGAAGCAAAATTGGCAGGTATTGGCAAATATTTCTTTGATTTTTCATGGCTCTCATACAAATGGAACGCGAATCTCTGCATAAATCGAGAACTAATTAAGAAAATAGAAGCAAAATTGGCAGGTGTGAGTTTTAAGAAGCAATTATTGTTTTTAAGATGACTCACCCTCTCATCTCTCTGAAAAAGGGAGCTCCCTTGCAAATGAAGCTCATATTTCTGCATAACTCAAGACCAAATCAAGCAAATGGAACGAAATTTGAGATGCGGATGTTTTGAAGACAAGAAATGTTTCTATGAGATTTTAGGCGTCTCTTCCCTCTAAAGGGGGGGGGGGGGGGGGTGGTAGGCTTCCATACAATTAAACACAAATTTCTGCATAACTCAAGAACGAATCAAGCAAATGGAACCAAACATGGCAGGTGAATGTTTTTGAAGACAAGAAATGTTTCTATGATAGTTCAAGACTACAATCAAGCAAATGAATCCACATTTGGCATGTGGGGGGTTTCTGTATATTTGGAGGTAGGATTTCTGTATACATAAAAGTGATTTTCTGTCTGTCAGTCTAATACTTATAGACTCGGAAACTACTGAACCGATATGCGTGAAAATTTGTATGTTGTGGCTTTTGGGGTTGGGAAAGGTTCCTATGATTCTTGAGACCTCTCCTTCCTCTGAAAGGGGAGAGCCAGGGGGCTCTGATACAATTGAAACACATGTTTCTCCATAACTCGAGAACTTATCAAGCAAATGGAACTAAATTTATCATGTGGGAGTATCTGAAGGCAAGAAACGTTTCTATGGTGATTTTAGACCCCTCTTCTCTTTAGAAGTGGTGACTCCCATAAAAATAAAACAGAAGTTTCTGTGTAAATCCAGAATTAATCATACAAATGGAACTAATTTTGGTGTGTGGAGTATTCTGAAGGCAAGAAATGTTTCTAGGAAGGCTTTAGACTCCTCCCCTTTCGAGAAGAGGTAGCACTCATAAAAATTAAACTGAAATTTCTGCATAACTTGAGAATTAATTTTTGTTTCATTTGAATGACCCTCCCTACCATGTTCTTAATAAAGCACATGGAACCAAATTTGGTATTGGAGGCGAAAAATTTAAACCAAAAATGAGAATTTTCTCACTGTTATGACAATTCTTATGCAGGGGTGATTGCGGCCCGAGAAGGTTCTTATGATTGTTCGAGACTCCTCCCCCGTCTGGAAGGGGGGGGGCTCCCATAAAAAAGAAGCACAAATTTCTGCATGACTAGAGATCTAATCAAGCAGTTAAATCCAAATTTAGCATGTGGGAGTTTTTAAAGGCAAAATGTGTTTTTACGGTAGTTCAGGACCTCTCTTCCCTGTGTAAGGGGGGGGGGGGGGGCTCTTATGCACATAAAACACAAATTTAAACAAAACATGTATTATCCCACTGTAATGACATTTTTTTAAGGCCGGGCAATGCTCATATAATGGTTCGAGACTCTTTTCCCGTCTGGAGGGGGGAGCCCCACACAAATAAAAAAAACAAATGTCTGCATAACTGGCCATCGCGGTCCAATAACGACACAAATCAAGCTAACAGAACCAAATTTGGCATGTTGGGTCTTTTGGAGGCTGAATTTTGTATCTATAGTGGTGCAAGACCCTTCTCTTTTCTGGAGAGGGGTGGGGCCCTCATACAAATGAAACACAAATTTCAACCAAATATGAGCATTATCTAGGTAACTAAAACAGAAAATGCGTATATCACGGGTAAGCAGCATGTTCTGATAGAATTTTGAACCCCTTCTTAGTCAAGTACGGAGGATGCTTGAGCTACTCTCAATGCTACATTCTGCACAAGAAGTTCTAATATTGAGCAAGAGAAAATTACGATCACACTGATAGGATACAGCCTTGTTCGAAGATAAAGGTTTTGTCTATGATTTGTTCCTACACAGAAATAAAAACCGTGGTAGAAACTAACGACCCGAGGAGTAAATTAAAAACACCTACCTACGTTTATTTTGCAGAAATTACAAACATTAGCGAACGAAAATATTCTTACAAAACTCATTTCTAAAAAAAACATTTAGTTGCAAGCGTAGCTAGGCTCACACTGGGTTCAGCTAGTTTGCATGTATGAATGAATTTCTGTCCGCCTGTCTGTTTGTATGACTCTAATAGACTCGGAGACTACTGCACCGATCAGCGTGAAAATTTGTATGCAGGGGTTTTTGGAGCTGGAAAACGTTCCTATGATGGATTGATACCACTGCTTCCTCTATAAGGTGGGCTCTAAAAAGAATAAAACACAAATTTCTGCATAACTCGAGAACTAATGAAGAAATGAAACCATATTTGACATGTGGGGGTTTTTGGGAGCAAACATGTTTTTATGGTGGTTTGAGACCCCTCCCATTTCTGGAAATCGGGCTCTCATACAAAGGAAACAAATAACTCGAGAACTTATTAAGGAAATTAAACCAAATTTGGCGTGGGGGATTTTTAGAGGCTGAAAATGATTCTATGGTGTACCGGGTTCAGCTAGTTTCAAATTAAAACCTTTAGGAGATATCACTTTTGCTTCATTTCGTCTGATTGATTGCCAGTTGATTAAATTTAGTTGATTTTAATTTTCTCGTAATCAGATTTTTTGTATTCAAACATTTCCTCATATTCTTAGTCGTTCGTCCGTAGAATGTTATGAAGAAATAAAGAACATTCAATTGCAGTATGATATGTTTCGTTGTTACCATAAGGGTGTCAAACATTTATTGATGGAGGTCCTAAATTGTTGGATGTTGCATACATCAATGACATTTTGAACATTACAGTTGACAGTCAAGTTTGGTTGTTGATTCGATCAAATTCAGTTGACTTCTGTAATGCGCAATTTTGCTCGACTCGCAAGTGACAAGCGCTGAGCCGAGTTGTTTGGTTCAACCTCTATAATTAGCCCCATTAAATCTAATAGGAAACTCGAGTGAAATGGTAATCCACTGAGTAACGAGTATTTTCTACTGAAACACAACTGAGTCGTTCAAAGCTCTCTTCAAAGCTTGAAGTTAAGTTGATTGCAGGTTGGTAGAATCTATGTCCCGACAATGCGCAGTTGAGCTTGAAAATAAAGGATTCGCAACAAACTACTAACATCGTCAGTGAATACTAATTGATATCTTTCAGTTGCTCAAATTGTAATCACTGGAAACAAATTTATTGTCATGATTTTTTTAATTTTTGATATAATCTGGAAGTTAAACTAACTGCAAAATTGCTTAGAACAAATCGTTAGTTGATAGCTACTAATTTTTCCATTGCTTAAACACAATGTACTGCTGATTTTCTTTTCATACCTATATCTATGTATCTCAAACCAGTTGTCTAACTAATGTCGAATACTGTATGTGTACCATTACCCAAAGAAATCGATTAAATTTCAAACACGGAAAATCGCTTTGAGCGGACCCGGAATGGACCCTGCTGGCTATAAAATGGTTTGATCAAGCATCAAAATCATGAGTTTCCCGATCAAGCAACATTAAATCATCTTAAGTTCAAAGATACCCGACCCGACTAACCGCCTAAAGCGAACATCTTTGATCCCTTGCATGCTTTCTTTCCACACTGTTCTCACATCGCATATTTCCCCTCAAATTGTTATTCTACCATCCATCAGCAAGAATCTTGAAATCCATTAAACCGTAAAATTACTTTGTCATTCCACCAAGGACGTACATTTTCTCGAGACCGAAAAACAACTCCCACGTTCTCTCGCCGCTCCCCCCCCCACCGAAAAGTCGTCCTAATCCACCCCTTAGGAATGTAAGCACATCATTTGCCATGTACCAGCACTTTATTGGTCGCCCTTGAGGAAAGCAAAAAAAAATTACACCTCACACCCAACTAGAGTAGCTGTCAAACCTTACTTCCGGCCTGCTGAGGTACCCGGCGTCAAAAACTTCAGTTGAACGAAGAGCACCCTCCAACCCAGGGCTCGGACTTTGTTTTGGTCTCAGAGCTCAGTCTCAAACCCGCATCGCATCGATTCTATTGGACAAACCCACCGCCCTCCAACCACTCGCAATGGTACAACGAGCAAATGGAGTATATTAAAAACTTTTCGCATAAAAATCACATTAATCTGCTGGAGGGAAATGGTGTACCATTATCCACCCACGCTCCTCCCCCCCGCACCCAACCGTGTTCCTGGCATTATTGGATCCTCGTCGACGTGATGTTGCACTCGCAGCAATCTCAGCATCAGCAGCAGGACCAGAACCTCCGACGCTCGTGTATGTGTGAGTGTGTGTATGTGTGTGCGTGGATGACGATACGATACTCGGTCGTTAAATTTATTACCAATTCAGCCATTGCAGCCAACGTTAAAGAGCCCCGGCTGCCAACAAGTTTTCGCCTTGAGCATTGGGTTTGATTGGAAAGTGCTGATCTTCTTGCTGGATCGGATCGCTTCACCAAACGGCCATTGTTGACGCTTTGCACGGGGAGACGGGTGTCAGAAAATTTGGCGATTGCTGCAACTTTTGGCCTGTGGGGACGGCCTCTGTGAACGAGCGAGTGCTTTCCCAGAGTCGTAAAGTAGGCCGAGAAATGGGAGTGAAAATTTGTGGATTCACAGCTTTGTTGATCGGGGGTGGGGGGTGAAATCAGGAACGGGATTCATGTTTGTTTGGGCCGGAGTTCGCCGTCGATTGTTACTTACTGGTGTGATGAGCATTGATGGGCGAGATTGATAGCTGAACATTTTACGAACCTGAAATGGAAACAAGAAAGAAAATTGCAATAAGTATCGAGTAACGAAAGAGACATTGGCACATCAAATTGAAGAACTGATCAGTTAAAAACGTAGGTCCTGTTGGACGAATATTAAATGGAAAAACATGCCAGGGCCTGATAAAGAATTTCGTCATATATTCGAATTTGTTAAACTAAAAATTTCATCCTCTCTTTGTATTTTGGTTACCCAAAACATTGCACAGCACAGTGATCGGAAAAGCCTTTTTCACGGCGAAATTAATAACTCCTAAGGGTTACGTTTCCGAATTATGGTGTCTTCTACAAAGTTGTATTTGAACAAGTTGTCCATCTTGTGATAATAACTTGGTAGTTCCAAACATATACACTTAGTTCAGCAAAAAACTTTTATCATATTTTTCTTTACACTTTGCCAGAGGGTTATTTTTTCCTAAGAATTGAAACTAAAATGTAATAATGAAAAAACTGATTTTTTAGGGACACCCTAATGTACATCAGCAAAATAGCACCGAACTGCCATCTGTTCAGCTTAGTCATCCATCACAGTGTGCTCAACAGATGGCGCAGGTGTGTTAGTGACCATGATTTGTAGTGAAAAATGTTCGATGTGTTATGTCTGTTTGTCTGTGATATGAATGTTAATAAATTAACGGAGATGAATTAATATAAAAACATAAACATTTTCATAAAAAAAAACTAGAGCGGTTACGGTCTTTGGTGATAATTTTTGATGCTGCTGATCGAAAATTATGCAGAAAAAATGCAAAACTACCAAATTAAAAAGATTTTTTTTCCTAAAGGGGACAAAAGGGGACAAAGAATTTTACATAGATCTTGTAGATGGAAGTTTGTACTTTCAGTTCACGGACTCTGTGTTTGCAAATATTTGCAAATAAAGGAATAAGATATCTTGCAAAACGTATATTATTTTACACTTCCATCCCTACAACTTTTTTCATACAATAACTAGCAACTATCTTGTTTCTTCAAAATGTGCGTCATTTTATACCCTAAAAGTCATCTATGCAGAGTTTTCAAATTCAAATTAAAATAAAAAAGTTACAGCAAAAAAACTGTTTTTTAAAGTCCCACCTGATGGAATTTTAGAAAAACTGTTATAAAACGATACGTAGATGAAATAGAATTAAAATTTCTTCACCAAAGTTTTAGTTAATTAATATATATATATATACAATTCTGTTGAAGCAAAAAATCCCCTAAACCATAAGAATAAGAAGTTGAAATTTTTATTATGAACATAAAAGGTCCACCCTAGTCACAACCTAAACCAAAAGATAGATCTAATTTCAAAAATCAAATCTCACGAACACATCATCTGTCTAAAGTTAATGGTTTTCGAGTTATCGATTTTTGTCGTCAAATTTGTCCATTCGGACCATAGTGGCAATGGAAATACTTATTCTTTCAAAACTCAATGCTGTACAGTAACGCAAACAAAGCCAATATAACAAGCTTCAGGCTGTTCATTCACGACTGAAGCGTCTGGTGCTTGTGCACTGCTTTAGTTCGGTGCTAATTTGCTGATGTACATTAGGGTGTCCCTAAAAAATCAGTTTTTTCATTATAACTTTTTAGTTTCAATTCTTAGGAAAAAATAATTCTTGTGCAAAGTGTAGAGAAAAATATGATACAAGTTTTTGCTGAACTAAGTGTATAAGTATATTTTATTGCACAAAAGTTAGGAATAATTTTAACGCAAAAAATGTCCGATTTTAAGCAGTCTCCGCTCGTGTGCCCTAGTAGTACCCGGGCTCATTTAAATAGCATTATGTTTCTTGATACCCATTAAAACAAGAATTTGATGATTTTATGGCCAATTCTCGTCTAAACAATCATAAGGGCGAAAAGAAAAGTCGTATTTTTTAAGTTAAAATTACTCGTAACTTGTGATTCAAGCATTATTAAAAAAACTTTGTTCATCAAAAATGTGCGTTATAACGTTTTATATATTTTATTTGAAAATAACTTAATCTTTAAATGAGAAACAAAAAAGTTTTAATAAAAAAAACTCGTTTTTTAGAGACACCCTGATAAAAAGCAGAAAAATAGCTCTATCATGGTCGACTGAAGAGATAAAAAAAATGGTGTCTGAAGCAAAGTTGCTTGGATTTATATTTCCTACAAACATGCTCTTAACATCATCCTTCTATTGTCTTTTGTTCAAAAGTTAGCGACAGTTACGAGTTATCAATTTCACCGTGAAAAAAGGCTTTTCCGATCACTGTGCACAGTGGGCATAAACTGATGAAAACTAAGGAAAAAATCTGTAACTTATGTCGATTTTAAGCGCGGTTTGTAAACAAGGCCATTTCCGCTTGGAAATTGTCTGGGTAATCGAATGGAACTAATTTCAGTCACCGCGCGGATATGGTTGTGGAGTTAGAGAGCTTGTTTTACCCCACTTCCCCATATATTCTTGCATAATTTATAGACATCTGTGCACGGAGAGTCTCAGGATCAACAAAATAGTGCTAGCCCCATGTGAAATTTCCTGAAAAATCGAATAGAAGCTGTTTCAACTACCGTACGGCTCTGTGAACAAAGAAGTGGCTGGTTTTACCCCACTTCTCCTTGTATTCTTGAATAGTTCATAGATATCTCTACTCGGATTGGCTGAAGATCAACCCAATAAGGTTTATTCTATGTGAAATTTTTTGAAGAATCGAATAGAAATTGTTGCATCTACTGCTCGGCTCTGTGAACAAAGATATGGCTGATTTTACCCCACTTCCCCTTATATTATTGAATAATTTATAGATAATTTTTGCTCGGAATGGCTCAAGATCAACAAAATAGGACAAACCCTATGTGAAATTTCCTGTAAAATCGAATAGAGGTTGTTTCAACCACCCCACGGCTCTGTGTACAAAGATATGGCTGATGTCACCAGTGTTGCCATGTTATTTTTCGTTCCCATCTTTATTTTTTACCAAAAAAATCTTTTTAATCTGTGCTAAAAATCTTGGTAAAAATCTATACTTCTAAATTTGTGTTGTAAAAGTAAAACAGATCAGTATACGAGGGAGTCATGTTCTCGGGGAAATCGATCTTTGCACTTCAGCACTTCTGACAGGCTGATAACATGATTGACATGATAATGGATTATGATTCTTCAACCTCGTTGCCTTGCAGAAGGCTACTGTCCTCAGCTCACGAAAATCATTTTTAATTGCCTGTTCCTCACCGCTTACAAATAAGTTCGGGTATTGTTCAGTTATCGAATTGAACTCTTTCAAAGGGCGCAGCTTCTTGGGGTCAACACTCAATTCAATAGCCAGAACTGGATCATTCAGATCAAAGCGCTTAAGGATCTGTTCAATCAAATCGGTATAAAGCACAGCAGATCTAGTAGCATGCCTACTTCCTGGTCTCATAAAGAGTTTTGGATCCAAGCATTGCTCCTGCAGCTACCTCCATATACATTTCCGACTTCTCATGAAGATGTTTCTCGAAATTTGGAACTCCGAAATCCGCCAGGTGTTTTAGGTAATCATCCTCACAAAATAATTCAAGGAGCACCATCAGCGAGACCTCAGCTGATTGCACATTTTCAGGAATTCCGTAGCTTTAAACTGGCAGATACGATTCGTTTTGTTGATAAGGGGCATTACGTAGCATAAGAAGTGGAGAATTAGCTGAGTGATCTGGTCATTAAGTTAACAAACCGTTGTCTCAATTGGATTAGAACGAGAAAAACAAAACGAGCTCCGAAAAACCATTCCATATTCCATTTGATAACTGACTCCAACGATAGCCATCTGGTGGCAGACGGATGCAGAACTGTGTCATCGGAAAGTTTGAGACTGAAGTGTGTAACTGCAAATAAATCGTATCATGCGTAATTTGCATAGAGATCGAAAAAGAGACAAACCATTCGATAATTTTCAAAAGAGGACAGTCAGGTTGACAGATCAGCCAATACCCATCACCCCCAAAGTTCCATCTGATCCAAAGCCCACAAACTTTTTTTTTGTGATCACTGCCATCGATCTGGAACTGTTTATCGATTGCGCAAAATATGTGAAGGTTTTCGCATAGCAAGATTATATTTAAAAAAAAAACAAAAAATCACGTTCAAAATAAGAACTCCTCGAATAGAAAAAATAACTATCGAGAGCAGTATTCTAACTTCCCAAAATTCCTCTGCATAAATGCATAAAAATACTTCTAAATTAGGAGAACGTTATTTTTGTAGAAATCACTGCAAGAAATTCTGGCAAAATTTGAGAAACAATCTCTTGGGGAACTTTGAACCAACAATTCTCCTACGGAATACCTAAAAAAATACTATCTGGAGAACTAAACACAGAAAAAAATAATTAATTTAAATTAGCGCAAAAAATGTCCAAGCCAAAGAAGGCGTAAATAGCGCATTCGGTTGTAGTCTTTGATGAGCCATACAACAATGTTTGCAATCTTTCATACAAGAGGTTTGATTCAGGCGTTATTTGGCTTAAATTTACATAGAATATCCCATTATTTTCTGCCAAATCTATCATTCCCTTTATGTGCAGAATATTCAATGTTTCTTTTTATCTTTATATGTAAGAATCCTTGCAGACATCCTAGAAAGAATTTGAATAATAATTCTACCAAAAAACATTGCTGAAGTTATCCATCATAAAATCATGCAAAAACAAAATTCAAGGTATCTCCAACATATCAGGATTTTCTCCAAGAACTACTTCAGGAATAACCATATAGTTTTTTTGTAGTTCTTTCAGGTGTCCTTTCAAATCACAAAACTTCACAAGATCAGGGATTCCTCTAACCATTTCATTACAAGAAGGTTTCTAAAAACAGCCAATGCAATGCCAGAAGAAACTCATGAAAGTATCGCTGGAGGATTGCCTACAAACGTCTGAAGAATCATAGAATCGCCAAAGAATGTCTGAGAATCTCTAAGAATTTCTATAAAATTTCGTCAAAATTATCTATAAACAAATCATGAAGAAATCATTTGGGGAACATGCACAAACTGACTTTTAAATTGTCATCTGTCACTGTAGTTTCAGTGTCAATTATTTTATTTTCCTTCTTAGGCCTAAAACAGCACACTGAAAGTGGTATTGATATAAATTTGTATTCTTAAATGTACTCATATTAAAAATTGGAGCTTTTTGAGTGGACAATCAATTGCCAAAAATCTTAAAAATCTTGGTTTTTCTAAAAAATCTGTGATCTTCACATAAAGATATCTGTATGAAAAAAATAAAACAATCTGTGTCAATCTAGATAAATCTGTACATGTGGCAACAATGGATGTCACCCCAGTTTAATGCATATAGTCGCATCCCAAGAATCTAAGAGGAAGTGGGGTAAAATCAGCCATATCTTCGTTCATAGAGCCGTGCGGTATTTTTGTTTGCTTGGATAATGTTTGGTTCAAATGTCCGTTTCATTGGTTTGAGAGCCCTCCGCCCCCCTCTCCAGAGGAAAGGCGTCTCGAACCACCTAAGAAAAAAAATCCTGCCCAAAATCCCCCACATGCCAAAGTTGGTTCCATTTGAAGAACTCCAATTCCAAGAACTCGAGCTTTGCAGAAATTTGTGTTTCATTTGTATGGAAGTCCTCCCCTTCCAGGCGGGGAAGCAGCTTCGAAGCATCGTAAGAACCTTCACCGGCCTCAACAACCCCTACAGTAGGTATGATTCTCATGTTTGGTTGACATTTGTGTCTAATTTTCATGAGAGCCCACCCCTTCCAGAGATGGGAGGAGTCTCAAACCTCCATAGAAACATTTCTTGGTTTCGAAAACCCCCACATCCCAAATTTGGTTCCATTTGCATGATTAGTTCTCGAGTTATGCACAAATTTTTGTTTCATTAGTGTGGGAGCACCCCTTTCCAATCCGGGTCTCAAACCATCATAAGAACCTTCCCTGACTACAAAAATCCCTGCAAAAAAATAGTCATACCTGTTGGAATAGTTCTCATGTTTGGCTCAAATTCGTGTTTAATTTGTATGACAGCCCTTTCATTCAAAGAGGAGGGGGTCTCAAACCAGCGTAGAAACATTTCTTACCTACAAAAACCTCCAAATGCCATATTTGGTTCCATTTGTTTGATTAGTTCTTGAGTTATGCAGAAAATAGTTATTGCATATAGAGCACTTACTAAGGCAGGAGGGGTGTCGAACTATCATTAGATCCTTTCCCGGACCCAAAACCCTTGCATACACATTTGCATAGCGGTAGGAATAGTTCTAATGTTTCGTTAAAATTTGTGTTACGTTTGTATAGGAGCCCCCCTTTCCAGAGTGAGTAGAGGTCTCAAATAACCATAAAAACATTTCTTGCCTACAAAAACTCGCCCATACCTAATTTTGTTTCATTTGCATGGGGGCCCCGTTTCTAAAGGCGGGAGGGGTCTTGAACTATCAGAAGATGCTGTCCCGGACCTAAATACGGTTACATACAAATTAGCATAGCAGTTGGGATAATTCTCATATTTGGCTTAAATTCGTGTTTCATTTTTATGGGGGCCCTTTTTCCAGAAAGAGGAGGGGCTTCAATTCACCATAAAAACATTTTTCGCCTTCAAAAACTCGCCCTTACCAATTTTGGTTCCATTTGCTCGACTATCTCGAGTTATGCAGGAACTTGTTTTTCGTTTGCTTGGGAATTCCAACTTTCTAGAGGAGGGAGGGTCTCGAACTATCATAAGATGCTTTCTCGGACCAAAAAACCACTGCATACAAATTTGAAAAGCAGTAGGCATAGTTCTCATGTTTGGTTGAAATTTGTGTTTCATTTGTATGAGAGCCCTCATTTTTAGAGGGAGGAGGAGCTTTGAACCACCAAAAAAAAAATATTTCATGCCTTAAAAAACTCGTCCATTCCAAATTTGATTCCATTTCCCTGATAAGTTCTCGAATTATGCAAGGAATTGCGTTTCATTTGTATGAAATCCCCCCCTTTAGGATGGAGAGGGGTCTCAAACTAACATAGAAACATGTTTTGTCTTCAAAAACCACCACATGCTAAATTTCGTTCTGTTTGCTTGATTAGTTCCGGAGTTATGCAGAATATTGTGTTTTATTTGTATGGGAGCCCCCCTTTTTAGCAAGGAGAGGGTTCTCAAGCTACCATAGAAACCTTTCTTGCTTTCAAAAACTCACACATGCTAAATTTGGTTTCTTTTGCCTGATTAGGTCTTGAGTTATGTAGAAATGCGTGTTTCATTTGTATGAGAGCCCCCCTTTCCAGTAAAAGCAGGGGTCTCAAAACATCATAAGAACCTTTCTTGGCCTTAAAAACCCCTGCATACAAAATTTCACGCCGATCGGTTCTGTAGTTTTCGAGTCTATAACGGTCAGCCAGTCAGACAGACAGACAGACAGACACCCGCGGGAGTTCGAGATCTCCAAACGGGCGCCTCTCCAGGTGGCGGATAGGGGAACGCTCGTCAAAGATAAGTTGAAGGGTACCGGGGAAATAAAATACCAGAGACGGCCCAAAAATCATAGGAGTGCCACCAGGCACATCAGGATCCACGCCAGTAACATCCTGATTATGGCATACTGGCTAAGGCTTACGACAACGGACAAGATCGGTATATGGATCGGAAAGCGACGATGGGTAGCCCAAAAGGAGTGCCCGGCACATCAGGGTTAATACCAGTGAGATCCTGATTATGGTATACTGGTCACGGCAAACGACATCGGGCAAGTCTCGGCTTATGGATAGGATTAGGCGTCAGTCGAGCTATTCTGTTTCCTGAGTAGAAAAGACTGACATCTTCTTGAAATGGCAAGCAGGCTTATGGTTCTACTGCCTCCGTTCCGGTAAACAACCTGGCAGGCCTCCGGTAACGCTCAAAACCTGGCATCTATATCGATGGGTAGTAGGTTCAGATGCACCATTCCTGATTTACGGCGATCCGGCTCTGAACACGGTGCTATAAGGCACCGGAGTCAACCCTTGCATGGACCTCACTGTTTACAAAGGCACCCATGGGAGCACAAGAGGCGACTATCTGCAACAGGTAGAGATAACGGCCCGGAGGGGGGACCCTTTTAACATGGAAACAACAGAAGCAGAAACAAAAATAAAAACAAAAACAGAAAAAAAAACAAAAGAAGAAGGAGCAGGCGAGGCGAATGTTTTCGCCAAAAGTGGAAAGCTGCACCGATCTCCAGTGATGCCACAGGCAGCAGTAGCGAGTACCAGCAGTTTGGCGAAGACTGGTGAGATCCAGGCAGGCCAGAAGGAGATAGGAGCCGAGAATAGGGTGTCCACGCCAAGATCGGAAAATAGTGCTAGTCAAGAGGAGCTACAACTTGGGAGGTCCAACCTGATGGAGGTACGGAAGCGAGTCAACGAGCTTTATGACTTCGTGAAAGACAAGCACAATGTCCACACGAAGATCAACCTACTAGTGACGAGCATCAAATCCGCCGTTAAAGCAGCCGAGCGCGAACATGACGCGCTCAAAAGTAGAGCTGAATCAGCTGAAAAAACACTGAAAGAGGCAGTGGGGCACGCAGCGGAGCACACAGCGGCTGCGGCAAAGCAGACACCAATGAGCCCCCGAAATACTTGCACAGAGAAGCGAGTCAAGGACTCGCCAGGAGAGCACGAAGCCCTGAAGAAGCAGCGTAACGTGCAGAACTGTGCTAGCGTACTTAAGGAAGGCGTCAAGAACGGTGATTGGCAAACCGTGGAAAGCCAGCGAGAGAAGAGGGAAAAGCTGGAGAAACACGTGAAGAAGAAAAAGGAGCAGAAAAAGGCAGAAAAACGTCGGTCTCCTCGGAAGAGGCTCAAGGGGGATGCTTTAATCGTCGAAGTGAGTGATAAAACGACGTACGCAGCGATCTTAAGAAAAGTGAGGGAGGACCCAGAGCTCAAGGACTTGGGTGAAAAAGTGGTGAGGACTAGGCGCACCCAGAAGAGGGAGTTGCTGTTCGAGCTGAAGAAGGATCCCATGATCAGGAGCTCGGCCTTCCGGGAGCTTATTGCCAACTCCTTAGGAAGTGAAGGAAATGTAAGGGCTTTAACACAGGAGGCAGTGGTCGAGTGCAGAGACCTGGACGAGATCACTACGGTAGACGAACTGAGAGATGCACTGGCCTCACAATGCGCGCTGGGTGAAGTTCAGATGACCATTCGGTTGAGGAGAGCGTACGGTGGTACACAAATAGCAGCGATACGACTACCGGTAGAAGCTGCCAACAAAATGGTGGAGGTGGGCAAGGTGAAAGTCGGATGGTCAGTGTGTCTGTTCAGACTCACCCCTCAAACAAACAAACAAATGGAGAGATGCTTTAAATGCATGGCGTTTGGCCACCAAGCGCGAAACTGCAAATTGCCATGCCCTCCATACAAGAAGGCGATGGTGGGCCGGGATTAATGGAGATCATCCAGTTAAATCTCAATCATTGCGACACCGCACAGCAACTGTTGTGGCAGTCGACAACAGAAGCAATGTGCAACGTGGCAATCTGAACCATATCGGATCCCCTCTGACAACGGCAACTGGGTGGCGGACTCATCAGGGATTGCGGCTATTCAAGTGATGGGCAGATTCCCTATCCAAGAGGTGGTAGACAGTTCAAGCGAAGGTTTCGTAATCGTAAAAATTAATGGGATCTTTGTGTGTAGCTGTTACGCACCCCCACGGTGGACTCTGGAGCAGTACAACCGGATGCTGGACGCTCTCACAGAGATGCTGATCGACCGAAGACCGGTAATCATTGGAGGCGACTTCAATGCTTGGGCAGTGGAATGGTGAAGCAGACTGACTAACCCCAGAGGGTACAGTTTGCTGGAAGCGTTGGCGAAGCTGGACATCAGGCTGTGCAACAAAAGAACCGTTAGTACATTTCGCAGAGATGGCAGGGAGTCTATTATCGACGTCACGTTCTGCAATCCATCGCTGGTGAGGAGCATGAACTGGAGAGCTTGTGAGGACTATACACATAGTGATTGTAAGAGACAAGGATCTTTTGATCGAAGCACTTCGCGCAGACAAAGACGCTTCAAATCATGATGCAGATGAGTTGACAGAAACTCTGGCGAGGGCTTGCGATGCGACGATGCCAAGAAGATTGGAGCCAAAGAACAACCGGCGGTTAAATTACTGGTGGAACGAAACTCTTGCTAGTCTTTGTGCTGCTTGTCTCAGAGCTTTCAGAGAACAAGGTCTGAAACGGTAAGAGAGGAGCGTAAGATAATCTTCCGTGAAGCTAGAGCGGCCTTCAAACGGGATATTAAAATCAGCCAATCCAACTGCTTCAAGGAGTTGTGCCGGGAAGCTGACGATGACCCTTGGGGCAACGCTTATCCGGTCGTAACAGCGAAGATCAAGGGTCCAGTGACGCCAGCGGAAATGTGCCCGGATAAGCTGAAGATCATCGTGGAGGGTCTTTTCCCGCAGCATTATTCGACGACGTGGCCGCCTACACCATATGAAGACCGAGTAACCTTGGGTATGCAAGTCTCCGACGACGAGCTGTCATTAGTGGCGAAAGGTCTGAAGCTGAAGAAAGCTCCGGGTCCGGATGGCATTCCAAATGTGGCTCTGCGATACTGGCGTTGCCAGATTTGTTCAGGATGGTGGTGCAGAAATGCCTAGCAGATGGTTACTTTCCGGATAAGTGGAAGATCCAGAAATTGGTGCTGTTGCCGAAACCAGGGAAACCGCCGGGGAATCCAGCATCGTAAAGGCCCGTATGCATGTTGGATACACTGGGGAAGCTACTGGAAAGGATTATGGAGGATTCGAGAGATGGATACAACGTAGCAGCGGAGCAGTGTATCATCCAGCCAGTCGGCGAACTAGCCTTAGCTAGGGGTCAAAATTTTAGAAGAAGTGCATGAGCACAGCCCCCCCGAATTAGTCACAGCATTTTGTGGTCCCGGGGGGATCGAGGTAAGGAGGATAAGGGATCCGAATTTTCCGGGAGGCACATTTTTAGCAGGTCGGGCAGGAGCCCAACCCTGTTCGCCTGAACATTGTGTGGTGTCTCAGGTGTCTGTTGCGCAGATTTTTGATGGCTTTTCAACCCTTGTAAAAAAAAATATATATGTATATATAGATTTAAAAAAAAATGGGGAAATGGGGTAAAACCAGCCACATCTTTGTTCGCAGAGCCGTGCAGTAGTTGAAGCAACTACTTTTAGATTTTCCAGGAAATTTTCCATAGTCTTAGCACTCTTTTGTTTATTTTGAGTCTCTGCATGCAAAGATATCTATAAATTATACAAAAATATAAGAGGAAGTGGGGTAAAATCAGCCATATTTTTGTACACAGATCCGTGCGGTGAGTGAGCAACCTCTATAAGATTTTTCAGAAAATTTCACATATAATAAGCCTTATTTGGTTGATCTTAAGCCACTCCGAGCAAAAATATCTATAAACTATTCAAGAATACAAGGGAAAGTGGGGTCTTCGTTCACAGAAACAGCTTCAATTCGATTTTTTGGGAAATTTCTCAGTTTCCAAGCGGAAATGGCCTTGTTTACAAGCCACGCTTAAAAGCGACAAAAGTTACAGACTGTTTCCTTGGTTTTCATCAGTTCTTGCCCACTGTCCATTGCCGGCCTTGAACAGAACGAAAACATCGATTTTCCCAATCGCCACTCTCCTTTCACGTTCACAATTTGGCTCCTTCCCCTGTCGAGCAAATCCTACACCTGCCGAGTGGGAAATCTTTTCCTCAAATTGATTTATTTGTCTTCCACAAAACCACACCCCTGAAAACATTTCATCAACGCATTCGGATTCGGATTGGAGGCAGACTCCAAGGGCAGACCAGAAGACGCCACGCACCACCAACCCGGACCGGATTCGCAAAAGCTCGAAATCCACTCCGTTTGCAATCACTTTTCAACCCGGCGGTGGCATCTGATTTCTGCTGATTCACTTCAATCAAACAATTCCATCGATTCCTTCTTACATCTTCCTGGTTTTGGTCGAAGATTGTGTGGGGAGGGGGGCGGGGGCGTAAGCAGCTGCTCCGTTTCACCTCACCTTCCCCAGTAGTGGTAGCGGAGCGCATCCAAAGTTATTTTCCTCCAACCAGCAGCGCTTGCCGGAAAGATTGATTCCTGCCGGATCCGAATCAACACTCCCCTTCTACCCCGCCCCCTCATTCTCACCCTTCGGATCTTAAATTCCACGGACCTCAAGGAATGTGCAAAACGCCACCGCCTCAAGGAAGAAAGTGGAATCCTTTCAAGATCATGATTTGTTTGCGTATTTCATTTTTGAGCAAATGGAATTCGAGACCTTTCGCCGAAGGTTGGTCGGAAGAGTGGGGAAGAAAGCAAGGGGGTGGGGGGGTAGATGCTTCCCTTGGTAGAGCTTGAGTGAAGCGAACATCAGTTATCAATCAAAAACAAATTCTTTTCGTTTGGCTGGATCTTCTTACCCCACACGGCACTGGGCTTGTTCGGATGCTACTTGTGTGCAGAAAAGGCAGTATCGGGTTTTTTTTCCGAAGGGCTTGTGAAACAATTGGGCGGGTATTTTCTTACGGGCATGTATCAGGTAGCAACAGTAGCTCGGTCTTGGAAGTGTTTGTTTTAGGGGTTAGGGGAGGGCAAAAACGCGGGAGAAATGGGGGAGTGATGCTTGTTGGAAAATGTACATACCAAGAGAGGGTTCGAATCAGGGTTGGATGAACAACAATTGCCAAAGTCGTAGAGCATTTCCCGGGCAAAAGCTGCAGAAAAAGGCTTTGCAATGTGAGTGAAAGGTTTTACTGGTAACAAAACGGTTGTATTTTTTTATGGAGATTATCGATCAGGTAACAGGGGATTATTTGTTGCCAGCCTGTATAAATCTTTTAGTATTTGATTCCAGAATTAATTAGGGAGATTTCTATGGGATTTATTGGAGAGATATTTGATGGATTTCGATGCAACTAATTAGGGATTTTAGCCAAATGTGACGAGAGCTAAGCCTTTTCAAGATTTTTCCAGCAGTATCAACGTGTTAAGCATTACTTGTCAAAGGCATCACTCATTGTTGATCTTGTTGTTTCTTCATAAACTTTCTTGATTCTTGATTCTTTATAAGTTTTCTGTCTGCTTAGCAATAGCAAAAGAAACAAGAATCTGATAGCAGTTCAGGCCAGTTTTGCTAAAACTAAACCCGTCAAACTGCAACTGCTGTGTCACGGAGCTGGACGTAGAACATTTTTTTCTTGAGAGCAGAAAATATACATAGGGTAAGGGGATGTAATGTTAGCTTAGCTCCTTCATTCGGCCTATGTACCAAATGTGTCATTAATTTAGCAAAAATCAACAAAATCATGTTGCTATTAGGAGGACCGATGTAATCCGAAGCAATTGAGACAATATTAATCAACTTATAGTAGTTCACTTCCGCGTAATTTTCGATTTCTTGAACTTTTGGGGCATCATGATTTCACTGGTTATGCTGAACAGATGGTCGACACGATTTCAAGTGATCTAAATTTGGCTTAATTGAATCGATAAAGCAAGTATTGCAGTCTGGATGTGCAGAAAATAGTTACACGTTACAAACTAACTGTTCACATAGCTAAAATAACAATGGATTTACAAGAAAATCGTAGACCCAATGTTGGGTACATATTATTTTGTATGTTCCCAAGTATGGCCTGTTGTATCAATAACGTAGTAAAAAGGTTGTTATTGGTAAAATTTTAAGTAGAAATGCATGAATTTGCGGTTGTTTATGTTCATGTGGCTCATCTAAACACAAACCGAAGGAACAAAATCATTGTATAGTAAATAATAATGTTTTCATTATTGAATGGCTGATAAATTATATATGAACATCATTTAAGCGTTTCGAGACAGTTTTACTTTAGTATGTTTTGTGAAATGTTGTTTTAAGTGTATCGAATACAGCTAGCAATGCCTTAATTCATAAAATCAGAAGAAAAATCGTACAAAGACTACATTTAGTAATAAATCCATCGAATGGGACGAGGTTGCATTCATGAATAGACCCAATTTGGTGCTTATAGACTGACATTAAATCCATATCCCTCGAAAGTTTCGAACGTTATAAAATGAGTTGTGTAACTTTTTATGAAACATGCTACCAAATGTCTTATCAAACTTATCTTTGCAAGTGTATAACTAGTTAAATTTCGCTTACAGCTTAAAAACTTTATGAGTTATAATAAAAAATGTGATCGATGGTTGCATAATAGGCTGAGTCAAGGGACATATACCCTATCTTTGCAAAAGAATCAAAGGTGAGATCGGTGTAATTATTGTTGCTTTTAACAAATTTATTAAACCACTAGTTGAAGCTGGTGCGAACCTTTTTTTTTGAATGAAATTGGTTTCAATATATTCGTTTGCTAATGTGTGTTATTTCTGCAAAAAACGATGATCTGTGTTTTCAAATCATTGGTTTTTCTTTCGGTGTACAAGCATTTCATACATAAAACATTTATTTTAAAAGAAAGCCGTATGCTGTCAGTTTGAACGTAATTTTCTCTCGCTTAACGTTAGATTAACATCTTGTGCATAACGCAGCACTGAGAGTCTCCCATTATTGACTAAGAAGGGGTTCAAACTTCTATCGGAACATTCTGCTTATCCGATAAATACATATTTTGTGTTTTAGATGCATGAATAGTTCTCATGTTTTGTTCAAATTGCTATTTCTTCTCGCGTGGGTCTCGAACCACATAAGAAAAAAATTCTGCCTCCAAAAACTCCCACACATTGCCCCCACAGTGAACAAGCGAACGGTGAAGTTCGTTCGGTCCGCTTTTCGTTTCTTTGGAAGCTTTTCAGTTGTTTCAATTCTTCAGTCTTAAGTTTTTTCGCGCTCGCGAGTGAAATCGAGTCTTGGTTTTAAAAAGAAGAAAAAGTTGTGTGATAAGCAGTGCAACAACGTCATTAATTGCAATAAGCAATAAAGCCATATTGTTCGGCATCTATACGGCACGCACTCGCGCAGTCCATCGTGTATAGCGTGCATTCGTTTATCTGCTAACCACCACCGACCAGTATTACCATTATCATAATCATCATAATCATCATCGTTCAGCTCCACGCCTAGCCGGTACACGTGGCCACTCATCGTCGCCCGTCTGCAGTACATCAGTGATACATTTAAGTTAAGTTTTTGTTGCTCGCTCTTCTGAATTCATTTTAATCGTAGTGTGTGTGAAAGTGTGTGAGAGAGTGTTCTTAGGTTTAGTTTGTTTATCTGGGATTGATTGTAGATAATTGCGTTAGGGGTTGAGCATCATAAGCTCCCACGATCGAGCCATGGATAATTTATCGGAAGATGAATTATCTATGGCGCAAAATGAGGGGGTAGCTCTTAAAGTTACCCAATCGCGTGCTTATTCTGATTGTTCAGCTGGTCCTTGGGTTGTCTATTTTCGGCAGAAAACGAAACCTCTTATTATTTGCCAAATTTCAAACGATCTGACAAAACAATTCTCGGCCGTGACCGAGATAATTAAGGTGAGACCTAATAAACTAAAAGTCGTTGTGTCCAACCTTAAAAAAGCTAACGAAATTAGTGTCTCTCAGTTTTTTCCCAGGTCGAGGTATTGAGATTGGAGGGGTGGTCACCGATGCGATTTTGACCCCTGAGATCCTGTTGAAGCAGGGGGTTGGTCACCTTAAGAACCCTCTGCTTCCTTCAGTCAAGATACTCGATGTGCGAAAACTAGGCACAGTATCGATCACTAAGGGTGAAAAGAAGTTTACTCCGTCGGACTCGTTTCGTGTGATTTTTTCTGGTTCAGTCATCAATACATCAAGTTGGGAAAACTTCGACTACCAGTGCGGTTGTTTGTACCACGGGTCATGATCTGCCAAAAATGCCAGCAGATGGGACATACGACCTCCCATTGCGGCAATAAGGCACGCTGCCTCAACTGCGGGGAGAAACACGAGGATGGCGCCTGCGCAGACAGCACACCAAAATGCGTTTTCTGTAAGGGAACTCCTCCACACAACGCGAGGAACAATAAGAAAGCTGAACTAAAACAGCGTTCAGGCAATCTTTCGCCGAAATGGTGAAAAAATTGAAATCATTCAAACTTTTAGCTCACAATACCGGTTGTGAGGCTTTCGCTCTTCGTGAAACGTGGCTCTCTTCCGAAATCGATCTTCCTTTTCATAATTTCAATACTATTCGTCTTGATCGTGAGGATTCACGTGGAGGAGGAGTACTTTTGGGGATCAAGAAGTGCTACTCTTTCTATAGAGTGAATTTTCCTCCAATTTCAGGTATTGAACTTGTGGCATGTCAGGCTGTTATTAAAAATAAAAGCCTTTGCATTGTTTCTGTGTATATTCCTCCTAGAGCCTCTATTAACCGAAAACAACTTTCAGATATTTGTTCGGTCCTTCCTGCTCCGCAGTTGATCATGGGAGATTTTAACTCTCACGGTACAGGCTGGGGAGAACTGTACGATGACAACCGGTCTTCCCTGATATACGACCTCTGTGACAACTTCAATATATCAGTACTTAACAATGGAGAAGTAACACGTTTAGCTGGTCCATCCTCAGTTGGCAGAAGATTAGACCTCACATTTTGTTCGAATTCATTATCGTTGTATTGCACATGGAATGTGATTCAAGATCCCCACGGTAGTGATCATTTGCCAATAAAAAATTCGATTGTCACCAGGTTCAATTCGTCGGAATCTATGATCTTACCCGTTACATCGATTGGACAAAGTTTAGGACAACAGTAGTTGAAGCCGTAACGACGGTAGAAGGGCTCTCTCCGCTGGAAGAATATAACTTCCTCTCCAATCTAATCTTACAGACAGCGCTTCAAGGTCAAACTCGACCTGTTCCAGGACCGTCATTTCACAGGATCCCACCATGGATCAGCAAAGCACCGAGGTTTACCGTAAAAAGTCCGACGCGTTCAAAGTTTTTCGTAGACCTGGAACAACTGAGCACTTCGAAGTACACACAGCTCTCGAACGCAAACTCAAGAGCCTCATCAAGGTCAAGAAACGCGGTTACTGGCAAGCATTCGTGAACGGGCTATCGCGCGAAACTTCGATGAGTACTCCTTGGAACACGGCGTGAAGATTGCGTAACCGAACTACGAAAAACAAAAGCTAAGAGTACTCGGACCAATGAATCCTCAAGTTGGCGCGAAAAGTTTGCCCAGATTCTGTGCCGGAACGAATCATTCCTCGCGAAGCCGAAAATCCGACAGATGAGATTAGCCAACCCTTTCCGATGGTAGAACGCTCTCTCGCGCTCCTTGCGTGTTGATAGAATCAAGTTCAACTTGCTTAAGAACCTCCCAGACGTCGCGAAGAGGCTCATGTTGAACTTGTTTAATCAGTTTCTGGAACTCAACATTGTACCGGATGATTGGAGGCGGGTGAGAGTTATTGCCATTCAAAAACCTGGTAAGCTCGCGTCCAACCACAACTCCTATCGACCCATCGCGATGTTATCATGTTGTCGAAAGTTGTTGGAGAAAATGATCCTTTTCCGTCTGCACAAATGGGTTGAGACGAACAACCTGCTTTCAGATACTCAATATGGTTTCCGTAGGGAAGGGAACGAACGACTGTCTCGCGTTGCTTTCCACAGATATTCAGTTAGCTTTTGCTAAAAGAGCAAATGGCTTCTGTATTCTTGGACATAAAGGGGCTTTTGATTCAGTATCTGTTGAAGTTCTTTCAGATAAACTCCACGCTTGTGGCTTTTCACCATTAATGAATAATTTTTTGTACAATTTGCTGTCAGAGAAACATATGAGCTTCTCTCATGGAACCTCTACAGCTTCACGATATAGCTACATGGGTCTCCCCCAGGGATCATGTTTAAGCTCCCTTTTGTATAATTTTTATGTCAAAGACATTGACGGTTGTCTAGGTGACAACTGTACGTTGAGACAACTTGCAGATGACGGCGTAGTGTCTGTCACGGGACCCAATGGGGTCGATCTGCAAGGACTTTTACAGGATACCTTGGACAATTTGTCTACTTGGGCTCTAGAGCTAGGTATCGAATTCTCTACGGAGAAAACTGAGTTGGTAGTTTTTTCTAGGAAGCATAACCCAGCACATCCGAAGCTTCAAATTTGGGGTAAGCCGATAGCTCATTCTATGTCCTTTAAATATCTTGGGGTCTGGTTTGATTCTAAGTGCACCTGGAGATCCCATATTGAGTATGTGAAGCGAAAGTGCCAGCCAAGGATCAATTTTCTCTGCACAATTACCGGAACCTGGTGGGGAGCTCATCCACAAGATCTTCTAACGTTGTACCGGACAACGATTTTGTCGGTTATGGAATACGGTAGTTTTTGTTTTCAGTCAGCGGCTCGGTCGCACTTCATTAAACTGGAACGTATTCAGTATCGGTGTCTTCGTATCGCGTTAGGTTGCATGCACTCGACTCACACCATGAGTCTTGAAGTGCTGGCTGGCATGTTGCCACTCTCGGATCGGTTTTCAGAATTATCTCTCCGGCTCCTCACCAGGTGTGAAGTTATGAACCCTCAGGTAATCGAACATTTTGAGAAGCTCCTTGAGTTGAATCCTCAAACCCGCTTCATGAACTTGTACCATTTGTACATAACACAGGATGTCAGCCCTTCGCCGAACATTTCCAATCGTGTTTGCTTCTCCGATTTCGACAATTCGGTTCATTTTGATTTATCCATGAAGCAGGAGCTTCGTGGAATCCCAGAGCATCATCGTCCTATGATTGCTCCGGTGATATTTGCTGCAAAGTTTGGCCAAGTTGATTCCACTAAATCGTTCTTCACTGACGGATCTTTGATAGAGGAGTCAGCAGGCTTTGGTATATTTAATGAAATTTATAGCGCCAACCGCAAACTTCAAGCTCCTTGTTTCGTGTATGTCGCTGAATTAGCGGCAATACATTTTACGCTAGAAATTGTTGCCTCATTAACACCGGATCAGTACTTCATTTTCACGGATAGTCTCAGTTCTATAGAGGCTATTCGCTCCTTGAGGTCGGTAAAGCACTCCTCGTATTTTCTCATGAAAATACAGGAGCTTCTAAGTGCTTTATCTTCGCGTTATTTTATCATCACCTTTGCATGGGTCCCATCTCATTGTTCAATTCCGGGCAATGAAAAAGCGGACTCGCTTGCAAAGGTGGGCGCTATGGAAGGCGATATTTGTGATCGACAAATCGCCTTCAACGATTTTTTTCCTATTTTTCGTCAACAGTCACTCGGCAGCTGGCAGTATAAATGGAGTAAAGGAGATTTGGGGCGATGGCAACATTCTATCATCCCAAAGGTGTCGAAGAAATCTTGGTTTAGCGGGATGGATGTGGGTCGAGACTTCATTCGTTTCATGTCTCGCCTCATGTCCAATCATTATTCTTTAAACGCTCATTTATATCGGGTTGGGCTGAGCGACAGCAATCTCTGTGAGTGTGGACATGGCTATCAGGACGCAGATCACGTTATTTGGTCTTGTGCTGAGTATTCTGGAGTCAGATCTGAGCTTTATGATTCCCTTCGGGCTCGAGGTAGGCAACCCAATGTGCCAATTCGAGATATTTTGACTGTACGTGATTTGGAGTACATGAAACTCATTTATGTGTTTTTGACTAACATAAGCATTAGATTGTAGTTAGTTTAACCTGTATGTTTAGTATAAGTTTTTTTTATATGTGTATGTGTGTGTGTGTTTTTTTTTCTTTTTCAAGAAATGTTCAAGTCAAAAGAAAACCATAAGTTGTATAGTTATAAGTGTTTAGATAATTTTGAATTTAAATTTAATGTGTTATGTAAACCAGACTTTAAATTCCCACCCTCTTTCCCATCCGTAATTTGTAATTCCTATTAACCTCGAAACGGCCGCGAGTAATCGGCTTTATCCTCCTAACTTTAGTTTTAAGATAAATGATGTTTAAAATATGAAAATTTGGCTCTGTAAAGTTAATTGGATTGAGCCTGTACAAATAAATGATTTAAAAAAAAAAAAATATTCTGTTCATGCATTGGCAATAATAGAAAAACTTTAAAGCTCAGTCAATAAATCCATCAAGGGCAGATTATTTTTGCTGGGTAAAACCGGATAATAGACAGTTGCTCGCGAGTAAAAGCACGATGAATTCCTAAACGGAAATACAATCAGTTCAATTCAATCAATTCGAATGACACGTTTTTATTTTGATAACTATTTTTCACGAAAGCAAGTGTAAACACCAGAATTTAGGTTTAGAAACTGCATTTACAAATAAACGTTTTCTTGTGTCCTCTGCTTGGGTGGAGAATGACAGCTAAGCAAAACAGTAATTCTAATCGATACGTTTCGATGGAAGTAATATTATCTTTACACGATTGTGTAAATTGGTATGATAATGAATTGGAAAACGAGTGCACGGTCATTTATTATTTTTGCAACATGTACTACTGTATAAACCAATTAAAAAGACGTATCTTCCAATCTTTATCAATGCTCCGGTTTTGTGCACGATTTTCAAATCAAAATAAGAAAACGCAATGCTTTACATTGGTATATTTTTACTATGCAGACGTTTTACCTTGCATGTAATTTTGATTATTTTTTGCTGTGTAATATTAAAAAACAATTCCTGGAAAAATCGAAGGTGTTTCAAAGTTTTTCTACAAGAAATACCAAAAAATTTTCTTGCGGGAAATATCATTAGTTTCTCCCTGAACGCTTATGAAAACCGCCATAGTGAAATGTTTCTTCTCTCCCAGAAGATATTCTGATCCCCAGTAAAC
>JASCZW010001766.1:0-209027 GCA_034211315.2 Aedes japonicus
TTCCATTTAACTCCAGGGACTTGCTGGCCAAATAATATAAATTTCGTACCGAACGATTTTAATCCCCTAAATACATCGGAGGTGTGGCCGATTGAGAAGTTGTAAGCACAGACAAACAGCCATAACACTTACGGTTCCTTCATCGATCGCGCAATTTAACGGTCAATTCAAAAGTTGCTTAGTTAGTAGTATCGCCACAGGTAGCGCGCATAGCCGATTCCCTTACGTTTGGCGTAAGTACACTACCGCCATCTGTTCAGCTTTATTACCCATCACAGTGTGCTCCACAGATGACGCTATTGTTTTAGTGACGATGATTTGTAGTGGAAAGTGATCAATGTGTTATTTCTGTTGGCCTGTGTTCTAAGCATTCATGAGGCATAATCTTCGTCAACATCCTGAAGTAGCCAGAACAGTTGGAAAAAAGGAAGAATACATGAGTAAATATACAAAAACGTGAACCCTTATGTTGTACAGATCGTCATGGGTGATTGTAATCTGAATTACGGAAATGTTGTCAATGTTGGATGTTCTCAAAAAATTCATATTAGATTTTCTCCAAACTTATGGTTCAGTTTCTGTTCATTAATTTATTGGATTTCCTCTCCATGACCAAATACCCGCTTTTTCCACCACTCATAATATAATGAACAAAAGTGGGGCTGACTTCTTTGATAAGATTTTGGACAATAGTAGGGCCAACTTATTTTCTATATTGATATCTCTGTACCAGTGAGACCGCAGGGAGAGCAGCAGGCGCTTCTGGAGGCACTCGGTAGTTTGCCCATTCATGATACCCGCCGTGATGTATAGCTGGCGCATCTTTCCAAGAAAGGGTGTTGAAATTCAAACTAAATCTGAACAATCTATGACTCAACAGTTCTTCAGAATGTACGTTGAGGAAGGTAATTTAATTTGGAATGCGATAGCCCAGCGAAATTTGTGGGGCCCAAATGGCTCGATTGTCAGCCTGACTAGGTCCGATGTTCTTCCGATTGTTATTCGATATCGGACTATTTTACAACATTTGCATCAGCCGTGTTAATTATTATTATTATTACTATTTATTAACGACACTTTACCATTTATGTGGCATTCGTGTCGGGCCACCGTGTTAAGGTTCAAACATTTCCAATGAGATCGACAAATCCGGCCAATATAAGTTCGACGTCAAACAATAGAACGTCGATCCCTTGTCGAGCCAATTATTTTGGATTTTTCGTCTTGTTCCACTTTTTACGTATGACTTTCTTCCCTCTTTTCTATTATGTATAAACAACCGCGTTACGCAGCGTTGGATATTTTGAACGATAATATCTCTTTTCTGACCCACAGAAAATTTACGACAAGTATTTCATTCAAAAGGTAGAAAATCAAAGCTGAATACCTGTTGCTAACTTAATTCATAACATTTGTTTGAACTAAATCAAAAGTACTTAAACGAAACATGTCTAAACGCACAAAGCTATTGGTCGCAAATTACATCATATTTGCGCCACACTTTGTTTCGTTCACACTGCCAAGGTAGGTTGTCAAATGAAAATCTGAAAATAGCAACCGTCACGAAATTTCGTTTTAAATTAAACGCTTATAACTTAATTATAGCTCGACAATTTTCAAGATGCTTACATTACTCGGTTGGAAATTTTCCCCAGTATCAATAACAATTCACTCGTATACTTTAACAATTATAAACTATTGAAAATAACGCGAATAAAAGATGATGTCTTATCATTTTGTTTTGCAGGCTTAATTTACTAAATGCACATTAATTTCCTATCACAGACTTCAAATGTAAGCAAGAGAGGTTGCAAAGAGGTTGCACCTTTGCAAATTTTCCCATTCGTTCGTTTGTGTTGAAGCTGTGTGGAGCGGCGGAGAGCCAGTATTGGCCTGGCAGCTGGCGGGGCCATGTACCCTGGAGTGTGCGCTGACGACCAATCGTTGGTCAGGTGGCTGATAGCTCACCAGGCTGATGCTAGCAAGCTGTTGGCTAGGCAACCGTTGCTATGCAGTCGTGTGCTAGGCAGTCGGTTGCCCAAGCCAGTGATGTTTGTGCAGCCAGCCTGTGGATGAAACCTCGAGAAGCTAAATAAGGTGCTTATATATGTGATCTTGTTGGTAGCCATCTTTTGGTAAGAAGCCAACGTGCAACGCAATTACCACACTACGATTATAATTAGTTGCAGTAACTTGATTATGAGCAAATCATATTTATGTTATCTCAACATAATGGCGACAAGTTTATTAGGGAACGGATGAAAAGATCTGCTTTTTCGAACGGCTTTGATTCTAATGTGGACCATTTAAAATCCGTCCTTTTCAGGACGACCAAATCAATTTGCCAAACTAAAGAGTTTGTTTGATAGAAATTTCTCTTGAGCTCATCGAAATTTCCATTCCATTTGTAGGACTCATCAGAGTAAAAAAAATCCTCCAATGAGGCATACATCAACTTTGCAGTTATGTCATGGACATAACTCACCCTTTCGTTTTTTCTCTGGTTTAATATTATGTCAAAAGTACAAGAGATTCAGTTTCAGGGATTCGGACACAAAAGCTATGTTTGATTAATTCAAATAAAAAAAGAAAACTTCTAACGTCACGATCACATTCGCATCCTGCAAGATAGCTTTCATTGAAAAAGTATTTTCTTTTCATACTTGAGTCCAATTGAATGTCAACTGGTGATCAAAAGTAAGGTTAGGTTTAAAAAAATTTAGAAATTCAAATGGATAATTACAACCGATTTTCTTGAAAGTTGTATGGAATATATCAGCATCCTTATTACCAAGCATTTTCTTTCCTTTTTACAAACAATAACCTTAGTTTGGCCACTCTACCTTTGACACCCACAGCCCTTATATTAATATTAATTTTTCATTTCCTCCAAGGGCTCTGCGAGCACGACAACTTTTCTTACTGGGGTTTTCTTTTCCGTTGAGATCCATGCGAGAGAACGGGGAAAAGCATTAGTTGTGAATTATAAAGGGTGTTCCGATCAAAATTTGGGTAAACAGTTTTTAATTAGTCAAATTCTTTTTATTTTTCAAGTTCAGTTAATACAGAATACAGTAGAAATATTCAGCTAAGCTTCCTTTTTACCAAAAGCGAATTGCCTGGTCTTTCTTTTAACACCTGCAATAAAATTTTGTACAGTCTTGAACTGTTTCTCGCTCACAGCAGCTTTTTGAGTCTTCTTAGGGTTTGGCTTGATGATGGCCCAATATTGTTCGATTGGGCGGAGCTCTGACGAGTTGGGAGGGTTCTTGTCCTTGGGTACCACTTGAACGTTGTTGGCAGCATACCACTCCATGGCCCTTTTTCCGTAATGGCAAGAACGGAACATTGTGTCGCTTCAGGAAAGGCAGTAGACGTTTTTGTAGGCACTCGCGATAAATTTCCTGGTTGACGGTTCCGGTCGCAATGTAAACGTTGCTCTTCAAGCCACAGGTACAGACGGCTTGCCACACCAGATATTTATTCTCAAACTTTGACAGTTTAATGTGCTTGAAAATATCTGCCACCTTTCCCCGTCCAGTTGCCGTATAAAATTCCTGCCCAGGAAGCTGTTTAAAGTCTGCCTTGACGTAAGTTTCATCGCCCTGTACCACACAATCAAATTCAGTTTGATCAATCAGCATCGTCGTGTACAACTTTCGCGATCGTGCTTTGGCCGACGTGTTTTGTCTATCGTCGCGATTTGAAGTCACCACATTCTTGTAAGTCGACAGTCTAGCTCATTTTTAGCTCTATCCAAGGTCGAAGGCGCCACTTCCAGCTTCTTTGCGACTTCTCGGACGGAAAGGTTGGGGTTCCACTCGAAACAGCGGGCAACTCTTTTTGTCGTCACTGTGGCCTCCGGCTTTCGATTTCTTCCGATCAAGCTTTCCTCACCGTCGACAAACGTTCACCGAACACTTCGAATACGTTGGTTACAATTTCGCCAACTTGGCGTGAGAGTAGTTTGGATTTTCGCCATGCACGTGCAAAATTTTGATGCGTTGCTTCTCTCGACAACATTTTGATAACTGAAGTGCTAACCAGAAAATCAAAATAAAGGCACGATGAAAGGAAATGCGTCAAGTTTAAGTCAACCAAAGTTGGTTCGAAAAACCCCTTAATTCCAATTATCGACTTAACGACTGTTCCAGAAAGTCTAAGCACACCTTATTTTAACGATCATTTTGAATATTATGAAATATTTCAACATGTTTTGGCTGCGTCTTTTTCTGGAAATTCTGGGTGTATAATAACACTGTGCTACAAAAATAAAGTGAAGGAACTTTCGAAGTGACATAGTAGAGATGGTTTATGTGGTCAATTTTAACACATAACCGTGTTCAACATATTTGTAACACCCTAAAAATATTTATTTATTGTTAAAAAACCGTTTTTCGGAACTTTTTTCCGCACAAAATTTCCTACACGGGCATTTTTCAACCGATTTCAACATTTCCGGCGTTTTTGAATAGCTTTTTATTGTGGCTTTAAGATATAAATTTATTTCTGTTTGTTTTGAACGAGAAGGAAAAAATATTTACGAAAAAATCTGAAATTTTGGTTTTTTTGGTGTTTTTTTGATTTTGACGCCATTTTTTTGGTACAACTCAATAAAGTTGCCTAATGTAGAACAGGTATGGTTGTGGTCTAATCAGTTCTGAATAAAACAATGTATATTTCATCTAAATATAATGAAAATTTTGAAAGTTACGACGCTTTTCCCAAAAGAAAAAATATCAACGTTGAGAGCGCTCCAGAGTAACAATGTATATAGAAAGGAATAAGTAAAATGGGAGGGCCATTCGGACTTTCAATGAAAAAATAACATTCCGGATTATATTTTAAATGATTTTATAACATACTATTTCTCTTGTTTTTTAAATCTTGTCTCTTCAAATTTGCACTCAAAGCAGAACGACAGTGAATATTCGGATAGATTTAAGTTAAAAATGTTTGCTTGATCTTCTGCGTTTATAAGACGAGTCATCGGTTTCACGTTTCAGTGACCAGCAGTAGTTAGCTATCATCCTAACTTGGTTCTTTCCTGTAAACCTTTTTTCAAAAACTTCTTGGTGGAATCGTTCACCTTGTTCGTCGCTGAATTGACCGAGATTGTCTGGGAAAAATTCCAAATGAGAATGCAAAAAATGAATTTTTATTGACATGTTGCATCCCATCTCTCCATAGGCTTCCAATAACTCATGGACCACCTCAAAGTAATTCGAGCTTCTGACGTTTCCAAGAAAGTTATGGCACAAAAAAATAAAACTAAGCCATGCTTTTTTCTCTACTTGGTTCAATTTCTTTACAAAGTCCTTATCAGTCATAAGCTTACGAATCTGCGGTCCAACGAAAATGCCTGTAATTCATAATAATCAGAACATTAAAATACATTGGGATGATTTTTTTTTCGAAGAATGTGTTGTGTTGTGAAATTTTTATAAGTACCTTCTTTAATCTTAACGTCACTTAATTTGAAGTTTCAGGTGTAGAAAAGCCTCGCTGTTCTTGTCGAGTCGTTTAACAAACTGTTTCATGTATCCCAATTTCAAGTGTAATGGCGGCAAAATAATATCATCAGTCTTCACTAATGGAATGTTAAGGACATTCTTTTTGCCTATTTGAATCATCTTTCGCGGTGGCCAGTTGTTACACTTGTAATGATTTTTTGCCCGACTGTCCCATTCATAAAAATAACATGGATATTTAGTGTAGCCTCCCTGCATTCCAAGCAAAATTGTCAGGACTCCGGCAGGACTGGAGGTCCGAGACAATCTGCCAGCGCAATTTATTGTAATTTATCAATATTAGAATTTTTCCATCGTTTGATACGTCTCTTTCATATCAGTAGCGTATGCTACTAGAACTGATGGCAACTCATTTTTGTTGTGCAGCAATACTGCTTTCAAACCTATGATGATAGTAATTTGAAAACGAATTTCAAAATTTTACTCAAACTTCGTTTTCATAAACTAGTAATACATTAAATACGCACTTTTGCAAGAACCGTCTAGAAATAATCGCCAATCTTTTGGACAGTGCTTGTGGTCGAGTGCATCAAACAATGTATCCACATCAACGCAATACACAAGGTTGTTATCGGTATCATCAAATTCAAAAATTTGTTCGAACGAGGATAGGTCTCTATCTCGTGCAGACGTTACTTTGAAGTCACTGTCTACTATATTCCACTGCTTCAATATGGAGGCCCGAATCTCTGTTTGTCTTAAAGACAGTTCCAAATCGCGCACAAGATCACGATAATCCTGATTTGATACGAAATGTCGTTCGGCTCCTATTGCTCCGGTTGGAATATAAGGTTCATTATTTCCCTCATCGGTAGGTTCGTTGCTTGATTCAGGAAAATTTGCAGGATTTTTGCCTGTAGTTGACTGATCTTCTTCTCCCCTTGCGACAGGTTTCGATACAGTCAACATATCCGCATATTTTATGATGTGGCGAGTTTTATGGTGGTGACCAGTGATTGTTGTTTGGTAGAAGTAGCAATCCTCCGGCTTGTGATATATTTGATAATGCCAAACCATGGGAGTCACGAATGGCAAACGCAGGTCATCACATTTACCGGTTTTCCATTTTTTTAATATGGTAGTTGTTGCGCTTATCACACATCTTGCCTTTTTCTTCGAAACACAATTCTTCACGTGTTCACTAATGCGATGAAACTAGACGAATTTCCTCCGTCGTTGTTTACTGTAACACCTTCCGGGAGAAATAACGGCATGGTGTTACGTGCTGATCTTTTAGACAGCATTTATGGCCAAAACACGATGTTTGCGCATTTTCATTATTTTTGGATGAAATTTACCTTGTTTTATTCAAAATTAATGCGAGAACAACGATATGTGTCATACATTACGCAATTTTAATGAGTTGTACCAAAAAAATGGCGTCAAAATCGAAAAAACACCAAAAAAGGCCAAAAAGTCAGATTTTTACGTAAATATTTTTTCTTTCTCGTTCAAATTAAACGGAGATATATTTTTTTCTTAAAGCTACAATAAAAAGCTATTCAAAATCACCAAAAATTTTGAAATTTGTTGAAAAATGCGCGTGTACGAATTTTTATGCGCAAAAAAGTACCAAATAACGATTTTTTAACAATAAATATTTTTTTTAGGGTGTTACAAACATTTCGAACACGGTTTTGTGTTATGTTCGACCAGATAAACAATCTCTACTATGTCACTTCAAAAGTTCCGAATCATTGTTACACTGTGTAATGGACGATGAACCGTTTATGAAACTAGCGTTTACAAAACGCTTCCCGGACCACAATTCTATTCTGTACGCGAAGACAAAGACATCCCCGAAACGGAGAAGGCAATTTTTACAGAAAAAATCGGTAAGAAGGTTATGGTTTGGCAGGCGAGTGTGGTAAAACATCTAGTTCGTACATCACAACGGAGACGATGAACACTCAGAAATACGTTAAGGAATGTCTCCAGAAGCGATTATTGCCGATGATCAGGCAGCACGAAGGTCAAGTAGTATTTTGGCCTGATTTGACGTCATGTCATTACGCAAAGGACACTTAGAATGGTACAAAAGTCAAAATGTACACACTCAATTTACTTCGGCAAAATTTCCAACAGCCGATCAACTCGGCAGTCACTTTTGCTGATATTTCTGTAAAATTTTCGTTTGTTAGCTGATTTTCGGCAAAGTTTCCATTTGTTAGCTGAATCTCGGTAATTTATTCGACGAGTCTTAGTAAACTGAAATGCCGAAACAATCGGCTGTTGGATTCTCGGCGAAAAAAACTAAGTGTGTATGTTTCGTGCCGAAAGACATGAATCCGCCGAAGTGCCCGGAGGCACGACCAATCGAGACTTTTTGGGCTTTAACCAAAGCAAAGCTTCGCATGTTCATAAAATCCGTCCGCTGGTTTTCCAAAAATACCAAAAATTTAAAAAAAGTTTGGCCAAAAGTGGTCAAAATGGTGGGAAGTACCACTGTGCAAAAGCTTATGGGTCATGTTCTAGGAAAAGTTAGGAGTCTTGGCTATGATTAAATATTTTGATTAAACGAGAGTAAAATATCATACAAAACACAAATACAAATTAGATTTGCCAAATAAAATTATTAAAACTAAAAAAAATGGCTTTTTTGCTATTTTGAAAGTGTGCTTATACTTTCTGGAACAGTCTATATACCCCGGCCACATTACAAGCTATATTTCGTGATATAGAGTATCTTGATATCAAATTCCATGCATAATATTACCAGTGAAAACTAGACGTATAGATGCTGATATCAAGATAGTCTATACCACGTAATATAACTTGTGTAGTGTCAACGGGGTATTAGAAACCCAAGTAAAACTTCTTAACTTTGTTTAAAGATGTCGTGAAAACACTTGACGCTGTTAACCAAAACTCTGTTTTTAGAGGTTTACGAAGAAAAGAGAATATTATAAACATATTCCGGAATGATTCAAAGCAATGGTCTTAGAGTTACGTGTCAGGCAATAGAAAATCATGACAAAGCTGAAAAGGAGGATTTATTTTTACTCAGTTTCTAGCTAAATTAACAAAGATTTTACTAAATTAACAAAGATTTTACAAGAATTAACTACCATTCTATACATTTTAATGTCTGTATCTACTGTACCATACTGACATCATTCCAAGACTTGAGCCTGATGTGCTATATCCGAAAAGATATCGTTGTCATATCTTAATCCTTACATAAAAGATAGCTTCCGTATTTTAGCAAATGGGCTAAGGTTATCAACACTGGAATTCCCGATGTTTTTCCTCACACACACCTTGACTTCCTCGAATAGCCCGGTTTTCTTGTTACTGTATACTTCTGATACGGACACCATTCCTCCGTTAAGATAAATCGAATCCGAAACTTAATTTTATCTTCCATTCCGGCCAAGTTTCAACGGCCGTGATCCTGATAAGGAAACCACCGGCCGGCTACGGTTTATTTTTACATTGTGTTGGCCCACATTGTATCAGTTTAATCCAAGTAGCTCACTCAGTTGACGACGGTAGGTATGTAGCAAATCGGTCACTGTTTGTTTCCAGGGAGAATGACAGATTCGCGGATTCGAGAGCATTTGTAAATACATATGCGTTGGTGCGATAAAATTGTTTTCGTTTATTTTTTCTGCTTTCCATTGCAGATCAACGAATGTCCAACGAAAGTAAAACGTTGTCGGAGGTTTACTGGCGCATGCGAATACAATTCGGTTGGCACACGACTCCAGTACCATGCGATGGCTATCATTGTTTCTATTTACTGGAACTAACATTTGGAGTGACCTTTTGCGCAAACCATGAGTTCGGGTAGAGACGCAGGAGACTGATTCGATATACAAATGATCTGAACGCTTTTTCCTTCACCGCATTCAGCTGTGTCATTGGTATATGTTTGTAAACAGTGGGAGCCTGTTTAATAATTTAGTATTGGATTTCACGCTGACAACACCAAGGCACCGCTCGAACCCTATAACATGTTTTAGTTTTGACTAGTAGTTTTCCATCGGCCGCGCTCTTGTTGAAACGATAGTGCTAATGATTATGAGCTACTAAAAGTTGCGGTCTGTTGGATTGATTTTCACATGATGCCTGAATTTAGTATGTACTCGAAAAAAGTGATGCGATTTTCGAGCTTCTGTTTACAGATCAACTTACAAATTCCCGGTTTTTGGTTTGATCTACCCCAACAGAAGTTATTGAAAACTGTGTGATACGATATGATCGAGGGTAAATGCAGTTAAAAGTTTGGCAGCGCTAATGTAAAATATTTGCCGAGAATAATTTAAGAAACTCTAGTTGTTGGTACCTATAAAGATTGGACTCGGAAAAAATACGACACTTTGTTTTGGGTGTAAATTTTCGTATGGGTAAAAATTAATGAAATTTTGGATAATACTAGTTTAGAGTGCTATGTTTTGTTCTATGATGCTGCTAAAATAGTTCTGAGATGCTAGATTCGAGATGTTTCTAGTTCTGTACTAATTTTGGGATGCTTCCGGGATTCATCTAGGATGCTTCTATATCTGTTCCAGGATCCTTCAGGAGCAGCTCTGAGGCTTTTCTAGTACTGTTCTGGGATTATTACAAAGTTGATCTGAGATACTCCCAAAGTAAATTTGAAAAGCTTCAAGATTTAATATGAAGATTTCCTAGTTTTTTTTCTAAAAATCTTCCATGATTATTAAATGACCCTTCCAGGGTTCCTAGGGGATGCTTCGAGAATGCTTATAGAATGATTACAGGTAAGATGCTTGAGAATTGATGTGAAATGCGTTCAGAATTATCTGGAATGCTCCCAGGATTGTTCAGGAATGCTTCCAGGATTGTTCAGGAATGCTTTCAGAGTAGTTTTCAAATGCTTTGAGAGTTACTCTGAGTTACATCAAGAGTTGTTTGCCTTAAATTAATACAGGAAACAAATCCTGATAAATTTAAAATGTCTTGATTCGATTCCTGAATGAGTTTATTTCAGGAATTCACTAGCGATTCATTTTTCTTCAGTAGGAAACGATGATTTACTGAGATCGAAGTAGGTCGCGCTCCGGGACTGACGTGTTTGTGCTTCGCTGCTTGTTTTATCTGCAAATTTTCGAGAAAATTAGATATTTAGTGGAAATTATTGTGTAGTGTTGAACTTTTCATCTTGACAATGATTCGGTCACTAAAGAGTTGATTGCGGTCCAACACGAGGCTTTCGACTGGTGTAAAAACAAAGTGTCCCCGGTGCAGACGGAACCCCGAACATACAGCCTTGCGGCGACAGGAGGAGCTCGAGTTCACCCGCGTCACTCGAAGATGTTTGGTTAATGGTCATGGAGCGTTCATGGTCGACCATCTCCTTAAGAACAGAATGTTATCTGGAGGGTACGCGGACCTGCTCTGGTTGCTCGATGTTACAACCACAGCAATGGAATGTTCTGGAAACCCGGGTGAGCTCTTTCTATTTTCTCCTTTTGTGTCCCATTCCAATATTTTTGGTTTCGATATGTATGTATATGTATGTGTATGTACACTCAGTGGCATGGGAGAGGCCGAGCGGGGTTTTGTTGGCAGAAGACTCCATGTTCAGCCTCCTGTGGGTTGGATAGCAGCTGCGTCAGGGTTGACGTACCAACGTGGGCATTTCCCTTTCTCACCCGGTGCTGACCTTGCTGAGGTGTCGGTGCGGGGAGGAAGCCGAGGTGAATTTTATTAACAATACTGTATAACACTATATACGTAGTTTTCACAAACCAATTCATACTGAATGCCATATTTTCAAAGTTCTTCTTGGGTTACACTAGTTGTTTGGGATATTTCACGCGTAACAAATCATGTGTATTAATAAGATGAATTCACCTCGGCTTTTTTTTTTGCACCGATGTTTCAGCGGGGTCAGTATCGGGTGAGGGGGGGGGGGGAGGTGCTCGTGTTGGTGTGTCAACTTTGACGCCAGCTGTGGTCCAGACCACTTTGTGGAAGTAGTTCAAGTTTTGTCCACATTGTTTTCTGTATTTTTGTAGGCTGTGGAGAGGTTATTAATGTGCTACCTGTGTCCTTCACAGAGGTGCGGATTTTTGGGGTTGCTGTGTCCAGGGATGGCTTTTTTCACATATGTTGTGATAGCTTCGGGTCTGTAAGTTTTGTCGGCATGAGGTTTTGATCGCATAAGGTCTATACATTAGTTATTAAATTGTCAGATTTTCATTTGGAAGTATTGATGGTTGGCGGGGAGACAGGAGGTTGAACAACGTGGTTTTTGGGAGCAGGGTTTTGCTCGGCTTTTTTTTTGCTACTGAGTGTATGTGTATGTTTGTGTATGTATACATGTGTATGTATGTGTGAATGTTTATTTAATTTTATAATGCATAATATATATATATGATCACATCACTTATCAAGGTGAATCCTGATCCATCGAGCCCTACCCTACTAACATAGAAAAACCTCCTTCCTGTGACCTTTGTGGGGATGCAGAGGTAAACACGGTCCCTAATCAGCAAAGGTCACACTAACTTTCCTTCCTATTCCCAACTGATTGCAAGGACGTGGCCGGCGCCGTTATTGATTATTAAAGAAATTGAGTCACTGAATCGTGTACAGTGAGAATGGTCGGTTACTCCCAGCCCCATTCAGTTGATTCATTGTGCAATTTCACTGATTCTGATCAATCACGGAGTAGCAACCATCGATACGTGCAGTCAGTCAAGCTAAGCTAAGTAGGAAACGATGATTTACTTCTATAAAACCGCTCGATATTTACGATGCAAATTTGGTCGATCAAGAATGCATGCAATTTTTTATTAGTTGAAAAATTATTTTTAAAGTACAATCAATAAAAATACATACGAACGCAGCATCGATTCAGTACCTTAAACTGCTTCTCGCTCCAATCAATTTGTGGGTCTTTCTTGGCTTGCGTTTGACAATAAATCAATATATTTCGATTGAATGGAGCTCTGTCGTGTTGGCAAGGTTCTTGCCCATAGACATCACCTGCAAGTTATTGGTGGAGTACCACTCCAAGCATTTTTTGACGAAGGACTACGTCGGTGTTTTCAATACTGGGGTACACGTTCAAAAAAAGTTCGAGCTTCACGAAAAGTGTTTAGGTTTTGAACGTTAATAACTAAGTCATTTCACAATCGCCAGTTTGCTTCGAGAAACGGCTGTGAACGGTTGTGTCGATACATTGTTGCGCACTATTTTGATATCGGGTATAGCAGTTAGCTATTGTTTTGGTAGCGCGAGTGATTGCATAATAGGGTGGATCACACCTGACTGATGTAGCGTGGTGTTTTAACCTTAATGGTTTGATAATATATTATTGCATTTAAATTCATCTCATCAATTGAAATCACTATAGAACACATGAGATCCACTACAAATGGTTATTGCGATGCAAGGAATCGGACCAGCACATCTGAAATGTAGATAAACTTTTTCTTATATGTCATTCAATTTCAGATCATCCATGGAATTTCCATGTTTTGTAAAATAATGTTCAATTGTATTTATTAAATTAAAGATTATATAGACTATTAATTATTGTGTTTGTATGTTCAACGATCTTTCCTGTCCTTTTTTCTTTCTCTTACGATTAGGAAGTGTCTGGTGCCTTGACTACAAGAAGCTGCAACTTCATCTGCGTTACACTTTTGCACTTATTACGGAATGAAATTTTAATTTTTTTTCTACACAAATAGACTTTCTACAAAATATGAGCTACCCTGACTCATGCAGCGCATTGCTTAATCATTACTGTTGTTATAATTTTGTTGTACTAATTTTACTTTATGGATATAATTTTGTATGTCCAATTATCCTTTAAGTACTTCTAAATGTTTCCTTTTATTTAGATGTATATGGTGCCTTCAATACATGAGGTTTCGACTGAATCTGTGGCAAACAATCGTATTTGTTACAGAAAATTCGATCAGGTTTACTTGTTGGTTTATTATAATTCTTCACAGCCACGACAGTGAAAGTTACAATTTTAAATAATTTTAGCAAACAGCATTGATCAGCAATTCGATATTAACTATTAACAAAGAGTGCTTTTGATTGTATTATGTTTGAAGTTTCTGACAGCAACTGTTACATGTTATTGCTCCCTAGAACCGGCAGAAAGGAAATTTTGAAATGCAAGGTACACGATTTCAAAATCATCATCCAGAATAAGCGATCCATTTTGTCCTATCAAATTACATACACTTTATATATACCAATGTACTTATTTCCTTCACATATTCCTTATTTGATATATTAAATTAACCCGATTATATTTCATTGATTTTAAACATTTACATACTGGGATGGGAGGGTGCATCAGGGCATCATTGAAGTTGCAATTGGACAATGGAATGGATGGCCAACCGGAGTCAAGGAGGGGATGTGTCTATCATTTATGATTGGTAAATTCCACTCCAACAATTGTAATGAATTTGACGCGCCTTTCTCAAACAAACCATCTAGTGGAAAGCTTAACTGAATTGCGTATTTTGTTATTCGTTTTATTGGATCATACTGCTGGAAGGAGATTCTCTTATTCCCGCAGGCTTCGCGTAAGTGTCTCTGCTTACGGGCCTGTTCAACCCTTTTTGGACCTTCATACAGCAGTATGTTGAATTTAGAATGGTAACAAAGCATGATCTTTCTTTTAAGTGGAACCGCATGCAGGGCAAGACCCACGCTCCGATGGTGGCTTCCTACATACATACATACATACAATAACTAAGTCATTTCACAATAGATTTTCAAATTGTTTGCACCAATCAATCGGGACATCTGCGCTTTGATATCAATATTTCAAACTATTGATTTTCAACATGAAACTATTGAAAATAACGCAAATATAAGCTGATGTCTTATAATACCGATATTTCAGACTGAATTTACTAAATGCACAGTAGTCTCCTATCACAGACTGAGGAAGTAGGCTCTTGCTCCGAGTGGATGTTTTTTCATTTGCTGTCATTTCGTTTCCCGTAAATTTGCAAAGTTTTAAAATTATTGTATTTATCACCGACGGTTTCCCAGTGGTAAGAAAGTGAATTGAATTGAAGAATCGAAAAGCAGTAGTGGACTGAGCCGTGTGTCGGTGTAAACAAATTGTCGTATATGATGCTTTCCTTGGTTTAAGTGTGAGGTGCTAGGCCACCCAGCCACAGATATTTTTGGTGCAGTGTGTTTCCACAAAGGAAGGAAGTTTTAGTCGTGATGAAAAAAAAAACAAATTACATCAACTGGACTTAATTTTGTGCTATTAGTCGGATTATGAAGATTATGTGTGGACTAAACGCTACCCGTGCTTGCTTCAGCTGGGGCATATGAGTGTTGCGCGATGCTGGTTGGAATTCAGCAGTTGTACTTTTTATTTTTTTGAATAGTATTTTGTAGTAGAATAGTTTTAGCTCCCGTAGCGGTTGTGTGTAGTGGGGGAAAATGTTTGCATTGCACATACCTTTTTTAACCAGTTCATACCAGGTTAATGTTAACATTTTGGTATGCCACTGCAACACCTATTTGTTCTTCATAGATGCGGCAAAATTATATCGTCAGTTAAAAATTTGTTGCCAACGTCATGTGAGAAGCCGGTAGTTCCGGTACTGAATGAACTTTTGCTGTAGATAAACTCAGTTGCTGCTGGGTGCAGGCGCTTGCAAGCAGTAGAACTTACAGCAAGATGATGAATGCCCCGGTGAATTTTAACGAGGCCGGATACCTTGGTGGAAGCGGAACACTAACCAGTCAGACCCCTCAAAGGATTTTCGGACGATTGAGAGGTGGTAAGTGCTCTCAAAACGCAGAGCAAAGGAGGTAATTGTTATCCATTTTGTCCGTATATCACATTATTATGAACCAACATTAAATATAATTTAATCTTATTATGATCACATCACTTATCAAGGTGAATCCTGATCCATCGAGCCCTACCCTAGTAACATAGAAAACCCTCCTGTGACCTTTGTGGGGATGCAGAGGTAAACACGGTCCCTTAACAGCAAAGGTCACACTAACTTTCCTTCCCTATTCCCACCTGATTGCAAGGACGTGGCCGGCGCCGTTATTGATTATTAAAGAAATTGAATCACTGAAACGTGTACAGTGAGAATGGTCGGTTACTCCCAGCCGCATTCAATTGATTCATTGTGCAATTTCACTGATTCTGATCAATCACGGAGTAGCAACCATCGATACGTGCAGTCAGTCAAGCTAAGCTAAGCTAAGCTAAGTAGTCTCCTATCACAGACTACAACTTTAAATTAGGAACATCTAATATGCAGCAGTGAACGATGTATAAGGGGTACACCTTCGGAATTTGCTTCATTCGCTCACCAGCCGCGGAGCTGTCTTCGCCACATCGCGCATCGAAAGGGTCGGTCGACGCTTGAACAGATTCAACACCTTCCTTGCTAGCACCGGCCTGACCACCGCGGTGTCGTCTGGGTCTTCTCGAATGACCTCACCACCTGGGACACCGTCGAATGATGATGGAATCTCAGGTGTTTTCCAATCAAATTTTCCAATAGTTTCTGTAAAAATTCCAACAATTTTTACCCACACGCTAATCATGGTGTCCCATTTCTTTTAAGTACAGTATTTTGCATGCCAAACCATATATTTTTATAGACTGTTTCAATTGCATAGTTTGGACAGTTTCAATTGCATTAAAATGTCTGCCACTGTTTCTCTTTCGATTTCCCAGGAAACTGTCTGTCTTCATTAACACTCATTGGAACGTAAAAAGCTTCTTCGTCTACAGCTTCGGTGATCGTGTTTTGGGCAATTTTTTTGTCAAAATCATGTTGGGTTTATTTTCTTGTAGATATACAAACACATAGTTTTCAATATAACAGCTCAAACGAAATCCATTTTCATTCGCTAGTCTAACTATATCATATTTTTTTTCCGTCGGCCTATTTCCTCACATGGTGACAATCACCGACGCCAGGGAGACGACTCTACCACCTGGACCCTACCTAACGACTCATGACTATGAACTGGGACCAACGGCTTTACTTCCCTTCCGAAGGAAGACGTGACCAGATTTTTTCGCCTCAGAAAAACCACCGACGTCGTCTGGGTTTGAACCCAGACTCACTGGGGTGCCAAGTAGCAGTCACGCTTACCACTGCACCACCGACGCCGGCATTAATCATAAATAAAACATGAACCCGGGTAAAAATAACCATACAATCACAACACAATAATTTAAAATAACATTAATCTTTTAATAGTTATTGACTCAAATATGTTCGTACATTGTACATACTATAGAGTCTATTGTATGGTTACAGTACATATAATTGTAAATCTATTGGAGTTTTTTTCGAGGTTCCATAATCTTCAAATTTAATGAATTAAAGTTACTTAATATTCATGGAGACGCATGGTGGCCTACTTGCTTAACAACGCATGGGAGTCTTAAAGAAAAATATAGGACTTAAAATCATCACTCAGAAACAGCGTTAGACATCAACATCACTGAATTTTGGATATGTTTTGTTAAAAAGTCAATTGCTAAAGATATAGCGCCCTTTGTCAACAAACCATCAAAACAAAGAAAAACAAATGTATTTGATATTTTCAAATTGAAACTTATTTTTAAACACGGGCTTCAATTTTTTTTTCATAAGCTACATTTAATTCTCTTTCATTTGCACACTTAATCTAAGAAGTTGGTTGAGTGGTTAAAGAGATGAATTTAAAAAAAAATGACGTTTGCTTAAAATTTTGGAAAAATTATAAATTTTGAACCCTTCTTACACTGATTGGGTGACCCTAATCGAGAAATATAAAATAAGCGTCTAATATCTTTCATTAAAGAACAAAACTAGCATTTATAATGAAACTCTGAGAGATCGTATACCTTTTTTCTATGTAATTGCTGCATATCTGCATATCTTTAGGATTTCTTTTATAGGACGTTTATTTAGTTATTTTACCTTCCATACAGCGTTCCTCAATACCAACTTCAGTTATCAATCATCAATCTTTTAAATAAAGTATGCATATGTTTTTTCCCGGATTGTGGGGCCGTAGGCTGGTCGCATCCTCCTTCCGGGTTGTAAATTCACCATTTGAAGCTCAGAGTCCTCTTGTTCACGTACCTGATAAACAATAAAAAAAAAGATCTCAGAGTTTGTTATTTAAAACCTTAAATCTATAAATTGTCTTACCATATCTCTTTATACATTTAGTTTATAGTTATATAAAGTGATTAAATATGGTTATTTTTACTTTCAGGTAAGATTTCGGACGACAAAGTACATCATTAATTAGAATTTGTAAGTACAATGACTATTTTAGTAGGCATTAGCATTAGCATTGGCGTTTGCACACCTCGTGAATGGAGCTACGATGAGATATAATCCGCTGAAGAAATTGAATGTCACCATGAAACGAAATCAGTGACTGATACGTTTCTTCACGGAACAATCTTAATGAAGACACTCCTTGATAGTTCACCAGGTCACGTCCATGCAACCGTTGGAGATAGGGAGGAGTTGGTATCTACTTTTAGAAAACGTAGACAAGCCAAGCAGCCTTAAACAGATTGCCCTGTTTGGTGTTCAGACCACAAATTTATTTAAAAATGGTCATTGTGAGCATCTAGCCTAAGAAGTTTAAGTGATGCTCCATTTCTCTTCAAACGGTTTTGACTCAAGTGTTAACGTTAGGCCTAGCCCAATATGGCTTATAGTTATAGCGCCATTACTCGCTCTCTGAAAAGAACATAATTTCTGAGAATATGTTTTTCTTAGCATAGAAAGCTAAACATTATTTCGGAGCCATACGCTATTACAATACATCATTGAGACATTACAGTCTTCACAAACGCATCGAAGTTGTAACAAAATGAATTGTATCAATAGGAAGACATAATGGAAAGAGCTCACCCGAGTTCTAGGCCCTCACAGGTGCTGAAATGATCTGAAGGACGTAGTAAAGGAAGATACACTTTTTAAAGGAAGATACACTGTATAATATGATGGTATAGTACGACACTCGGATGATTTAATAATTTTACGCAATTCTAATTCTATTTCACATGTTTGATCAAATGTTGAAATGTTGGATTTCTTTGATTATTTCAATACGCTTAAAACCAATCTTCATCCACCCCCACAACATAAGCTCAAGAATAAAGTGGTGTATCGCGTTTATGTATTTGTTTACACTTATTTACTCATGTATAAGCTGCATGTAGGTCAAATAATGAATAGGTTGATGTTGGATGTCAGAAGAGATGGATAAGTTGGCAGTTGGGTTTGCCTTGATAAACGATACACTGAATTCAATTGACATCTAGTAAGCAAAAAGCTCAGAGTTTTTAAACTACCTGGTAACTCCAGTTATACGTTTTACGGACATGCACAACACAAATATTTAAATATCATTGCCGAATTAAACCAACGGTAAGGATTCCGTTGGAGCAAATGGTGGCTGAATGTCACTTTAGTATAGAAACAAACAGATAAAGGTAGTTTAATTCGTTTAGTTTACTTTGAAATGTAATACAATTTTTAAATAAGGCTGGAGAACCGGTTTGAATCGATTTAATCCAACAGTAAGGATGCTGCTGGAGCCAATCATAAAGTGTTAAGGTGGCTTTCTTAATTGAGAAAAAAAAACGTTTGCGAGCAGATATAGAACGATTTACACTAATTAAGCTTATCACGTCGAAAGCATCACAAACAGCTGTCGAAATGATCTCTTCTATCGCAAACCACAATGAAAACTGTTAGGTTTCTTTGTGGGAAAACAAACAATTTTTTACACGACGATAGACACGGTAGTGTGCGTTCAGTAATAGTCATTCAGTAATATGCACTGGAAGTTATTTGTTTACATTTGCAAACAATGTTTTTTCAAGGAAAATCTGACAATATTCATGCTAAATCATCGTTTTAGAACAATTAATTCAGTTATGGGTTTTTTCAATGACGTTGACCGAAGTTATATGCAAAAACTACTTTTGTTTTTACGTTTAGTTCCAACTCACTGCAGCAAACCAAACAGATTAACTGCAAATCAAAATTCGTTACTGCCAGATCAGCATTTCTCCTCAGTTTTCGCGAAAAAATTGTTGGAGTAGATCTTATGCTTCAGGTTGGCCCAGAAATTCTCGATGGGACGCAGCTGGGGGACGTTGGGCGGGTTCGCCGACTTGGGTACCACATCGATGTTCAGCCGCTCCATCTCCTCCAACGATCGCTCCGAGTAGTGGGCCAGATCCGGCCAGAACACCGACTTTTTCGTACTATAAATTTCCCTGTTCACGACCAGTCCGGAGCGCAAGAAGAGTGGCTTTGACATTTCCTTCTCGCTGATTGTCAGCCACCTTCTTAAGGAACAGTGTGTGTGAAATGAACTTCACCTCGGAGCTCACTTCCTTCGTGGGGGAGGTAAAATACGAAGTGCCCTGCCAGTCGTTGCCATCCAGGATGAGATGGGTCTCGTCGTCCATCACAACCACTACGAAAATCGAGTTGACTATCTTATTCAGCCGCTGCCGCTGCGTCATTGCCTGCAGCTCCGAAACCAGTGGACGCGACTTCCGCTTCCTGACATGTATGTTCATGTTCACCAGGTACTTTTTCACTCTTTGAACGGTTGAACCGACCTCCCGGCCAAGCGCACGTAGCAATGTAGCCACTGTTCCCTCGGTCAGTTTCTCTTCAGCATCCTTTGGAGCTTCTTGTCGCTCAGGGTCGTCTGCCGTCCGGAACCGGGCTTTCTTTCGACGCGGCGCGGTGCCGTTCTTTGAACGCGCACACTTCTGAACGGAGTTGCTTCACTGTTTTTGCCATCACTGGTAGAGCTCGACTGATAGAGCTGTACATTTTTTTCTGCTGACTCGTGGGTTACTATGATTGAGCTGCATGGGTAGTTTCATCAGTGCGGGTGTAGGTAAAACCATAAAAAATGCTAATTTTTGTCCATTTTTGTTAATGTAAACGTAAATAGATGATGAAACATACGTACTCGAAGACTTTACAATATGTCCCATAAAAAAAAATGTGAAAATTCATACCTCAGTTTCAACAGATTAAAAAATCATAATTTAATTTATGGAATCGTTTATTAAGCCTTTCGTGATTACATTACTCAATATGTCCACATTTTTTCTCGATCGCCTTCTCCAAATGGGGACGGAATCGAGAACGTACCTTATCAATGTATGAGTCAGTCATCGAGTTCCATGCCTTGGTAATGGGGGCTTTCAGGGCGCCAACAATGGGGTGAGATCGTTCACAGGCCTTAGCCTGAACATATGCCCATATTGAGTAATCCAAAGGATTCAAGTCCGGGCTGCTAGGAGGCCGCTTGAGTCTTTTTTGAACTTTGACATGGCGATCCGTCCTGTTGGAAAATGACGTGTTGGTGTGCTCCAAAGTTAGCTTTCATCCCTGGCAAAACGTGGTCCTACAAAATGTTCATGTAAACCTCGGTATTAACTATTAATCCAGCTTTGATAAATACTGGAGGTATTTTTAAGCCATTGGATGCAACTGTCCCGAAAACCATGACTCCGCTCGGATGTTTGCTGGTAAACTTGAATTTTACTCCTAGAGGGTTTGAGCTGTTTAGTGGAATAAGTATTTCACTAAACAGCTCAAACCCTCTAGGATTCATAAAGGCAACCCAGCCGTCAGAGCCCAACAAATTCATCGGATTGACAGTCGAGTTATTAGTACGAGACACTGAAGAAGTCTGCACATTGTAGACGAAATACGCGTATCTGTCGAAGATAAGCAAAGGTAGTTGGAATTAAATGGAGATTACTAATTTTTCTTCTAATTTATAGTTGAATTTTACGTTATCTGGAACATCCTTAATCTTCTTCGGCGAAATAAACCTGTCTGTACGTGTGCTAGATACGGAATCGATGGTGAACATTTTCTCTTTGGAGAATACAATGATGGTATGCTTCTTTTTTAACGCTGACACTAAACGTTTCGAGCGCTCCAGCCGTAGTTGTTTGGTTCGGTCCGTTACAAGGTGGCGCTTTACTTTTGCCCTGGACAAACATTTAAAGTCATCTTTGATCAACCGTTGCATGGTAGTTTTGGAAATACCGGCTTCCTTAGCCAATTTCCGGATCGATCTAATAGGATTTCGCCTCACTTTGTCTCTCACTGATCTGATAACCTTCGGTGTGCGAGCAGGCCCATCAAGGAGTCCATCAAGTAGTGAACGGTGGATACGGTAAACGGTAGCCAGGTGGCATCCCACAATCGTTGCAATTTGTTTTACGGGCTTTTGGGCGAGCAGCAAACTAGTCACAAGCTCCTTTGCGTACATTTTTCTCAACTTTGTTACTTGTGAACCACTGTTTTGTTTACATCGTCTCAGAGTATACAGTCAGATGATTGCACATACGCATTAAAACAGTAAAAATAATGTTTAAAGCTTCCCAAAAATAAGTATTGAAAACTTTCGCTTTGTTATGGAACATAAAGGGTGATACGGTCAAAATTTGGTCAAGGGAAAACGCGTGTAAATCGGTGAAATCGTTTATTTAAAAAATCAAATTAAATTTCTTTTTCAAGTTCAATTAGTATAAAATTCAGGAAAAATATTCAGTTAGGCTTCCGCTTTTCCAAATCCGAATTGCCGGGCCTTACGCTTGACCCCTGCCATCAGATTTTGTACAGCCACCTTGTCCACCTTCTTCGCCGCAGAAAGCCAGTTTGCCTTGAACTGCTGCTCGTCCTTAGCAGTTTTTTTGGTCTTCTTTAGGTTCCGCTTGACAATAGCCCAGTATTTCTCAATTGGGCGGAGCTCTGGCGTGTTGGGAGGGTTCTTGTCCTTGGGAACCACCTGCACGTTGTTGGCGGCGTGCCACTCCATGGCCTTTTTACCGTAATAGCAAGATGCCAAATCCGGCCAAAACAGTACGGAACAACCGTGTTTCTTCAGGAAAGGCAGCAGACGTTTATTCAAACACTCTTTCACGTAAATTTCTTGGTTGACAGTCCCGGAAGCTATGAAAATGCTGCTTTTCAAGCCACAGGTACAGATGGCTTGCCAAATCAGATTTTTCTTTGCGAACTTTGACAGTTTCGTGTGCTTGGAAATATCTGCTACCTTTCCCCTTCTTTTTGCCGTATAAAACTCCTGTCCCGGAAGCTGCTTGTAGTCGGCTTTGACGTAGGTTTAGTCGTCCATTACCACGCAGTCAAACTTCGTCAGCATCGTCGTGTACAGCCTCCGGGATCGCGCTTTGGCCGTCGTATTTTGTTTATCATCGCGATTTGGAGTCACTACCTTCTTGTAAGTCGATAGTCCGGCTCGTTTTTTGGCTCGATGTACGGTTGTAGACGATACACCCAGCTTATTTGCGGCATCTCGGAGAGATAGGTTAGGGTTTCGCTTGAAACTACCGGCAACTCTCTTTGTCGTCTCAGCGGCTTCCGGTTTTCGATTTCCCCCCGATCCAGACTGCCTGGCTGTCGACAAACGTTCCCCAAACACTTTAATTACATTTGTAACGGTTGATTTGGCAACTTTTAGCGATTTTGCCAACTTTGCGTGCGAGTAGCTCGGATTTTCGCGATGCGCGAGCAAAATTTTGATACGCTGCTCTTCTTGCTTGGACGGCATTTTGACAACTGAAGAGTGAATTCCAAAATCAAAATAGGAGCAACATTCTACGCACACACACCTTCAAAATGAGGGATGTTCAGGTTTTGTAAATGCAAAATTGAAAGAAATACGTCAAGTTGATATTGACCAAATTTTGACCGTATCGCCCTTTACTGTAAACAACTTCCGGGTCTGGCTTCAGTATACCGCAACGGCATTGCCGAACATTTCCTGACGAAGACGGTGTCCTAATTTCCGAAAAAGTATTTGATTCGGCAGGACATATGTAGTTGTGGTCGAAAATCTAAAAGTTTCTTCTCCACCGACACTATCAATAAGGATGTGTACGAGAAAGAATATCTGCAAAAACGATTGCTACCATTTAACAGAAGTCACGACTCTCCAGCTCTTTTTTGTCATGATTTGGCCTCTTGTCACTATGCGAAATCTGTCCTGGAATGGTATAAGGTACAAGAGGTCAAATACTTGCCAAAAACAGCCAATCCACCAAACTGTCCAGATCTTCGCCCAATAGAGTAGTGATGGGGTCTAGTTAAGCGGAAACTCTTCGAAACTATTCAATGTTTTGAAGTTATGGTAAAATAATACTCTAATCCCTACTGTGCCTGAAATTATCATCGGAGGAAAATAGAGATATACTACGGCATGCATTGTCCATGCCATACTCTCGTGGGTGAAAACATCTATACTGGCAGCATAACTCGAGTAAAGTCTAACATCATAAAGATAGCTATTCGAAAACATATTTTGATGAAAACATCAAATTGAAATCAAAATTAGACGTCAGTTCACAATTGTCAAATTTGATATCAAATTCATTTTTCGTCTTGCTGTAATTTGCGTTCACTTTTCTGTGAGAAAAGTAGTTTTGTTTTCATTGTCTGGGCAGAACATCAAGTGGAATACTCATTTGGCTATCATCAAGAAAAAAAAGTACAGCAAAATGACTTTTCCATTTGCTCTTAGCATTGCTATCTGATAGCAAGATCAGTTTTAAATTTTGATCTTTTAACCGTTGAAACGACCAAAACGACAGCAACCTGAGCAATCATTATTAGAAACATCCCAACAGCATATTAAATTTTATATTTGACTAGCTGAACCTGGTGCGAGCCTTGCAACGCATGCGACTAAATGAATGAAAAATTAATAGAACTGGCGCTTTTATGGTTTTTGTTCTGAATGAATCTGGTTAAAATATTTTTGTTTGCTTGTGTGTGTGTTATTTATGCAAAAAAAAAAGGTTTGTGTTATTAATTTAACCCTTGGACCGGTAGTTTCTACCGGTTTTGCTATCTGCGTAGAAGCATTTCAAAGACAAACGAAGCCGTATCCTGTCAGTTTGTACGTAATTTTCTCTTGCATAACCTAAGATTAACTTCTTGTGCATAATGTAGCACTGAGAGTAACTCAACCAATTTTTGACTAAAAAGGGGTTCAAACTTCTATCAGAATATGCTTCTTACCCGAGAAGTACACATTTTGTGTTTTAGTTGCATGGATAATACTCATGTTTGGTTCAAATTTCTGTTTCATTGGTTCTCCAGAGGGAAGGCGTCTCGAATCACCTAAGAAGAAAATCCTGCCCAAAAACCCCCACATGATAAAATAGGTTCCATTTGAAGAACTCCAATTCCAAGAACTCGAGTTTTGCAGAAATTTGTGTTTCATTTGTATGGAAGTCCTGCCCTTCCAGGAGTGGAAGGAGCTTCGAACCATCATAAGAACCATCTCCGGCCTCAACCCCTACAAATACGTTTTTATAACAGTAGGTATGATTCTCATGTTTGTTTGACATTTGTGTCTAATTTTCATGAGAGCCCACCCCTTCCAGAGAGGGGAGGAGTCTCAAACCTCCATAGAAACATTTCTTGGTTCCAAAAACCCCCACATCTCAAATTTGGTTCCATTTGCTTGATTAGTTCTCGAGTTATGCAGAAATTTGTGTTTCATTTGTGTGGGAGCACCCCTTCCAGATGCGGGAGGGGTCTCGAATCATCATCGGAACCTTCCCCGACTCCAAAAATCCCTGCATAAAAATAGTCATACCTGTTGGGATAATTCTCATGTTTGGCTCAAATTCGTGTTTCATTTGTATGAGCGCCCCTTGTTCCAAAGAGGAGGGGGGTTTCAAACCACCGTAGAAATATTTCTTGCCTTCAAAAACCTCCACATGCCATATTTGGTTCCATTTGTTTGATTAGTTCTTGAGTTATGTAGAAAATAGTTTTTCATTTGCATGGGAGCCCCCCTTTCTAAAGGCGGGAGGGGTGTCGAACTATCATAAGATTCTTTCCCGGACCCAAAAACCCCTGCATGCAACTTTGCATAGCGGTAGGGATAGTTCTCATGTTTCGTTTAAATTTGTGATTCGAATGTATGGGAACCCCCTTTCCAGAGTGAGGAGGGGTCTCAAATTACCATAAAAACATTTCTTGCCTTCAAAAACTCGCCCATACCAAATTTTGTTTCATTTGCATGGGGGCCCCCCTTTCTAGAGGCGGGAGGGGTCTTGAACTATCATAAGATGCTCTCCCGGACCTACATACTCCTACATACAAATTAGCATAGCAGTAGGGATAATTCTCATGTTTGGCTTAAATTCGTGTTTCATTTTTATGGGGGCCCCTTTTCCCAGAGAGAGGAGGGGCTTCAAACCACCATAAAAACATTTCTTGCCTTCAAAAACTCACCCATACTAATTTTGGTTCCATTTGCTTGATTAGTTCTCGAGTTAAGTAGGAATTTGTTTTTCATTTGCATGGGATCCCCTCTTTCTAGAGGCCTGACCCAAAAATCACTGAATACAAATTTGCAAAGCAGTTGGCATAGTTCTCATGTTTGGTTGAAATTTGTGTTTCATGTGTATGAGAGCCCCCATTTTTAGACGGAGGAGGGGCTTTGAACCACCATAAAAACATTTCATGCCTTAAAAAAACTCGTCCATTTCAAATTTGGTTCCATATGCTTTATTAGTTCTCGAGTTATGCAGAAATTTGTGTTCCATGGGTTTGAAAGCCCCCCCCCCCTCCCTCTCTCCTCATATGGCGGAAGAGTCACAAATCAGCATAGAAACATTTCCCTCCTTCAAAAACTTCCACATACCAAATTTGGTTCCATCTCCCTGATTAGTTCTCGAGTTATGCAAGGATTTGCGTTTCATTTGTATTGGACCCCCCCCCCTTTCAGAAAGGGGAGGGGTCTCAAATCAACATAGAACCATTTTTTGTCTTCAAAAACCACCACATACTAAATTTGGTTCCATTTGCTTGATTAGTTCTCGAGTCATGCACATTACCCAAGTAACATTGAATGTTTTATGGTAGTTTTATTGCATTCTACAAGTTTGAATCGTGATCTACAGAACCTAGATAAAACCCAAATTGTTGCTTGGGTATTGTATTTCATTTATATCGGAGCCCCCTCCCCCCTCTTTAGGATGGGGAGGGGCTCAAACCAACATAGGAACATTTTTTGTCTTCAAAAACCACCACATGCTAAATTTCATTCCGTTTGCTTGATTAGTTCCCGAGCTATGCAGAATATTTTGTTTTATTTGTATGGAAGCCCCCCTTTTTATGACGGGGAGCATCATGCTGCTTTTACTTTTAGTAAACATGCATGTAATTTTCAAGATTTAGAACTAGTCAAGCGACAGAGCTCTTAGCCTTGATTGCAACATCCATCACTTCAATAAAACATCGTAACAGATTAAAAACAAAATACTCCCAACAAATGAAAGCTGACAACAACTGACAGGAAAATGATACCAGTCATCCGGAAGTGTACGTGAGCAGTAAGCACTACAGAAATAGCATTCAAAGACGACGGAGGTAGGATCTAGGAATAGAAAAAAATACCATCATAAGTTGTTCAATTAATCGGTAAACCGCAGTTTCTCCACAGCAATTTCAGAATGCAGCCATCGGCTAATTAATTCCGCGTACCCACCATTCATGTGAAGGTATGTTAAACTTGCTACAGCCAGTCAGTGCTTAGTGAAAGGGTGTCTTTCCAGTAGGCAGTACCCAGATGGCCAAGACGGGCGCCACCGTAGATCACTGCACCGTTGTTGGTCGGCTGCCAAGACATGGGCCTCATTAGGAAAGTGGGAACGAAACCCCTGTTTCACTTCAACGTTTGTAAGAGACCATTCGTTTCAACTAGATACCATAAGGTGGTCCTACACTGCATCATCAGTACCATCCTATAATCGAAAGGGGGCGTAATTAGTTGTCCCCATCAATAGCGGGTGCATAACTAGACGTCGCGGAATCGCGCCAAGTGTCGCCACGGATTACTACTACAAATCATATTTGACTCTAGACGACAACAGGCGACGACGTGACCGTCGACGTGATATCTAGAGCAAGTTTACAGTGTGTAAATGGGGACTTTCACTCTGTCACGATGGAAAAGGACGTTCATGCATTGAAATAAAGTAAATGGTTCAAAAATTGCTAGTGTGTAATGTAGGGAATTTAGATATGCTGTTTGTACAACAAAAGATAGACCACAAAAAAAGCATCAAAACAATTACAACGATGCAATATTCATCAACGATGATAGAATTCTAGTTGGTTTCAATATACCAATATTTGATAATGTAACAAAACGGGCATTGTTTACCAGCACATTGTTTATATTGGAGATAAACAGAACATTAAAATCCAGATCAAATCAGAATGCTTCTGATCGAAAATATTTTTTTTAAATTCTGTGTTTATGTTGTCTTATTTTCATTTTGCGAATATCTTAATCTTGGTTTACACACCATCGATAACATTTGGAATATCGTAATTCGGAGTGATGGACATCGATGTTGCGTTTGACATACTACAGAGAAGAAGCGTTGTTTGCGTGCAAATTCAACTGGTATCACTTCTCCCTCGCTTCCTTCTAGTCATAACAACAGTCATATAGAAACAAGGATGAAGGACCACTCGCTTAATTTCCTCTCGCAAATAACGGTGTCTCTCTGAAATTGTTTTGTGCTCAATGCAGTCTGTGTCAAGTTGAGAGCCGACGCGAAGTCCAACAGTGGGCGTTAGAAACTAAATAGAAATAGAAAAAAGTATACCCAAATAGTGACTAAAGCCCCGACCACACAATCACCAAGACGACGTAGTCCATATGTTGCGCAGTGATGGTTCTGTCGCTTCGGATGCATACATTTGATGGATTGATGCCTGCCAATCTACGCGTACGAAGTGGAGGCTGAACGTAGGTAGCTCTTTTTTCACCATCACTCTTGAATTACCTAGTAGTCCGATGAGTTTAATGGTCTAATTGTAACTCGGACGTAAGTCTGCGTCTTTGCGCACGCTAAAAATAGCCTGCAGTGGTTCAAAAATAATACGGCAATGCTGAATGCGAAATGAAGGCGGGGTGCAGAGTAATGGTTTGCTTGTTTGCATTGCTATTTGCTGAAACGACATTGCCAATCATGTGATTGGTTAACCGACCAGAAGGAAATAACATCTTTAATGTGAGATATTTTTATGTGCTTACACTTTGATAAAGTACATTTTTTTCTGGCAGACTGCTTTCAACAACTTCCGTTAAGCGATTCCAACCACAAAAACGCTGTTGTTTTAGACATTTTGGTTTTGGAAAATTTGAATCTAAATTATTCTACGACTAATTGATGTTTTCATGTAACAAGAACGGCATCTCCTATTTATTCTACTCGTTCATTAAATGAAATCAAGAACGGCGTCGGTAACGTTGTCCAAAGCCCATTTCGATTAACCCGAAAGGCCACGCGATGTTTTTAATTCACTTTACATTATAATAGCTGAGATTAAAAATAATCTCCGTGTTTTCTGGTTCCGACCAAAAAAGATAAAATCTGGTATTAAAGGAAATGTTTAAAAAAAGTAATTGTGCGTCTCAAATGTTTAATTACAAGATATTTTCAACATAGTATCGATGTATCGATTCAATTAAATGAATGTTTTGTTTTATAGTATAGAGTACATATATGATAGAACGTATATTTGACAACAATATGGACTACAAAATAATTCAACAAAACCGAATGTTTATTTCACAATAATAGAGTTACACTCAGTAGCAAAAACAAACCGAGCAAAATTTTCTTCCAAATGTCTGTTCCAAACCTTCTGTAACTTTGTCAATTATCAATATATTTGGCTGAAATTTTGGCAACGTTATAATTAATGTTTCGACCTTATGTGACCAAAATTTTATGTTGATAAAGTTTATAAATTTGAAGTTATCATAACATATGAGAAAAAAGTCATTTTCGACATACCAATTTCAATAAACCGTATTTCTTTGAAAAATTTAGGTAGCATATTAAAAATTTCTCCATGACTTAAAATACCGAAATTTATGTGGACAAAATTTGAACTGATTCCATCAAGTGGTTTGGACTACAGCTGGCGTCAAAGTTGAGGCTCCAACATGAGTATTTTCCTTGTTCACCCAACTATGACCATGCTGAAATATCGGTGCAAAAAAAAAGCCGAGGAGTTGTCATCATACAGGTTTGGGCCGAATTAATAAGATGATCTGTCGGAAGTCCGCCTTGACGTAAGTCTCATCATCCATGATAAGACAATGAGGCTTCGTTAGCATCTGGGTGTACAGTTTCTGGGCCCATGACTTTCCCATCGTATTTTGCAGTTCGTCACGATTTGGAACCTTCTGTACTTTGTACGTATGCAGTCGTTCTCGGTTTTTGGTAGAGCTTCCATTACCCGGCGTTTTTCGGCTATTCGGGAAATTTAAATTGTATTTCCCGGGAAATCCAGGAATTCCCTGGAAAATAATAAATTTTCTATACAATATTGAAGCATAAATCATGTGAAATAAGTATTAAGAAATGAAATTTTCGTCACTATCGATGCATAATTATTATGCAAAAACTACGAAAAATTACGACTTCCTCTTAAAAAATGATTTAAAAAATGTTAGTTCATTGAAACTCTCATCAGAAATGAACAAACACTTCTTGGTGCCAACATTTTCCGAATTCGGAGAAAACTCGCTCGCTGACTGTAGAGTAAGAATGCTGTGCTATTCTGCTGCTTAAGTTTCGAAGGCAAAAAACTCAAGCTCCCTTCAGCAGTTACCAAGGTCACATCTCGTCTGCCTATCGCTTCCAACACTAGTTTGATTGGTTGCAAAGCATCCAAAAGTGTTTGCACTTCTTCGTCACTCAGTGGGTTCGAATGCCCAAGCTCCGTTATGTCACTTTGATGCATTCATAGACAAACATAACTTCACTTTGATTGTTATTTTTTGTATTCTCCCATGCGCGGAAGTAACGATCTTTGATGAAGTTTGCAGAAGCAGATAATTTCTCATCTCCATGCGAAGCGCCAGGAGTGGACAGTAATTTATTGCTAGAACGAATAGACATGAAGAGAAAGTGTATTGATAGTTCCGTATAGGGCAACGGCAGGCTTTGAAATTGAAAGATACAAAAATGCAGCAAACTTTGAACGGTTGTCAATGTTCTTTTAGAAAATATACACGGGCATTAAAGCTTACTCATGTTTAAGTACATATAACTCAAATACGCAGAAAAGAGAATTTCCTTTTCGGAAAAACTGATGGTATATGATAATAAAATTAGTATAAAATTAAAATTAGTGTTCGCAGTATTTACAATATTCGGTAATTTTTTATCGAACTTTTTCAGTTGAACGTTCGGTAATCCAATTTAACGGATTTCGGTAAAACTTTACATTTTTCCGGTAATATTTTTACAGATAACTGTAAAATTTCACCGAAATCCGCTAAATCGGATAACCAAACGTTCTGATCTTGAAAGTTCGATAAAAAAAATTACTGAATACTGTAAAATTTTCTATGTGACATAGAATACGAACTCAATAACATTAATTGCCAGTAAGAAAAGTTATCATTCTCTTTATATACCAATGACTAATATAGAAATATGTCTACTGGCTTGGAATTGGGATCCCAGGATCTTTTCGGGTGACGACATTTTTTACAATATTCGGATAACTAACAGCGATAAAAATACAACAAAAAAAACACCCTAAACTACTTCTACCCAAAAAAATCGTAATTTTCAACATCGTATTTTTCCATGAGGAAATTTGAAGTTAGACACCCTTTATGGTGCGAGAAAAACTTTGCTAAAGTAATATTTTCTACAATTTTGTAGAGCATTGCAAATTTAAATTAGCATTAGCATTAGCATTAGCATTGACGTTTGCACACCTCGTGGATGGAGCTACGATGAGGAATAATTCGTTGGAGACATTGCATGCCACCATAAAACGAAAAGCAGTTTTTGATACGTTTCTTTACGCAATAATCTCCACGAAGACACTCCTCGATCGCTCACCTGGCCACGTCCATGCAACCGTTGGGGATAGGGAGGATTTGGTATCTACTTTAAGAAGACACGGGGAACCCACGTAGTCTTTAGTACATATCAAAGGAAAAAGAAAATAAATGGTCGGAGAGAATAGTTGAACAGAATGCCCTGTTTGGTGTACAGAACAATAATGTATTAAAAAATGGTCGTTGGGAGCATCTAGTCTAAGAAGGTTAAATGATGCTCCATTTCTCTTCAAACGGTTGGGACTTTAGCATTGACTATAGTCCTAGCTCCCTGTGGCTTATGGTTATAGCGCCATTACTCGCTCTCTGAAAAGAGAAGAATGTCTAAAGACTTAACGGGTACTGAACGTGTCAGATTTCTTAAATTGCTGCACTCACCCACACATACACGCATATATACACATATTAATAGTTTGCAAGTAGCTTCAAATGTTTGGAACCGTTTAGACATAATGAGTAAACAAAGAACGAGCTTACCAAGTCAGTCGTCAGTTCAATACCGTTTTGATTCGCAGTCCCAATCTTAAATGGTCTATAAGACCGACGTCAAATCCGCATCTTCGTGCTGGGCTGTTTCAAGAAAAAGCTACCACCAATATCTAGCTGTTGGCTAACTTCACAAATAATTTCTTTATGAATTGAAAGGGAATCGAAGACAAATGGACCCAAAAAAAACAACAAGGCTTAAATCATCTATGAAGCAAAATCAACAAAACAACACCATCAAATACAATGATACTGTGAGCAACAACAAAGATTAAACCTCCAGACCTCCAGACACACGATTCTTTGCAGCAGGTGGAAAAACCACCTGATGTGAAACTCCACCATGGAACCGACTCTCAGCTTCGGGACGCAAGGGTCTAACCAGAAGAACTGCGCTCTGTAGAGTTACTAAAAACACTTAAAAGGGACATCCAAAAGCGCGAGGCGAAACAAACAAAAAGGACGAAAAACAGAAAATACAACACGGCGTGCCGCTTTACATTAAAAACCGTTTTGAGACTGTACGTGGGCTTGAATTGTTCGATTTTGAAAAATATAATGGGTACTTAGCTAAATTTTGTAGAGCATTGCAAATTTACATAGCCTAAAATAAAAAAAAGTTAGACTTGGGAGCTGAATTGTAATACGAACCACACTATATTTTTTTAAATTTAACTATGCATTATTTGATCACAAACAACTTGTATTCTGAAAAAAATTCTATCGTTATACCGACTATTAAATCATGGTCAAGATGACTATCGCGTATAATGGTTACAATGACCATGAAAATGGTCGAGTCCACCACTTCATGGTATTCTTGACTATGGTCATGTTAGCAAGGACTATTCCGACATTATCGCAAATGTTGGATCAACTTTTTTTAATGGTCGTTTTGACCACGATCATAGTCGGTTCAAAAGCACTATACTGCAATAGTCATCCTAACCCCCAATAATGGTAAAATTAACTATCAAATTTGTCTCTGTGTATGATGACGTCATCCTTCTCTCATGTTCGACAAAGAATTAAAAAAATATTTCTGCCTATTCTAAATCGAGGATTTAGATTTGGACCATAGTGCACTGTTCATTTTCGTGCACACTATTTAATTCAAATTTATTCACCCACAGGCCACTTGATTGCAAAATGTAGACCCCCCCCCCCACACACATTGTAGACCCCGTTACATGTTTTTTTTTCAATTTTGAATGGAGCGTAGACTTTGGTCAGACCCCCCTCTCTCCCCAGAAAAGTCAACGTGGTATATGAATAGCTCCGTATGAAAAATCAATTGGAATCATCCATTTTCTCAATTATAAGACATTACTCTTTCTTCAGTAAATTACTTTATTGCTAAACACCAATATCTTCCCAGTTAACATAAGATGCCATATTAAATAATAAACTACGACCTAAACTTAGTTGAAATTTAGAAATTCTAAACAAAAATCCAAAACGTCTATCAAATTGCGGTCTACCGTCAAACCAAACTTATATTATTGGGCGTAACAAATATTATCTGTATGCATCTGTCGCACCCTAATTGCAATTTTATTCTATAGCAAATATATAGTGAATTCTGGCGTTGAAATGGTTGGAAAAGTCTACTCCTCACCAATGGGACACTAGAAGCATCGTCAAAGTCAACAAAACATTCGTACTAATTCCTAACCACTTAATTGTGGCAAAGAAAATTTAATCAAGTTTTGTTGGGCCAATTCCAACTATTCAACGGGACGGTATTGAAATTGTTGATTGCCGCACCAAGCCGCAATGTTCGGCTTTTTTTTTTTTTGCATACACTTTGTACTGAATGAACTGAATGGACGGTCTATTATGGACCGTTTTCTGTTGCTTTGAGATGCAATCTGCTTGCCAAAATGAAAATAATAGCCAGAGACGCTAACGAAATTCACGTGCCTCCTAATGCAGACATCATCGTCATTCTCGTTTTCGTTACGGCGAGCTCAGTAAAGCCCTTGGGTTCCCACCAAGAAGATCGTGGCCCAAATTGACGATGACAACTGCGTTGCTGGCATATGCCGTCCGTGTCGTATGGATCATCGAGTATCCGCCACCCGTCGGTCGGTCATCGCTAAGTTGTCGCCGCAATCAATGAGGCTTCGGGCGTCTGTTTGTCAGAAAAAAAAATCAGTTGTAATGCACTCTGTCACATTTAGCCGGCATAGTAAAAACGGGACTGAATGCCCGCGCGGGACAGTCGTTCATCTCATCTGACCGTATGATTGATTTGTACTTAGTGATTTACGCGTATTATTGCCGATGCTTCGCCAACTGATTTCTGGACGCACATTTCAAAAGTACCAATTTTCATTATCGACTTATTTATATTTCCAGCTGAGTTGTTAACTGAAGAGAAAGTCGGGAAAGATAATCGAATCGAAGATAGAACCTTTTGAAATGTTCGTCTGGATGTGCAGTGCACCTATGGGTCACGTTGCGTCCATGTGGCCTGGATTTGATTAGATTGGAAGTAATGCACCTAGATTAGCATACAATGGACGATCGACAACGACGACTACCGATGGCGTTGTGACGCGAAACTGGTTGGATCACTCGGTGGATGGCATTGGGATATGATCGATACACGAGACTGAATCGCACAATTTATCACCACCGGTAATTAGCTGGAATGGTATAGTTTTTACTTAATAAAATGTACAATATGATAACTTATGTATTACATGCATTTCTTTGTACTTTGGCCAAATGTTCACTTGAATTCATTTTGACACATAGTAATGCCTTGGATATAAATATATTCAGCCTTGACAACATATTTTCAACATTTTCATACTTTTATATAAGCTTCTAAATCAAATTTTCGTCTGGTTCATATCGACTGATTAAACATTAAATAATTAAGAATCACAATGCCACTCAGTGATAGGAAAAGCCTATTTCCACGGCAAAATAATAACTTCAAGGGGGTTGCCTTTTGGAAATTTGGTATCTTCTACAAAGAAGGGAAACTGACAGCTTCGTAATTCAAACAAAAAAAAAGCTAGGGTGGCATTATTACTAACATTTTAATGAAGTTAAATAGAAGGTCGTGTTCAACAGCTAGTTTGTAGAGAATGTAATTTGAAGCAACTTTGCCTACTATTAAATTTATCTAACTGTTTATTTGACCAAGGCAGGGCTTCTTTATACTTCAAATCTGCATTAAAAACGTTTTTTTAATGTTCAGAGATAGGCTGTTAAACCACTCGGTTTATACAAGTAGAGCCAATCAAACCAATCAACTACCAACGGGTCAAATCGTTTCTTTTACAAATTTTCCGCAATTAAGAAAATCCCCGAGTGGGGATACAGTGCTAATGCATTTTATCAGATCGGGACAAACAGAAAATATTTTCAGGGAAGATGAACATGTAGTTGTAGACTACAGTAAAGGGATTGTAGCAATGCACAGTGGTCCAGAATGCAAAATTACCTGGCAAGATTCATGTTCAGCCTAAGTTTGAAGTTTTGAAGCAAAATTGTCTTCCTCAAAGTTGTTTCTATTAACAAGGCGTTTCTTTGGGTGTTAATGAAAATTAGGGTGGTCCTTATTTTCAGGGAAATCAAAAATCTAACTTTTTTATTTGCAGAAATAATGGCATTATTCGGAAGTTGTAGACTACAAAAATTCAATCAATAATATTATCAATAATAGTATAATTTTTTCTGTTCTTTTTGATATGACCGAATTAGAGCATTTTTTCCTACGGAGCTTAGGGTGTCCCTATAAAAATCAGTTATTTAGCTGTAACTTTTTATTTCAAATTTTTCAGCAAAGTTGTCTTCCCATTGATTCTAGAACAAAAACTTTTGGTGTGCTAAAATTGTCACTATCGTATGTCAAACAAAAGTTATTATGGTTTTTGTAAATAAAATTGGCCTGTTTCAAATGTTGGTTTTTCTAGTTGGGGCAAACTAAAAAAATACTTTTCATCAGTATTTGATTTTTTTTTTTTTCACTATTGCATATCATGTCTCAAAACTTAAGATTGGTTGATGACCGAATTAGAGCATTTGTTCCGGTATCCCTTCAGAAAAAAACAGTTTTTTGCTCTAACTTTTTTATTTCAAATTTGCCAACAAGGACCGTGCGTTTCGTAGTTGCTACTCCATTACCGATCAGAACTAGTGTAATTGCACAGGGAACCACATTCATGGAGCTTGCGAGTAGCTTTACATATTCAATGTACAAGTTCACTAGTTCATTCTATTTATAGTTTAGTACCGGCGCCGGCCACGTCTTTGAGGAGGGAGGATGAATGATTAATTTGACAATCGTTGGTACGAGGCCGTGTTTACCTCTGCGTCCCACAATCATCAAGGGAAGGATAGATTTGTGTTAGTGAGGCAGGTTATTTATAGATTATGGATTCACTGTGGTAAGTAATGCGATCAATGAAAGCGTAGTAGACTGCTTTTTTATATGATAGCAAGAAGCAAGTGACAAATAGCAAGGAAGGGAACGGGCCTGGAATTGAACTCCCGGCCATCTGCTCAGTAAGCAGAACAAGTAACCACTGAGCTACCCAGCCACGTCTGGACAACAAAATTGTCTAAATTCCCCAAAAAGCCCTTGGTTTGGTAGCCATATGTAGTTGAGGTAAAAAATTCAAAATTTTCATCTCTATCGGCGCTATCAACAAGGATGTGTACGAGAAAGAATGTCGGCAGAAGTGGTTGCTACCGTTTATCAGAAACCACGACTCTCCAGCTCTGTTTTGGCCTCTTGTCACTAAACGAAATCTATCCTGGAATGGTATAAGGTACAAGAGTTCAAATACGTGTCAAGAACAGCCAATCCACCAAACTGTCCAGAACTTCGCCCAATAAAGAGGTACTGGACTCTAGTTAAGCGAAATTCTTCGAAACTAAGAAGAAAGCAAACGGTATCGATGATTTCACGAGAAGATGGAGAATCGTCACGGTGGGCGTATCTGAGGATACCGTACGGAACATGATGGCAGTGTACCGCAGAATGTTCGATAATTTCTCAGATAGAAGTTCTAATATCTTAATCAACTGTTATGAAAAAATATGAAATAAACAATCGATTTTGTTGAATTATGTGTTAATTATTTTTTTGCTGCTATTTTTTTGGTGGCCGAAATTTAACGTGGACAGACTTCAGACAAAACTTATTGAAATAAGATTTTATAGAATATTTATTGATTTGTTTTGTACAAAAGATATTTTGATTCTGGGTATTAAGATTCTGTTAGAATTATTTTTCCTTCTTTCCTGCACAATAAAGGACAACCACTAAAGGATAGAAGGAAAAATAAGGATCACGGAATCTTAATACTCAGCGTCATAAAATATGTTGACACATAAAAAATTATAGATTTTCTTAAAATATCTGATTCAGATATGTTTTCAGTTGTCGAATTTTCATGATTGTTCGAACTTTTCGCGTCATTCGACCTTTTATTAATTGGTAATTTTGTTCATTCGACATTTACTTCATTCGACCGTTTGACCCTCTTTTATTCATTTGAGCTTTTGTGCATTTGACTTTGTTTTCTCTTCGAACTTTTTTCATTCGACCTTTTGTCTTTCGAATTTTTGTCCTACAATCCAGTTTTTTTTTATATAATGTTGCATTTGTTGCCTATTTCTGGTTCACCACTCAACTGTACTGTAATAGCAGAGTGCCTGTCTAAAGAAAGAAAATCATAGAATTAGTACATTCATTCGACGTTATGACCCACTCAACTCAACAGAATTGTGCCTAATGGTGTGCGGGCATCACCGTTAAGAAGCAGTCACTTGGAATTAAATATTGAGGAAATTGATTTTTTATGGTATGAATGGCGAGAATGGGGTGCATCACCTGGTTTTCATGAGCTGAAGCGATTTTAAGCCATGTAACTCTATACAACGCAAAAGAAAAAAACAAAGAAGAACATACGGGAAACGTATTTGTTTTGCTCATGCTATTTTGGACGTTTTTTTTTTTGATATAAATTTAACTTTTTTTTTTAAAGGATAGATATCCCAAGTTGAGTTGTTGAATAGAAGCCTAATAATGGCGTTAAATATTGATTCCTTCCTAAAATGAACGAATGTTATGATATAGCCATTTTTATGAGGCATGATCAAAATAAGAAACTGTAGTCAAAACCGATCGCAATTGAATTAGTATAAACGTCTAAGGAGTGTATCGAAAATAAGCTATCCACAAACTTTCTTTCAGATTATGTTGAAAACCGATATTTTATTCATACAAAAAATTGATCCTTTATTGTACGAGGTTAAACTTGAACATAATGAAGACCGGATGAAATTTAAGTTATTCCTTCACGAATTTTCGAACTTTGGATGGAATGCTCTTCATCATGTTCCGGACAAGTGTTGCATCGCATTTTTTGGACGCTTAAGCCCAAATTTTTTTGAACTCCTGCATGTTCCCGTTCGATGGTTCGATGGGTCGAAGCTGAGGGCAATTTGGTGGATTGATATTTTTCTCAACGAAATCTATACCTATGCTTCTTATATAAAGGCAACAATCTCTTCTGGAGACACTCAGATCGATAGATTTCCGCATTTATAGTTCCGGTAGTGTAAAAAATGGTTGACTTCAAACCACAGGAACATATTGCTTGCCATACCAGTACCTTTCGACCGAATTTCTCCACTTGAATCGACCTGTCCGCATCGCTCACATCCTCCCCAACGATGGCAGTAAAGTATTGTGGACCTGGAAGGGTTTTTGAGTCCTCCTTTACATAGGTCTCATCGTCCATCAAAAGGCATGCATCCGGACGCTGCAAAAGACGCGAATACAATTGCCGGGCCCTTGTTGCTGCTCGCTTCTTCTGTTCTGCACTTTGTTTCGAGATTTTCTGCTTCTTGTAGGTCTTCAGGTGGTTTCGCCTCTTGATACGCTGGATCATTCCGACACTCGTTCCTGCTTTTTTGGCCAAAACACGTATTGACATTGATTTGTTCTTCATGATTAGAGATACCACTTTCTGCTCCAGTTTCGGGTTGGAAGAACCGGGTTTTCTGCCTCTTCCTGGTAGCTCATCCAAAGAATAGTGTTCCCCAAACTTATTAATGATGGTTTTAACACTCGCATGATGAATTCCAAACCGCTTTGCCAATTTTCGCATAGTAATACCCTTCTCACTTAGCAGTCATGTGTCCAGAACCTTAATTTTCACTTCCTTTTCAATACGCGACATTTTGAAAACGCAGAATTTGAACCGCACAAACAAGTAAACAAAAGAAAGCTGACAGTCAAACGCACAGCATGCAGTGTTCAGAGCATAAAAAAACCATCACAAATACATGCGTACAACGCAAATGTATGTGGATAGCTTATATTCGATACACTCCTTATTTGTGAAAATTTCCAATAACAAATTATGTTAACTTGATACAATATCCGTATAGAGAGTTTTTTTTTTTAATTTCATTTCTCAGCCAACTCATTCATGAAATTCATGAATATGAAGCGCCATATCAATATGCAACATCCTAGAGAAACACCGTGACCTTGTTGTACTAACATAATTATCACTGTGATAATTTGTGCAAATTTATTATCGACACTTATCGAAATTATCGCAACAGTCAACGCAATCATGAATCATTGCTTCCAGGCTGTGTTTCCGGGTTAGAAAATATATCTTTTATTTACTGGCGCTGAGTAGATCATTATTTACCCGGTGGCAGCAGATCAGTTCTCTTTTTATTACGTGATATTACTCCGAATAAAAATTAAAAAAAAACGTACACACTCAGATTTTTTTTAAACAAATCTGTAAAATTTTACCGAATTTTCAGCAGCTGGACGTTCGGTAATCCAATTTAACAGATTTCACTAAAATTTTACAAATTCCGGAAATTTTTTTACAGATAACTGAAAAATTTCTCTGAAATCCGTTAAATTGCCACTATTCTTTCGGTCGCTGTTTTTTTTTTTTTTTTCAATTTTTGGGATGAGAAACTAATGGTTTTTCAAGCTGTTCCTATTTAATTAAAAAGTTTTTTGTTTTTCCTTCTATGAAATTTGATGTCGGCTTGGTGACAAATTCGGTCTAATAACCCATTCGGCCCAACAACACATTCGGCCTATTGACCCATCGTGAATAACGTTTCTTATTACGATACGCCACACATCTCTTCATGGAAGCGTATGTTCTTGCTTTCATTCAACATAACAGAATAGAAGGAATATGGTTCGACCTAATAATGTCAGTTTACTCAGTTAAAGGTAATAAACCACTAGTTTATCCCAATCGACATTTTTCAGTAGCACCTAATTCTGTTACACCTTCTGCTACCGACTATCCGCAGAATTGATAATGACGTATCTAACACACCTTCATCTATCCATACCGATAAAAAAATGAGTAGCGGGTAGCCTTTGCAATTAACTTAAAGCAACAATAATTGTATTTCAACCTTAAGCACACCCCTCCGACTAGCATGGTATTTTGCTATTGATGTGATTTAAAATACTCTGCTCAGCTGATTCAAGCCTTCCAAAGATTATCTAATAATGCACACAACAGATGAAGGTTGTAAATAAATGCTCATACGAAAGTTTATTGACGTTTAAAGATAACAAAAAAATTCGGTTACTGTGCCTGCTTGGAATCGCGCTTTTGGTTCCTCTCTTCTCACTTTACACACCGATTATAACATTTGCAGTGGTGTCGACAATTAATGATTCCTCTAAGGCGTGTTGTTCCACATGAAATGAAACTGTGGCCTAGCCTAATATCTGAACTGATCACCTTGATAAGCCAACGCTAGAAAGTCACAAAATTACATCATCGAGGGAGCCATTTCACCGCATCCTCCCAATTTTAAACTAACTGCGGAGAAAGAAATTCGACTTGTTCGACTTACGTCGTGACGAGGCATCATGGCATGACGCGCTTGTTTCGTGGTTTTTGTTCCGATCAACAACGTTCTTACAAAAAGGGCAATTGAGCAGCCACAAAAAAAAACGTCGACATCACACCTCCTCCAGGATTTCCCAGTTAAACTTTCGGCAACTCATCTCATTATATGATCAGTTGGCATTATGTTTTTGCTTTTTTTTTTGTGTGCATTTCTTATTAATACTTATCATGTATGAGCTAGCTGCTAATTCTCAAGTTTTCTAGAATAATTACAATAGATAGATTCATACTCCATAATCAGCAAAGTAGAGACATTTGTCTAATCCTAGTCTTAGATTGGAACTGAAATCGAACCCCTTAGCCAGGGCTTGCATTGCGACAACGCCTTTACTGCCTAAGCTAAAGAAGACCCCCTTCCCCGATGGTTTTGAACTCTGCTCGGCACCGTTCTTCCGACGGAGATAATGGCTTGCGCGTGCCAAAAAAAAACGCTCCCATGTAACGTACTATAGACTCCGTCAGAACGGCCGAGGTCTCACGTGTATGACGGCGATCAGCCACAATCTAACGGAGATCTTTTGCGTGGCCAATGGTAATATGTTCGTAGTAACTGCTCCACTTGCATCATCCTACGGAGTGAAATGCAATCCAAGCTACAGTTACTTATCAGCGTCAGCGACAAATGGCGTGTGGCGCCAAATTTGACACGCTGACTGTCGGTACAGTTGGACCACGTGCAGCCTGTTAGTTCTGCTTGGGTTTGAGTGATATTTAATACCGGGACGTACTGCGCATGTTTGTTAACCGTTAACCAACTTAGCTTGCTAGGACAAATTATTTAACTGAATTCTGTGTGTTAGAACTCGTTGATTGTTTCATCGTTAGAATAGTAGCTGTTTTCAAATTTGGTTGTTGATAGAAACAATGACGTACGTTGGTGTTTCTGCGATGACCAAACATCAAAACAACGCAAATGAGTCGATGATGACTTTGCTCTTTAGATTGAAATCAGAACAGAATGTAGATTACGACCAAAACAAGCCCTCGCAGTGTTACGTGAAACCACTACCGGTTTGTACAAAAATGCAGGAAATGTTTACGAACAACAACAAAAATTGGTTACATCTAGTTTGACTGATTGTATTAGGGAATGCAGATAAGTGTTTAGATAAGTATCTCTCAATTGGCGTGACAATAAAACACATATCTTCTGGTTGCGATGTTAGGAATTTTGAGGTAAACAATTTACCGTCAGTAGACCACTGAAATTTGACATATTCTCTGATCAGTTTTCCCACTTTTAACAAAATCACAACAATTCTCTATATCACAATATACCAGAAACGGAAGTATAACGAGTAGTCCTTGACGCATATCTTATCGCTTGTTTAGTTTTATTTATTGCCGAACGTTAGGAACTAGCGCAAAAGGGACCATTTCCCATACAGTTGCATTATCCATGAAAATATACAAACTACCTGAACGCTGATTTTCGTTTGGCTATAATATGTATATAGCCACCCACATAAACATATTACATAAGAGTGATGATGATGATGATGATGATGATGCTAATGATGATCATAATCCCTCCTCTCATCCCCAATCCCTAAGAAAGTATCAGAAAGCCTTCCACTTATTCAGGACTCTAAATTTGTTAATCAAATGTTAAATTAAGTCCTCTATATATGTAGTAGGCAGAAAAGGTACATACCTTAGAATTTTCATTTTTGTACATCGTTGATTTTTTTACTAAATCAATTAATTGTTAAAAAGTCGTGATCATTATTGTACAAACAAAATAATCCGTCGACATATCTAAAGGGTGACCAAAATTTGGTCAAACAGTAATGTGTGCGAGTCGATCAAAGTGTTTATTACTAAGTCAAATTATTTTTCTTTTTCAAGTTCAGTTAATACAGAATACAGGAGAAATATTCAGCTGAGCTTCCTTTTAACCGAATGCGAGTCTTTCGTTTAACACCTGCCATAAGATTTTGTACAGTCTCCTTGTTGACTTTATTCGTCGCAGAATGCCAGTTTGCCTTGAACTGTTTTTCGCTTACAACAGCTTTTTAAGTCTTCTTAAGATTCCGCTTGACGACGGTGCAATATTTATCGATTGGGTGGAGCTCTGGCGTGTTGGGAGGGTTCTTGTCCTTGGGCACCATAAGAACGGTGTTGGCAGCATACCACTCCATGGCCTCTTTTCCGTAATGGCAAGATGCCAAATTCAGGAAAGGCAGTAGACATTTTTGTAGGCACTCGCTCGGATAAATTTCCTGGTTGACGGTTCCAGTCGCAATGTAAACGTTGCACTTCAAGCCACAGGTACAGATAGCCTGTCACACCAGATATTTCTTCGCGAACTATGACAGTTTGATGTGCTTGAAAATAATTGCTACCTTTCCCCGGCCGGTTGCCGTATAAAATTCCTGTCCAAGAATCTGTTTAAAGTTCGCCTTGACGTAAGTTTCATCGTCCTGTACCACGCAATCAAACTTTGTCAGCATCGTCGTGTACAACTTTCGCGATCGTGCTTTGGCAGACGTGTTTTGTTTATCGTCGCGATTTGGAGTCACCACTTTCTTCTAAGTCGACAGTCCAGCTCGTTTTTTAGCTCTATCTCGACGGTTGAAGGCGCCACTCCCAGCCTCTTTGTGACATCTCGGACGGAGAGGCTGGGGTTCCGCTCGAAACAGCACGAAACACTTTTAATACGTTGGTAACAGTTGATTTAGCCACTTTTAAAAATTTCGCCAACTTCAAAAGTGAGAGTAGTACGAATTTTCGCCATGCACGTGCAAAATTTTGATTGCTCGACAACATTTTGATAACTGAAGTGCTAATCTCAAAATCAAAATAGAAGCATGATACTACATACACGCACACATCTTCAAAATGAGGGGTGTGCATAAGTTTTTAATGGACGATGAAAGGAAATGCGTCAACTATAAGACGACCAAATTTTGATCGAAACACCCTTTATGTTGAGATACACTATTTGTCAATTCATTAAAATAGCTAGTAGGTGGATAATAAGGACTACGATTGGAAACTCGGCACATGAAACTGCAAACCGCTCTGCTTCCCTGGCTGCGATAGGATAATCTAAGACGAACTTCAACCACGTAACTTCAAAGTCACTGCCGGAGGTTTGCTAGACAAGACAGAAGGTATGAAAAAGCGGATGGTACCACAAACGAGCTGGGCAACGGCTTTGTAGTGTGGTCAAAATACGTCAACGCTTTATTGGATGGTTTCCGATCAATGGGAGAATGTGCAAGCTGAATATCAAGGGTCGATTCTTCAACTACAGCATCATCAACGTGCACTGCCCACACGAAGAGAGACCCGATGACGAAAAAGAAGCGTTCTACGCGCAGCTAGAGCAAGTGTATGATGGCTCCCCACAGCAGGACGTAAAAGTCGTCATTGGCGACACGAACGCTCAGGTAGGACGAGAAGCAATGTACAGACCGGTAATAGGCTTCAACAGCCTGCATACCATATCGAACGATACGTGATCTTTGCGGCCTCCCGTAGTTTAGTAGTCCGAAGTACCTTATTCTTCCGTAAAGACATCCACAAAGCCACTTGGAGATCACCTGATCAACGAACAGAGAAACAAATCGACCATGTTCTAATCGACGGGAAATTCTTCTCTGACATCATCAACGTTCGCACTTACCGCAGCGCGAATATAGACTCGGACCTCTACCTAGTTGCAGTATGTATGCGCTCAAAACTCTCAACGGTGGACAACACGCGTCGGTTTCGGACGCCATGACCTAAAATTGAGCTACTACGTGAAACCGAAGATGCCCAGGAATACGCGCAACAGGTAGAAGCAGCTCTACCAACGAAAGATCACCTAGGCGCTGCTACTCTTGAAAATGGCTTTAGAGATATTCGAACCGCTATTGGTGGCACTACAATAGTGGTACTAGGTACCGAATCGAAAACATACCTGGCTTGATGGCAAATGCAAGCAGTTAGTAGAGGAGAAGAACGCAGTGCGGGCGAGAATGCTACAATACATGCTACTGTACCGTGTTAACGATACACGCCAATTCTACGAGAAGTTGAACAGCTCACGCAAAGGCTACGTACCACACGCCGATATGTGCAGAGACCTAGAAGGCAACATTCTCACAGGCGAGTGTCGAGTGATTGAAAACTGGAGGCAGTAACGATTGCATTTAAAAAAAATGTACACAAATTGCCGACTTTTCATGGGTTTACCTTCACCCGCACTGAAAAAACTACCCATGCAGCACCAATCATAGTAACCCATGATTGAGCAGACAAAATTTGACTGCTCTATTAGTCAAACTCTAAACGTGATGGCAAAAACAGTGAAGCAACTCCGTTCAGAAGTGTGCACGTTGCAAGAACGGCACCCCGCCGTGTCAAAAACGGACATCGTGCGGCACTTTGTGGACGCTGGATACACTCGTTCCGGCATCTACAACATCTTAGACAACAATCAGATCAACGAAAGAAAGCCCGGTTCCGGACGACCGACGGCCCTGAGCGAAAAGAATCCCCAAAGGATGCTGGAGAGGAAGACCGAGGGAAAAGGGCTACATCGCTGTGTGCGCTTGGCCGGGAGGTCGGTTCAACCGGCCAAACAGTGAAAAAGTACCTGGCAAACATAAATATACAAGTCAGGAAGCGGAAGTCGCGTCCACTGGTTTCGGAGCTGCAGGCAACGATCGTCGCATGTTGCTCCGATTTTCGATTGTTCACCACCATGACCTCAGTCTTATGGTGGGTAAGCTCCAGTTGCCTGGAACTCATCCATTTCTCCACAATGCCAATGGAGTGCGAGGACGTTAACTCGACCTGTTTGATGGATTCACCACATATCTCCAGGGTGATGTTGTCCGCGAATCCGATTATCTCCACCTCATTCTGGAACTCAAGCCGTAGTACCTCATCGTACATCGTGTTCCAAAACACCGGACCCAGGATAGAACCTTGTGAGACGCCTGCGGTGATCTGGACACGTTTCTGGCATGCCTCTGTATTGTATACTAATATGCGATTCTGGAAGTAACTTCCAAGAATCTTGTACAGGTACTTAGGAACCTGAAAGCGTTGGAGCGAGTCGGCGATAGCCACCCAACTGGCACTATTGAACGCATTTCTCACATCAAGTGTGACCACTACACAGTTTCGTACTCCTCGCCTCTTGCGCCGGATTGCCACCTCAGCCATCTTGGTGACGGACAGGATGGCATCCACCATCGAATCCCCTTTGAAAGCCAAACTGGTTTTAAGACAGACCGCCTATAACCTCCGTGTATGTTGTCAGTCTGTTGAGGACTAAGGCTTGCTTCATTTAGAATTGGAACAAACTTTTGCTCATATTGTGGCGCTCCTGGTGGACGGATTTGGAAGTTCTTGGCGCCCACGTGTCGGGAATTTTGTCAGCTTCACGTATGTATTTTTGACATTTTGCAAATCGACTGTACTTTGTAAACAATCAACATGGAAGCCGAAAGAAGGGAAAAAATTATGCACAGTTATTTGGAAAATCCATTGTGGTCTGCGTCTAGGCTAGCTAAACAGCTGAAATTGCCCAGAAATACCGTATGGTGCGTTATCAAACGGTATAAGGAAACATTGACGACGATTTGAAAACCTCAAGCCAATCGTCGGAGTGGAACTGTCGACCGGAAACTGCGTGGTAAGATTTTGAAGACGATTAAGAGGAATCCCAATCTGTCGGACCGTGATTTGGCCAGAAAATTCGGTGCTGCCGACTCGACTCCGGGAAGGAAGCTGCCGAACTCGACTCCGGGAAGGAATCAAGTCGTATCGAGCTAGCAAACAGCCAAATCGGACCATAAAACAGAATAGTGTGGCCAAAATCCGTGCTCGGAAGCTATACGACCAGGTGCTGACCAAGTTCGATGGGTGTCTTCTGATGGACGATGAAACCTATGTCAAGGCTGACTTCGGGCAAATCCCAGGTCAAAAATTTTACTTGGCAACGGCTCGGGGGGATGTTCCAGCCAAATTTAAATTTGTTTTTGCCGACAAATTTGCACGAAAATTCATGATTTGGCAGGGCATTTGCAGCTGTGGCAAAAAAACGAAAGTTTTCGTTACAAATAAGACAATGACGTCGGAACTATACCAAAAAGAGTGTCTCCAAAAACGAATTTTGCCGTTCATTCGATCCCACGACCATCCCGTAATGTTTTGGCCAGTTTTGGCAAGCTGTCATTACAGCAAAGTCGTTCAAGAATGGTATGCAGAGAAAGGGGTCCAGGTTGTTCCGAAAAACCTTAACCCACCCAACTGCCCCCAGTTCCGCCCTATTGAGAAATACTGGGCAATCATGAAGAGGACGCAAAGGGAGAGGTTGTCAAATACATCAATCAGATGAAGCCCTGGTGGAATAAGGTAGCTAAAACGATGGACGAAGAAGGTGTGCGCCGCCTAATGAGCCGTGTTACAGGAAAAATTCGAGAATTCCTTCGAAACCGTGACGAATAATTTTATCCGTATTTTTTCTTAAAAGTATGAAGAAAACGCTACATTTGTATAAAAAAAGATCTTAAATTCAATGATAAATAACTGAAATACAGGCAATTGTTTTTGTTCCAATTCTATCTGAAGCAAGCTTTACCCGCTTGAGCACCTTACCCGCTGTATCCAACAGACATATAGGTCTATATGCCGATGGATCTCCTGGAGGCTTCCCTGTCTTTGGTACCAACACAAGGGTTTGAATTTTCCAAGCGTCCGGGGAGACGCCCTCGTTCAGACACCTTTGCATCACCACCCTGAACATTTCGGGATCCAGCAAGATAGCCGTCTTGATGGCCAGGTTCGGAATACCATTCGGGCCCGGCGCTTTGTTCACCCTTAGCGACTTTGCTATCGCAATGAGTTCCTCGTTAGTCACCGTCGCCTTATCGCCGGCTCCCGTTGTCCCGTTGTCAATGCCCACTTAGTCACGGGTTTTCGGCTGAGCCGCATGCCCTTCTATCGATATGACAGCGTTATGGTCTGGGATACTGGAAAGCTGGTTATGGGACAAATCTACGGCGGCGGCGGGCCATGGACTCGGGTCGTGGTTCGGAAAGAGTCCCTCAACGATCACCTGCAGCAGCTCTGCTCTGCTCTGATTGCTCGGTTGGAGCCGCCGATCCTCTGGTTTTGGCCATTATTACCCCGTAGGTGTCACGCCCGGATTTGAATTGTCCTTTTGCCTTTATCTCCCTCTGGGCCTGTTCATAAATCACGTAGACTCATTTTTGAAAATCTCAGACCCCCCCCCCCCCCGTCCCCACTCGTAGACTTTTCTCCATACAATTTTATGATTTTTTGTATGGAGCGTAGACTTCGGTCTAAACCCCCCCCCCCCTCCCCCTAGAAAAGTCTACGTGGTTTATGAATAGCCCCTCTTCAATGCGGTCTTCGCGGCGACTACCGCCCCTCTACTTTCGATTCTTTCGGCGTCTGACCGCGCTCTTTGCATCCACCCTCTTGCGTGGAGGCATGTTCTTCGGAGGTCGGCGATCGACTCCGTCCACCAATACACTGGCGATCTTCCATTCCTCGGTTTGACTTCTCTCGGCATGGTCGCATCGCACGCTCGTGTAAGTGTCATAACGAGTCTTTCGCCGCAAGGTTCCTAGGTTTCTCGTAAATTTTGTTCCCTCTCAAGTGCCTTTTTAAATGTCTCTACGTCAAAGTAGGACGTCGTCCAACTGCGGGTGAATGGAGTGGATGCTCTTCCTTCCGCACGCTGCCTTGTATTGTGGACGATACAATAACGAACCGCCGAGGGGTCGCTATAGGTGTAGTCATCATCCACCTTCCAATTGCTAAGCAACCCAGGACTGCTGAATATTATATCGATGATCGATTCCGCTCCGGTTCTATGGTAGGTACTCTTGATACCCACGTTGGCTAGGTCCAACGAGGCCTCCAGAAGAATCTGGCCGTTGTTACCAACGGGTTTCAGCCAGTTAGCTCAGCTGTCATCCGATCGAGCATATTGAAAAACTGCTCGATCGACCATCTTGGCGGCCTTGGTCTGATTTGTAACATAAGTAAGGTAGATAAGCGCCTACAAAAAAAATTAAGTGAGTTATGGAATCCTTTTTTTTTCATTATTATCGAGATTTACACCTCTTTGGGTATATTTGTGACTTTGACTTTGGCGTGAGAGGTATGGATGTTAACCACTACGCCGGGGTCTCCCCCACCAGCCCAAAATTGACTAGGCCTGGTTTGAAGATTGAAATCCTCTTGTATCAAAAGTTCTAAAGATTAAACACCTAACACCCTATGAATCAGCTGGGAAATTTTTGAGTTACAAAAAGTGCCCCCGGGGGAATCGGACCCTCATTGCATAGTAAGGTGGTACCGCTAATTGCATAACCACAAAGCCCAAAAATCAAGATCTAAGGAGTGTAAAGGAATAGTCGCCATGCTTAATTTATCTACATGAAAAAAGCTTACTTAATTTCAGATGATCTTTAACGTTGTCTTTATCACATATTTGCTAATTGTTTTCTGCCAGTTGTTTTTTTACACAATTATTATCGAGTTCAACAAAATTCGATTTTATCGGTGTAGATTTCCAACATTTGTTTCATATTTAATACTAGGAAAAACAAAATTCATACCCATAATTCCGACTTGTCAACCCAAGCTCCTTAAACCTGATAATAAACCATCTTTTTCTACATTCGTTGGATGACCAGATCAAATTTCTTCGTAAGGCGGCAAATGATTTAGCGATTACAACAGTCACAAAAAAGAACAAAGAAGTCACCAGAAAGTTAATCGATTTGACCATCACTCGTTTTGACTAGCAACTTGAATGCTACATTAACTGCACCGAAGCGAATGCCTCTATGCGCAACAAAGCCGGAGGCATGGAGAGGTGAAATAGTTAACATTCTGATGCGAATCGTAAAGGAGATTGGCAAAATCAAAACAAAAACGAATAGATATATAACTGTGCAGATGGAACTGATATCTTGATTAACTACCAACAAAGCGTGAAATTTAATCACACCTTTATCGTCGATTGGAGAACGGTGCCGAAGCGACCGACATTCCAATGAAATTCCTTGCCTTCTGATTGAATAACACGATTTTTCGTATCTCTCTGATTTTGTTAGTCGACGACATTAGAGATATCTTTTATTGAAGGTGATAAAATATCACTAAAAATGTTTAAGCCTTGACCTACCGTTGCTGTACTTTTTTTTTTAAACTTCACACCAGCCCTTTTAAGCGTGCCGTTGCGTTTGGATGGTCTGTAAATAAGCTCGCATGAAAGAAAGCACCTGTCAGTCAGAAGATTATTGAAGCGTTTGCTTCTGTTGGTTTCAATGTAAAGGTTGTTTACATAGCTGATGGTATATTTCCATTGATGTATTATTATCATTGAAGTTTTATGAATGGTGTTCGTCTGTGTTGGACACTCGTCACCTTCACTTTTAGTCGGGTTTCTTTGCACTGGAAGTACGGCCGATAAAGAGCAATTACTTCACAAACAGAATTTGTTTGGTTTTTTCATGTGCGTTTTTGTTTCAAAGTGCAAATTGTAAAACGGTTTATTGCGTTTTTGGTTTTTATAATTACATGAACATAATTTTCTTATGGAAAATAAAAAGCACTGTTTACCTATCTGGAGGCCGGTCAAGGGAATCTTTGAGGTTGGAAATTTTCCTGGCTTCCCTGCGCATGCAGTATCATTAAAGGGTATCTTACATCAAATTGCATTACGGAAAACAAGGTTAAGAAAATTACCCACTTGACCGATCCTTTCAAACTTTAAGACAATAAAATATTCTCCATTAGTAAGCGTTTGGGCCCTCCCTTAACTTAGTCGGTAAAGGCGCAGCTACAAAGCAATACCATGCTGGAGGTGGCTGAGTTTAATTCCCTGTCTGGTCTAGGAATTTTACGTTAAGGAAAATTTCTCGACTCCCTGAGCAGAGGGTAAGATGGTACTTACCACACAATCATACTAATGCAAAAAAAAAATGGTACCTGGCATCGAATGCACTCAATTAATAACTGTGAAAGTGCATTTTGAACACTAAGTTGAGAGCAAGCTATAAGCGAATTGTAAAAGCAATGAGCTTGAAATGCTAAACAGAAGAAGAAATAGTAAGCTTTTTGCATATTGCTGTCGTTCAACTACAATACCATAACCGTACTCTCACCCCTTACACTTAACTCCACTCATAAGGTTCTGCACAACATCTGGCTGCAGCTTCTTCTGTACGGAAACCCAAATTTTCTTCATGTCTTCCTCAGATTCAACCTCCTTGGGATTCTTCCGTAGTATCTGCTTCATAATAGCCCAGTATTTTTTGATGGACCTTAGTTTCGGTACGTTGGGAGGGTTCATGTCTTTGGGTGGTCCCGTTGGCTTCGCACCAATCCAGGACAACATTTGAATAGTGGCACGAAGCTAGATCCGGTCAGAAGATTGTAGGGCCCTCGTGTTGCTTCAACAAAGGAAGCAGACGCTCCTTTAGACACTCCTTGCGGTAGATCACCCCGTTTACAGTCCCGGTACACACTTATAAAGTATGAATATTTACGCGAGATGATAGAGCGTAATTCATGTTTGTAAAAACTCGGGGAACGCACAAAACGATTTCGTGTAAAATTACGTCTCTTGAAACGGACACATGATTGAACATATTTTCTCATCTCTTCCAAATCATTCTTATGTGTTAAAGGCCGCTTTGATGCGTCGGTCTCAGGGGACAGAAATTTACATGACATTTTGGTAGTGTGTAGTCTACAACGGCGCACTCAGTTTGCCACATGAACAGATCGCTTGCCAAATCATGTATTTCTTGGCAAACTTTGAAAGTTTCTGCTTCCTTAATTCCTCCGAAACATCAAACTTGTGCTGGGTGGTGAAGAACAGTTGCCCCGGAAGCTGCCGGATATCCGCCTTGACGTAAGTCTCATCATCCATGATCAGACTATGAGGCTTCGTCAAAATATGGGTGTACAGTTGCCGGATCCGTGACTTTCTCATAATATTTTGCCGTTCGTCGCGATTTGAAGCCTTATGCTCTTTATACGTAGGCAGTCCCTCCTGGTCCTTGGCTCTATGAGCTTGGACAGATTCAACTTTTTGGCCACATCCCTGACCGAAGCATTGAGACTCTGCTTAAACGCTTTCACGACACGCTTGTGATCATGATCACTAATACAACATCCATTCTGACCGCATTTTTCCTTCCGTTCGATTCTAGAGGGTTTGAGCTGTTTAGTGGAACTGTAACTGCAACCTGTAACTAGAAAAGAGAAGAAAAATTAGTATTTTCCATTTAATTCCAACTACCTTTGCTTATCTTGACAGATACGCGTATTTCGTCTACAATGTGCAGACTTCTTCAGTGTCTCGTACTAATAAGTCGAGTTATCAATACGCGTATCTGTCAAGATAAGCAAAGGTAGTTGGAATTAAACGGAAAATACAATTTTTTCTTCTCTTTTCTAGTTCCGTTTGATGTTCAGAGATTTGTAGTAACGTTTAATCACACGGCTCACCGTTGACGGCACGATTCCGAGTTGTTTTCCGATGTCCCGATAATAGAGGAGAATTTTCCATGTGCTTGCGCAAAATCAATTCGCGACGTTGCTTTTCGGGTGACGCAAATTTTTCCAATTTTCGAAAACTGACAGCGATAAAAATACAACAACAAAAAACACACTAAACTTCTTCTACCCAAATTTTCAAGAGAAAATACGCTTCTGACCAAAGTCTACGCTTCATACAAAATTTAAACAAAAAAAAATTATGGAGAATAGTCTATGAGGGGGAGGGGGATGGGTCTGAAACTTCCAAAAATGAGTCTACGTGGTTTATGAGCAGACCCCAGGCTCAATTGCGTTAGCTTGACGAAGCCGATAATTCATTGTTTTTTGACTTAACACTAGTATTAGTAGGACTTGGGCTGTTTACTCGCGGTTTACTCGAGGTTAAAATAGGTGACATTTTCTGGGTATGGGTTGGACAGAGGAACATGGAAATAGGACTCATCAGATAGTTGTTGCCAGCACAATAACTTGGTGTGGAATGGTCAGGGCTCTATTTTTGTATTTGGCCGATAGTGGTTACCATTGGACGACGATGATACTCCTCAAGATATCGGAACAAAACAAACACAAACTAATGAATAAAGAGAAACAAAAATACAAGTAGAATAAATTCATATACTAGACATTTGAAGAAACATTTAAATCGATCGCATATAGCACAGATCGCGAAATTCCAACACATCTCTTCTAGGAACATAAGGTTGTCTTCCTTGGGCCTCTAGGGTATTCCAAAGACTGCGTAATCGATGGCAGCATAACCGTTTCAACACCGGCAAAGATTGCTGTCCACGAGGTTAATTCGATAGAGGTGTGCATCTAACTGGTAGTGGTGGGACATAAGTCTACTCATCATACAGATGAAATCGTGGCTTACGAGCATGTTCTTAAACCACGCCCTCGATGAAACAATAGGAATGATGGAATGAAACAGCCGTCCTTGATTTCCGGTGTCCCAATCGGTTTGCCAACTCGAGATACTCTGACGTACAGTATGTCCCATAAAAAAGGCGAAAATCCATACATCAGTTTCGAAGAAGTTTTTTTTTATATAAAATGATGAAAAAATCATAATTTTATTTGGGGAATCGGTCATTAAGCCTTTGATGATTACATTACTCAATACGTCCACATTTTTCTCGATCACCTTCTCCAAACGGGGACGGAATCGAGAGCAGACCTTCTCAATGAGTCAGTCATGGAGTTCCATACCATGGTATCTTGGAATCTTACAGGGCGCCAACACTGGGGTGAGAACGTTCAGAGGCCTTAGCCTAGATATATGCCTGTATTGAGTAATCCAACGATTCAAGTCCGGGCTGCTAGGAGGCAAAATGTCCTTTGGCTGAAATTCCATGTTTTCCTTCAGCCATGCTTGAGTCCTTTTTGAGGTATGACACGGTGCTCCGTCCTGTTGGAAAACGACGTGTTGGTGTGCTCCAAAGTTGGCTTTCATCCATGGCAGAACGTGGTCCTTCAAAATGTTCGTGTAAACCTCGGTAGTAACCTTTAATCAAGCATTGATGAATACTGGAGGCATTTTCAAGCCATTGGACGCAACTGCCCCGAAAACCATGACTCCGGCCGGATATTTGGATGTAAACTTGAATGTCACGTTCTCTGGAACACCCTTCGGCGAAATAAACCTGTCTGTACGTGTGTTAGATACGGGATCGATGGTGAACATTTTCTCATCGGAGAATACAATTAAAGCATACTTCTTTTTTAATGCTGACACCAAATGTTTCGAGCGCTCCAGCCGTAGTTGTTTGATTCGGTCCGTTAAAAGGTGGCGCTGTACTCTTGCACTGGATGAACATTTAAAGTCATCTTTGAACAACCGATGCATAGTATTTTTTGAAATATCGGCTTGTTTAACGGGCTCTTGGGCGAACAGCAAACTAGTCACAACCTCCTTTTTTTTGCAAACTAGTCACAACCTCCATTTTTGTTACTCGCGAACCACTGTTTTGTATACATCGTCTCAGAGTATACAGATTACACACACGCATTAAAACAGTAAAAATAATGTTTCAAGCTACCCAAAAATTAATATTGAAAACTTTCGCATTTTTTTATGGGACATACTGTAGAAGTGCTTCAAGAATACAAAATTAAGAGCAAGTGAAAGCATGTTGAAAAGATTGTCAGAGCTAGCTAGAAGAGAAATATGAGTAAGACGAACTCAACCAAGACCTGGCAACACCATCTCAGGATTGAATGAAACTTTTCAAGTCATGGGGCTATTACTAAATCACGTAAACTTTTCTCGGTGGAGAGTGGGGGGGGGGGGGGGGGTTCTGACCTTAGTCTACGCTCCATACAAAATTTGGTCTAAGATTTAAAAAAATGAGTCTACGTGATTTATGAACATGCCCCATGTTCTGATTACTGAGCAGATGGTCAAGAGTTCAATCCGAGGCCCGTCCCCTTCCTTGTCATTTGTCACTTGCCTCCTTCTATCACCACCAGATTTAAAATAAAAAGCAGTTCTCCTCCCCGAAGACCGTGAGGACGTGGCCGGCACCGATGAATTAGTGATTCATTCATTCAACTTCGCTTGAAAACACAATAACAATAATTTTTCAGTTGTAAAACATGTAGATTTTGACGAAGAGAAAAAACTCCATCCAGAGGTCCATCCAATATGACCGGAAAATGTCCCAAAACAACACAGATCATTATCGTATTTTAAAATAACGTCCTTCCAGGACAACCACTAAACCGAATTGTACGCAACAATCGCCAACCAAAGGGTATTCAATTCTCAAAGCATCATTATGAATTGCTTTGAAATTGCTAGTCTGATTTCGAAGAAATAGAAAAAAAAAACTCTAAGAAACCGTTAAATTTAGCTACCTGTGTGAAAATCGCAATGTGGGAATATCGAACCATGTCAAAATTTCACCAAACCAATAATCACAGTACTTCCGACACCTCCGAATCACTGTAACTTATAAAATATCGGACGTTGGAATGAAAAAAATCGCTGAGGTATGGCTATTAGTCGTCAATGAAAAAGACTATGATTGGTGTTTACATTCCATGTTTTATGTTCAAGATGGCGTTGAATGAAAGAAACGTGCGCGAGCGAAGTTTGTCCAGACGTAAGGCAGATCCTGACTTGTCAATACGGAAACTTGAAAAAAAAAAAGGGAGTTGCGTAAATCCACTGTTCGCAATGTGCTCAAATCATTTTCGGTGCGAGAGGAAACCGAGAAGTGATAAAAACACGTGCTGATCCTGTCACGGACCGAAAGGTTTAGAAGATATTGAAGTAAAGCCCGAATATCTATGTATGAACGGTGGCTCGTATTATGCACTGAAAATTATTTTTCGTTGATGTTACGAAATCGAAGGTAGCACCAACAAATCTCTTCGTTGTTTTCAGCAACAAAACCGATTTGTACATTTTAAGAAGCTACCTTCGTATTTAATGCCACACACGTAACTGTCACAAGCACTAAGCATTGGTGACAAAGAAAGAACATTCGTTCATTCTACGAAGACAATACAAAGAGCTACGAGTAATTTGTCACCAATAAAAAAGAAACGTGTCTCTGGTGGTTGCATGAACGACTGACAGGTCTACTTTATCGGCTGAAAATATAATTGAAAAAAAAGTACATCCACGAGAAGTTGTTCGTGACATGGGATTCGATCCCGCATTTTCAGAGAGAGATGTTATTGAGTCCGTAGTTGATCTCACTAGGCCATGTTGACTCGTGAGAAGTTAATTGATTAATGTGCATCAGGTTCTAACTCTCGACAGCGCCTTCATTACTATTTTGGGATAAAGTAATGCTTCCCATCATCCCAGCAGGCAAACGAACATTCATGAGTACGACAAAAGAGAAGCAGCGATTGGCTGGTCTTCACGAAATTCATTTTGTGCATTGTACAAAAAGGTGTAATGATAGCATTTTGTTAGATGACAAGCAATATGAATGTTTCATACAATTTACGAGACATTGGTTCTATGTACAAAATCCATGTTTACACTGAACATTTATTTTCGTAAAGTAGCTTTCACGCGTTCCGTAAACATGGATTTTGTACATAAAACAAATGTCTCGTATATTGTATGAAACATTCATAATGCTTTTTATCTGGTGAAATGCTATCATTACACCTTTTTGTAAAATGCACGAAATGAACTTCGTGATGACCGGCCAATCGCTGTTTCTCTTTTATACCGTACTCATGCTTGATGGTGTTTCTGCTGGTATGGGCGGGAATAATTTATCTAACCCAAAATAAAAATTAAAGCGCTGCCGAGAGCTATAACTTGATGCTCATAAATCAAGATTGTTCTCACGAGCCAGCGTGGCCTAGTGAGATCAACCACGGACGTAGAATCAGCACTTTCTAAATATTCAGGTTCGAACCCCATGTCTGAAACAATAAAAAAACGCTGGACAAGTCCACGTCGTTGCGCTGTTATTTGTCAATTCCATTTTGAGTCGATTAAGTAGATTTGTCAGTCCTTCATGCAACCACCAGAGAGACGTTTCTTTTTAATTTGTGACAAAATATTCGTAGCTCTTAGCATTGTTTCCGTACAATATACGAATGTTCTTTCTGTGTCAACAAAAGCTTCGTGCTTTTGACAGTTGCGCGTGCAATTAATTACGAATGTATCTTCATAAAAAGAATAAATCAGTTTCGTTGTTGAAAACAACGAATGGATTAGTGAGTATTACTTTCGATTTTGTAATATAAACTAAAATTAACTTTCAGTGTACGAAACGATTGAAAGCTAATTTACGAAAATAAATTTTCAGTGTGGTTATGTCAACTGGGTTTGTCCAAAAGTCAAAGTAATTTTTAGGATTGAAGTCGTCTAAAGTAAAAACAGCCAAATCGCAACAGCGAGCAGAACATGACAGTAAAATCACGGGTTCGATGTTTGTACTGCGACTATTTTACAAAGTTTTCATGCGTTTTTATGAACGATGTAACTTATGTCTTGGAGCATTTCAAGCAGCAAAAATGCTGCATCTGAGCCCTGCATCAAAAACCTCAAAAAAGAACTGCCCGATTTGGCAACCTGCTTTTATACTAAAACTGTGTTGGAGTGGTACGAAGCAAATCATAAATATTGTATCAAAACAACAAATCCGCCATATTGTCCCGAGTTACTTCCAATCGAGAGATATTGCGCTCTAATAAAGCGGAAGATTTCTTAAAAGAAGCAATGCATCAAAGATGTCAAACAATTCCCACAGGTTTGGACAAAGACGGCCACCTATGTATCTAAAGGGTCTGTACCGGAGGTGGTAAATTTACATTTTTCTTGCAAAAAAATCACCTGCTGCAAAATTTGAGGTCCACACACCACCAACTGTTTGTGTGTACAGCTCGAGCGGACGCGGGGTTAGGCTATTTCTCAGATGTTTTTCAACCATCGGCTGCAGGTAGCAAACATGTTTCGTTGCTTGGAGAAAACGTCATGTGAGATTTTCTCCTATGACGGTTTATTTTTGCTTGCTCGTAATGAAAAATGTCAAATATCAAAATGTAAGAATCGAAATACAGTGCATTGACCACCACTGCACAGTTGTCCAGAATGCGAATTTAGCTGGAAAGATACATTTTCAGCCGAAGTTTGAAGTTATGGAGTAAAATTTTCCTGCTGGATTCGCATTCTGGACCACTGTGCACTGGTCTGTACTAACCCTAATTTATGGAGTTAAGCGTGAAGTTCGAAAATTATATTCAAATAGCGAATAACTATGTCTTTACTTCGTGAATTGTTAAATCATATCCTACGAACCAGTATTGTAACCACTATAATTGACATATAAAGGAAAATTTATTTTTTTACTTATGTTTTGAGTTGTCCGGATAATTGCGGATACAGGCCTTATTATATTTTCGCTTGCATTGGAGAAACAATTTTATTTGCTTAATATTTGCTTAGCTAACTATTTTTTTAATGGCCTATATATATACTTAATCCACCCGTGAATATCACTGAAAATGTTGATGAAAATTCTACCTGGTGGGGTTGGATTTAGGAACAAAGTTGAATAATTTTCTTTTTCGTGGCACTTTGCATTCGATAATAGTAACTACTGTCATTTTGAACTGATTTAATCCCTCTCACATTCACAAATTAGGTTCGCTCATTTGTTCATAAAACTGAAGCAACAATGCAGCATTTCAAACCCTGTGTACACGCTGTACACGCTTTGTCTTCATCTACAGACGGAAAGCGTAAAAGTCTACGGCATGACAGCAATCTACGTACCTGACTCCCATTTCCAATTTGAAGACAACAAGCCATATATGTACGTCACCTTTTTTCCGGTCATCTGATTGTGGAAATGCGAAATAATGTTTAAGACGAAGCTCGAAAAGAGGACATGAAAACAAGCAAGCAAATGGCATTTCCCCCGTCTGTAGTCTATTTTCGATGATCAGTCAGCTCAATCTTACTGCAGACGATTTCGTTGTAATGTCATAAAAAGTAATAAACAAGCCACTGCTTTGAACATGTACCTGGACGTTATTGCAAATTACGGCTCAAATGTTCATCAACGGTTTGATATTGTAAGCTTTAAATCATTGAGAAATAGATATAGTTTTCTGTTGTTCAAATCTCCGTTGACTCCCGAACATGTTTCTGTAAGCAACAATCTCGCAACAAACATACGCATCAAAGTCCATGAAAATTGAATAAATGGGCCGCTAAGCGCCACTATCAACAGCAGTACTGGTAGTCGTTAGCTTACTAACTCAATTCCGATCACCGATGTTTCGTCATTGAATGCATGGAGGTTAGACGGGATTGTGTGCCCTGTTCGTGTATTGAAAATGGTCGTAAACTTGTTTTAGAAAATATCATTAGCAGTTCGTCGAAGCAGTTTGGTTATCGCCGATTGAATAGTGAACCGATGATTTTACAGCTCGGAAGCATTTCTGTGTACATCTGAAAGTCAACATGAAGAACGAGAGAAGGTTCTCGGAAGTTTTGTGGCGTATGTTACACCCATCAAATGAGAATAGTTGGAACACAGACAAAAAGACTTTATCAATGTTATGTCGAAGTTCTCGAACGACATCTGAAGAACTGCTCGCTGAAAAAGCTTTCTTGGCAAGGCTTAAAAACGTTTAAACTGTTGTTTCAAAGCCATGTTCAACGAATTTGCACAACCCAATCTTTTAGCAGATAGTACAAGAAACACAATCTCGGTTAATTCCCTTAATGCCAGGGCCATGTCATTATTAATAGGTTGTAACTGCGTGATATATCTTTCTTATCCTTGCCACTTGCAAGGACGTCTTTATTTGAGACATATTAAATAGTTTATCATCTGTTCAGTAGCAGATTTTGTTTTCACTCTCATCAATAGTTTTAAATTTGTACCTCCGATCCTAAATGCATGTTAAACGAGCTAGCAAAACGAGCTACGCCTGTAATCTGTGGTTGATATTTGTTTCATGGAATTGACTGATGAATGAACGGGAGAGGGCGACGTTGTTGCCATTGATGACGTAGTTTATTTTACGCGTGTCGTTCGGGTGGCGAATAAACAGTTTAATGTAAATTCCTGGAATGGGTACAGTTACCTCAAATCGGAACGCTAATTTCGTAGGCGCCACAATGTTGACGCGTTAGAATAATGTAAATCAATTTTCGAACTTTTTCCGTCGTATTCAAACTGAACTTCAATTAGGAAAGCAACATTTTGAGATGATATTGGAAAGATAAATGCGGTGAATGCGCTCGTCGGGATTTTTCCTACTATAACCATCGGCTCATTCCGTTCACAGGTATCGAATGTTTGACAGCCCACTTGATTGAGTTAAAAAAAACTTCCATTCCCACTTCATATATTTTTATGATATCTATTTTGGGAATTTGTTTACCGCAAAGAAAGGTAAATTTCCTTGTGTTAGTTAGACAGTGTTTTACTGCTACAATTATAATTGCAAAACTAATCATACATAACGTGTGCATTAAAAAAATGGACTTTTTCGGATGATGATAATAAAAGCTAAGACAGATAATTGCGTTTGATAAATTTCCCCTGGAAGGTAATTATTAAAGCTTACTTGCAAAAAAATTCTACGCCCATGTGAGCGGTCTTCCTGCAGTTAACCGGAACCATCGCCATGGCGGACGAAAACATGCGTGTAGGCATGTTTTTAAGTTCTTTCTTCGTTTCATTTATCAATTCCTCTTCAGTTTTCGCGACAAAATTGTTAAAGTAGATCTGATGCTCCAGGTTGACCCAGAAATTGTCGATGGGACGCAGCTGAAGGACGTTAGGTAGGTTCGCCGACTTGGAAACCACATCGATTTTCAGCCGCTCCATCTCCTCCAACGATCACTTCGAGTAGTGGGCCGTAGCCAGATCCGACCAGAACACCGCGTCTTCGCCCTTATAGTATTTCTCGATGAACGACGCAACTTCCGGCAGGCATTTCGTACTATAAATTTCCCTGTACACTGCCAGTTAGGAGCGAAAGAAGAGCGGCTTTGAAATCCCTTTCTCGCTGATTGTCAGCCACAGCAGCACCTTCTTGGGGAGCTTGGTGTGTGAAATGAACTTCACCTCGGAGCTCACTTTCTTCGTGGCGGAAGTAAAATACGAAGTACCCTGCCAGTCGTTGCCATCCAGGGTGAAATAGGTCTCGTCGTCCATCACCACCGCCACGACGCGATTCGCCGGGAAAATCGAGTTGACTATCATATTCAGCCGCTGTCGCTGCGTCATTGCCTGCATCTCTAAAAGCAGTGGACGCGGCTGTATGTATGTTCATGTTCGCCAGGTACTTTTTCACTGTTTGGCCGGTTAAACCGACCTCCCGGCCAAGCGCACGCAGCGATGTGCCACTTATCCCTCGGTCTTCCTCTTCAGTATCCTTTGGAGCTTCTTGTCGCTCAGGGTCGTCGGCCGTCCGGAACCGGGCTTTCTTCCGATGCTCTGATTTCTGAACATTTCTGAACGAAGTTGATTCACTGTTTTTGCCATCGTGGTTAGAGTTCGACTGATAGAGCTGTCAAATTTTGTCTGCTAACTCATGGGTTACTATGATTGATGCTGCATGGGTAGTTTTGTCAGTGCAGGTGAAGGTAAACCCATGAAAAATCGGCAATTTTTATCCATTTTTTTAAATACAAATGTTACCTAAGTTCTAGCTCTGTCATTCCCAACGACTCATTTTATTTTAATATCAATTCGTCAACGCAACGGTTTGTGCGGCATTTCTTGATTTCATGTGGAGAAAATTTATATTTTGTTAACATTTTTATAAAATCGGACGTAATATCGCTCGCTGCACAGGAGGCCTTGTCGTGCAAGTATTTGTTTCACCTCATTTATGTTCAGCAAATACTGAGAACGTCAAGAAAAAATAAAACATTCTCATAGGTTTACAATTAAATGTATTGTAACCATATTATAGAATCTATAGTATCTACAATTAATAGCATTGTTCACAACGATAAGATGGTAAGAGGAGTTATTGTTCCCACAATAGAATCAAATGTCAATTGAGACATTGACAATAGAAAAGGTGGATTGTTATGTATCTTAACTATTAAAAAAAACATTTTTTATGATCTGAAATAGATTTTATGGTCGAAAAAAGATTCTACGGTTAGTTTATATTATCGCATTGTTATTTTTATCCGGGTTTCTATCACTTTCCGGAATTCTTTTAAGAACTGACTGTGCACGTGTAAACTAGGCTAGACTAGACTAGTCGTTAGTCGTGCGTGTACCTCCTTTTTTCATTGCTTTATTTTCAAATCCAAGTCCTTCCACTTTATAGTTCAAACTTTTAAAATATCTTAGGAGTTAAAAATATCTGTTTTTGTTGATCCCAAGTCTACTATTCATGTCGGTTCATCTCTTAGGGCCCCAGTAGGGTATTTATGGAAGTCAGGCTGCATATTTGAAGGTTTTCGTTGTGTATTTCCCTTCATTCTCGCTGCGTCGATCTAACGGAGGGACCAAAGCCCAAAAAATTGTACTGCCAAAATGGCAGCTTAAAGAGGCAAAGCGACAGGCTCGTACTCGGAAGCCCACCGACGAATCTGACAAATCTAGCGTTAGCTCTTGCAAAGTCTCTTCCAACGTAGAACAGAAGGTAAGAGCAATGGAGGAAAAACAAAAACGACAGTATGAAGAACTAGAGTCGGAATTGCAGCTGCTTAAAAAAGAAAAGGATATGCAACGTGCATTTGGAAGAAAAAGGTAAGAGATGGAAAATAGAATGCGGGATGAAGAAGAAATGGAGCAAAGAGCTCTGCAAAAGGAAGAGGGAATTGCGCGTGTGAAAGCGAATCAAACGTCTTTTGAGCAGCAGGTGGCGGATCTGAATAATGAGTTATCACATCAGCAGAGTTATCACTTGTGAAGCTTCCCAAAATGGTGTCTAAAACAACGCACGACTATGGAATTAACGCGGTGCCGTCTGGCAAAGGGTACAAAACTGCCCTGAAGTTAACCAGAGACAATTTGAAGAAGCTGCCCATTAGCAACGAGGATACCGATGCTGTTGAGGTCGACGAAAAGGAAGATCATACACAGTCAGCAAACTCACAACTAACCAGCAAACATCACGAGCCATCCGTGAAAAGCATTCCAGAGAGGGAGGACCAAAACGAGCCGGGGCAGAAGTATGTGGGACCAACAAAGGCACAGCTGGCCTCGAGAAAGGGATTAACCTTCAAACTCTCACAGTTCTCCGGAAAACCGGCTCAATGGCCATTGTTCTACGCAGCCTACAAAACGTCCAACGAAACCTGTGGTTATATGGACCACGAGAACTTAATGCGAGTGCTAGAATCTATCGAAGGTGATGCGCTTGAACTAGTTTGTGGTCAACTGTTTCTTCCCGGGTCGGTTCCAATGGTCATCGAAAAGCTGCGTCGGAACTACGGACGTCCGGAGCAGCTACTTCAAAATCTTCTGGACAAAGAATCTCTCGAAGGTGATGCGCTTTAACTAGTTTGTGGTCAACTGCTTCTTCCCGAGTCGGTTCCAAGGGTCATCGAAAAGCTGCGTCGGAACTACGGACGTCCGGAGCAGCTACTTCAAAATCTTCTGGACAAAGTTAACCGATTGGAGCCGCAAAAGCCGGACAATTTGTGGAGTTTTGTTCCTTTCGGAAATACTGTAGAGCAACTCTGTGGACATCTAGAGGCTGCAAAACTACGACAACACCTCGTAAATCCGTTATTAATTAAATCCTTTGTTGCAAAGCTTCCAGGTCGAGAAAAATGTGAATGGATTCATTACCGAAAAAACAAAGGTGAACCAACGCTACGTACTCTGACGGACTTTCTTATGGAGATTGTTGAGGACGCTTGTGAGCAAACTTTGAGATTAATTTCAAGCCAGCCAGCTTATCCAAAGGGTGGTCATCAGTTAAAAAGAAGAAACCAAAAGAATAGAATGCATTGTACTGCCATAGTGGGGAAAATAGTCCTGGAGTTAGTTTAAGCGACCGAAAAAGTTTGAAGCCGTGCAATCTTTGGCAATGCACGGAACATCGACTCCGGCACTGCGCTGAGTTTAAAAAGTTATTATACACCGATAGATTGAACTGGTTATCCGGGACAAACTGTGCCAAGTGTGTCTCAACGATCATAGCGGTGTATGCAAGTCCAAGATCTATTGTAATGTTGGAAATTGCAAGGAGCATCACAATCCGCTTATGCATCCTATAAGAAACAGCGTAAGTATAAACGCACATTTTCGTTCCAATTGCACGACCATGTTCCGTATGGTTCCGGTACGTCTTCTCTATGGTGAGAAATCGATCACGGTATTGGCCTTTTTGGATGAAGGTGCATCCGTCACGTTATTGGAAAAGAAACTAGCTGATCGACTAGGCGTTGATGGTGTGCAAGAACGGCTGACGATCAAGTGGACGGCAGATATCACGCGTGAAGAAAAAGGTTCCCGACGTATGAATCTGTGTGCGTCAGGCGTATGTGAAGGCTCTGGTGACAAGCTACTGTTGCAAAATGTTCGTACGGAAGAAAAACTAATGCTACCACGTCAGAGGTTAGACCTCCCGGAATTCGCTAATCAATATAAACACATGGGGGAGTTGTCGATCGAGTCTTATGACGGACAACCAGAACTGCTCATCGGATTAAACAACATTCACTTATTTGCTCCGATTGATGCGAAAATTGGTGTGGCTGTAGAACCGATTGCAGTTCGGTGCAGACTTGGTTGAACAGTGTATGGCCCAAGGTATGCAACGGCAGTTATGGTAGGCAATTATTTCGGTCTTCATCAAGACATCAGTAACGAGAATTTGCACGAACTGCTCAAAAGCCACTATGCTCTGGAAGAATCGGTGGTAGTGGTACCGCAAGAATCGACAGAAGACAAACGAGCACGGGAAATACTCGAGCGAACTTGATATATTTTAAATATGATGATTTAATCATACTTGATTGAAAACATTCACTAGAAATCAGGAGACCCTTGAGTTTTAACATTGGAATTGAAAACATTTTATTTTGTGTGCTTTTGTAATACGTTCAATTTGTTTTGATATAAGTTTCATTGAAATCATGGAAAACTCTGTGCTTTGAAAATCAATTCCTTTAAGTATCCGTAAACTGGTTGTTCGAGATGTGGAAAATGCAGAATCGCAGCGGGATATCGCAGGAAGCACAAAACAGATACAAGAATAAACACCCAAATTGTGCAGGAAGTTAAAAAAACCCAAAAATTACTGTCTGGGAGATTCAGAAAAACCCGCCGGAGAATCGCAGATTATGGTTTCAAAAATAAGTTTGCCTGGAAGTTGCCATTCATCTGGCTCTTCAATAAGATGAATACGATGAAGTCTTCAATAACAAATGCGTGTCCGTGTATGGTGTAGACCAGGTGAGGAGCTTCAGGAACGACATGAGGGAAGGTAACGTTATGGTTTGGAAGTGTTTAGCTGGAGCTGGAGTGGGGGCTCTTGTGAAAATCGATGGGAATATGAATGCAGACTCCTACATCAACATTCTGCGAGAAAATCTCGAGGTATCGTTGATTAAAACAGGGCTGGAAAATCAGTTCGTTTTCCAGTAAGACAACGATCCGAAGCATACCGCAAAGAAAGCTAAGGCTTTCTTTCGTTCAGGCCCTATCAAGCCCATAGAAAGGCATCCCCGGATGCCCGCGTTGATCAAACCCGCATTTTTACAACCAAAAACAACTATTTCGAAGCCCTTGAGAGAACCTGGGAAGACCTTGACCCGCAGCACCTGCAAAACATAGTGGAGAGTATTTAGAAACGCCTGCAAATTGTACTAAAGGAGACCACATACATTACTGAACGCCTTGATGACGCGTTGAATTCATTCAATATCTTCAATAAGAAAGTTAAAGAAGTAGGCACTCTTTCTGCCAATGCTTTTTTTAACTGAACACAATTATAAGATTAGTAATCTATTCTACTCTTTTCGCATTATTTAATCAATGAACTCCTGACAGTAGGGAAGCGGAACCTATGCTCACCATAGTACATATATTCATCACATTCTGCAGTCATCCAACTTCAAACGTAAAAAGATGTTTAATTTCTCCAATAAATGGACGCAGTAATCGAGAACATATAATCCTGGCAAATACAATTAGGTCTTGGATATAATCAAAAACGTTTCTGAGACTCAAATTTCGTAAAAACAATATTTAAGCCGTCAGATTTTCATCACAATTTCTTACCTTTGCACTACAAATTCGTTGTATTGATCTAACCGTACTAGGGAATATACTAGAGCCAGACTCCAAGTTTTCTCTTTAATTGCACTATATCCTCACACATTTTCGTTGCGTAATTGCACAAATCCCAAAAATCACACTTCACTTATTACACTAGCCACACGAGAATCTACACACAACCAAAATGCCATGTAAATTTCTGTCTGCGGAGACCGGCACATGCAAGCGTCCTTTAGCACATAAGAATGAGTTGAAAGAGATGAGAAAATAAATTCAATCAAACACATCTTTCGTCGAATTGCGTATGTGTCAGTCTCGGGAGACATAATTTTACACGAAATCTTTGTTTAAGTTCCCCGTCTTTTTACAAACATGAATTACGTCTCGTGTAAAATTCATAATATCTAAGTGTGTACGAATACGTGATAAAATACTAAAAAACTATGGGATTAATTTTCACAATAATTTAAATACGCTTGCACCTATTCTGAACCGTGTTTACAATCGACGTAATCGCTTGATGTTGCCAAACTATTTTATTATGACTCTTATTCGAATGAAATGGGTTTGGCAGTACTTCAATATCACTTTTTTTTGTGGGAGTGCTACAAATCACGCAAAGTTGACCTATTTTATTTTTCCATAGATTAAATAAATAAAAACATACTTTTAATTGTATTTTTTATCAATACTTACCGAGAAATAAAATTCCACATTTAATAATACGTTTCCATATCTGTTGAATTTGGCGGCACTGCTACTGTACTGTATAGCATACACATCAACGCTAGTGTGCGTGTTCAATCATTCATAGAGCATTCTATGCCCAACGCTATGGTGAGTCCTGTTGTCAATATTCTCATGGAATAATAACAAACCAACCCTTTCATTTTGCCTTGGTTAGATGCATGCCACCCAACATACGTGAAGTGCTGTCAAATGATCTGGGTGTAGTAGTGGAGAGCGTTTACTTTTTTATATTTTTTCTTGATTAAAATCAGTACGATTAACATATGAAACATATGAAACATATGAATAAATTGTGAATAACTTGTGTACTCAGTATGCGGTATTCAGTGCATATTCACCGATTTCCACTCGAGGTCTGTTTATAAGTTCCGCTTCCCTCTAAAGATTTCTTTATTCATTTAATCATCAAGTATTTTTTAAGGAAGTTGAAAGAATAGTTAGTATTAAATAATACTAAAAAAATTCCGACCATTCCGAGACCATTTCATTTATTGTTGACGACCGTTTTCGTTATTGTTACGAAATTCCCGGATAAAAATAACCATACAATTACAATACAATAATATAAAATAACATTAAAATCTATTTCCAACCATTAATCTTATTGTTCGTGAATCAGATAAATGAAAAAGTTATATTGTCATTACAATAGATCTACAATTCACTCTATATGCTAGGATTTTCAACAATTGTGAAACAATACAATTAATAGTATTTGACTCAAATTTGTTCGAAAAATAACGATTTTTTCTATAGTTAAGATACATAACAACCCCCCTTTTCTATTGTCGATGTCTCAATTTACATTAGATTCTATTGTGGTAACAATAACTCCTATTGTTATCTTATCGTTATGAACAATACTTTTAATTGTACATACTATAGATTCTATTGTATGGTTACAATATATGCAATTGTTAATCTATGAGAATTTTTTATTCGGGAATATGCTGAATAGGCGGTTAAGTTAGGTTACCATAACAAAATGGCAATTTTTACGATCAAAATTTTTGCTGTACTCTATGCCATAAAGTTGGTTTATCATCCAGACCAAGTGCAAACAATGAAAAACCTTTCAATGACAATATGGCAAACGTTAACAATATGTGTTAATGTAGAGATTGAATGGTGAAAAAGAGATTGAACTGTTCGGTAACAATAACATATACACTGATAGGCAAAATAAAGTGCCCACCTCTTCGTATTTTCAATTTCTCTCATTTACTTGGTTCAAATTAAAATAAACACAGTGTAGTTTTTTTTCTTATTTTATTTTTTATATTCTTTTTATATTTCACTTATGGAATACTGAAAAAAAGGAGTTTTACTTAAAGAAAAAAGAAATCAATTTGTGTTGAAAAAAAAACAGTGACAAAATAAAGTGCCCACTTCAAAAATCGATGTTTTCGATAAGTTTCCATTGGAAGACCTCTCAATTGTTTATGTTTTGATATTTTGACATGTTTTGAAGCAAACGGCTCAACCTGGTGCATTTGTATACGTGATCGTATTTGATTCAATTGAAAAAAATGGAGAACGCAGTACTTTCGAAAGCAATTCCCTTGTTTATCCAAAAATTGGTCGTTCGTGATGTGCAAAACGGTGAATCGCACCGGGCTGTCGCTAAGAATTACAGTATCAGTAAGGCAGCGGTTGGCAAAATTCTTCTGAAGCTTAAAACGTTTGGATCAGTGGTGGATCGCCCTGGCAGAGGCAGGAAGCTGAAAACGGATGCGAGAACGGACACCAAGATCATGCGCGAAGTCAAGAAGAACCGGAAGGTAACTGTCCGCGAGATCCAGGAAACCCTTCAGTTATCAGTTTCCGGTCGAACTGTTCGTCGCCGTCTCGTAGCACAGGGGTTGAATAGTAAACTTGCCCGGAAGCGCCCATTTATCAGCAAGGCAAACAAACCAAACGGCTTAAGTTTGCTAAGGAGCATGTTGATAAGCCCCTAGAGTTCTGGGTTCTCTGGACGGACGAATCAAAATTCGAGCTGTTTAACCGAAAGCGGCGGGTTCGTGTTTGGTGCAGATCGGGAGAGGAGCTTCAGGAGCGCCACATCCTAGGCATGGAGGAGGAAATGTGATGGTCTGGGGGTGTTTTTCGTGGGGTGGAGTGGGAAGCATTGTGAAAATCGACGGGATAATGACGGCAGATTCTTACATCAACATCCTGCGAGAAAATCTGGAGGTTTCGCTGATCCAGACGGGCCTTGAAGAGAAGTTCGTATTCCAGCAGGACAACGACCCGAAGCATACTGCCAAGAAGACCAAGTCTTTCTTTCGGTCTTGTCGGATCAAACCGCTGGAATGGCCTCCACAAAGCCCGGACCTCAATCCCATCGAGAATTTGTGGGCGATTCTCGATGCCAGGGTTGACAAAACTGGTGTTACCAATAAAAATAACTATTTTGAAGCCCTGGAGCGCGCCTGGGAAGAGCTAGATCCACAGCACCTAAAGAACCTGGTCGAGAGCATGTCGAAGTGCCTGCAGGAGGTCCTGAAGGCCAAAGGAGGACACATCAATTGTTGAAATGCTTTTATTTTACTTTAATTTATGTTTTCTGTAGCCTAAATGAAGTGGGCACTTTATTTTGCCACTGATTTTTTTTTTCAACACAAATTGATTTGTTTTCTTTAAGTAAAACTCCTTTTTTTGCAGTATTCCATAAGTGAAACTTAAAAAGAATATAAAAATAAGATAATAAAAAACAATACAGTGTGTTTACTTTAATTTGAACCAAGTAAATGAGAGAAATTGAAAAAACGATGAGGTGGGCACTTTATTTTGCCTATCAGTGTATTGTGATAATATATCTTACATTCGAAATATAGTTTCGACTATACAGCAAATTGTTTTTCGTTATGCGGCAGGATTTTCAACAACGTTGAGACAATACAATTAATAGTAATTGGCTCAAATTTGTTCGGAAAATAATGATTTTTTCTATGGTTAAGATACATAACAACCCCCCTTTTCTATTGTTAATGTCCCCATTTACATTAAATTCTACTGTGGTAACAATAACTGCTATTGCCATCCTATCGTTGTGAACAATACTTTTAATTGTATATACTATAACTTCTACTGTATGGTTACAATATATGCAATTGTAAATCTATGAGAATTTTTTAGTCGGGTAACGCTTTTAACATACCGCAACTATTGGAGTATTTATCCTATTTCTTGCTTAAGTTATGCAGGCATCAATAAATCAAACTGTTCAACTTTTATTACATTTCACTGTATAATAAAATATGTTATACTCTAAATTTTCGAAAAAACTTCTTCTAGGAAATTTGGAAATTTGATTAGGGCGTAACGCTTCAGAACCCTATGTAGTACATTACTTTCGCGCGACGATATCGCACAAATGTCAGCACGAAAGCAACAAGCAATTGCGATCTGCTTATTGCAGTGCAGCAAGATTAAAATAAGAAAAGCAGATGCAGTTGTCAAATATTTATTGAGATTTGACCATTGTTGAACTCTATGCTATTTCATCTTAAATTATTAAGTATAAGTACATTTATTTTTTACTAGTTCATTTATTTGGTAGGCTCAATAAAAGTACACAACAAAGCTTTTTTTAAATTTCTTCGAATCTCAAAATTTTGCTCTCATGAAACATTTTGTTGATTCTTACCTATGATTTGTTTTGGTAAGCTTGTCTGAAAAATTCCATCAACAAACATGCTGAAAAACATGACTACCTTTGAAACAACGTAAAACTTCTTATTTTAAACAACACCTTGTTTTGAAGCAAACGGAAAACCCTTGATTTTTTAACCCTGACAATCTGGTTGACAGTGGGAAACTTCAAAATAAAGGAGTTACTAAAAATTATCATCTAAATATTCCTCAACGGGGACGTCACCGCTTGTATTCTGGAAATAAGTATCGTCCAGAAAACAAGTTCGATCATTCAAATCGAAAGTGGTCACTTCTAGTAGCAACTGAATAGGTATTTCCCCGCCAATACCAAAACAGAGAGACCATCATGGCTAGACAGTATAAGCTGTGCCTGTATGCTCTCGCTCAGAGTGACGACAACATCCATCTGTATAAACATTACAACGCAGCAACAAACACGCTAGGCCAAACCACGGACAAACGGGTGCCTATCGCTGCCAGTAGGTATAGGGTCGTGGTCGCCGTCATTGCACAGGACGAGTATGTGTGTGAAATTTATAAATACATCGCGCTCGATCGGAGCGGCTCTCAGTTGTACTCGTAACTCGGTTGGTTGAAGTCTCAACTTGAAACACTGCATGTGCAAAACATTCTGTTGTTGGCAGAGGGAATACGAATTCTGAAAAGTGCAAATCATACGTTCGTTGGATTGATTTCAATGTGAAAAGTTTCGAACAAAGTAAAGCAAAAGTGGTGATAATCCAAAGTTACGTTTTGTTAAAAGGTCGAGTGAAGAAAGGACCCAACAGTTGCTGTGCTGGAAGAATTAAAATAAACTGAAGCATTTGCAATTCGTAAACTGTGCAATTGTTGAACAAATAAACGCCAAGACATTACAAAATTTCCAAAGGCCAACGGTGCTTATTGTGAAACATTTGTGGAGATTCACGGAAGTTTAAATACGGTGCTTGACGATCCAAATCAGCGTCCAAAGTGTAGCTTTTCATCGGGAATCGTAACAAACATAAGGTAAGTGCAGTGAATCATGAACTTGTCGGGGATAGTGTTTAGTGGAAATTGTCCGCATTCCATATAGGTAAACGCTGAGGTGTAGTCCTTGACTGGTGTATAATACAGATCAACGACTCTACCGCCTCCAAAAGTGGTGGAGATTTCACTACGGACTCTCCAATGTCGGCGATGCATAGTAACGGCTTTCTGTGTATCAAGAACCGTGGTTAACCTCCGCACATCGAATGCGTGTGTGTTTGTCTGTGTTTTTGTTGTTTCTATATCCAGTGCAACAGATGGAATTCAAAATATTTCCCTCGCTCTACCCGCCAGGTATAAAGCAGGCAGGTATGTGCGTGGAGTCGACTGACGGTCTCAGCAAATTAGTGGCCCACAGGCTATTATTAGCACACGCTCTCGCCAACCAGCAAAGTTGGTGTATTAATTGTTAGCTGTATTAATTGTTTAAACATTCGAAATGTTAGTAATTGTCTTCTCTACGAACCATAAGACATGGCGCCAAGGAGCGTGATTGAAGCGCAAGGTATGTTTTCACTTCCTTTGGCGTGGTGACTGCGATTTCCTTGAAATCAGCTGACGACTGTCTCGCACCATATTTATAGCAATACACCGATAGCGGGCTGTTCTTACAACTGCCAGAGAGTTGATCATTGCTGCGGTTTGCGTTTTGCAATGGTTAGGTAATTTTAGATTCAGCTGCCTACAACCGTTGCTGCGAGGATGCAGAAGCATTGAGGAAGTACCGCTTTAACGTGAGGGCGGTTTCAAGTGTCCTCGAGTTGGGTTGAGTCATATTCGCAGCAATTTGCAAGCCAGTTATAGACAAGCTCTTAGTCTCCATAACCTGATTCAAAGGTTGGGAAATTTAACCGGACCAAAACGACAGATGACATCCGTGCCACACCTCCAATATTGAACACTGGCTTTTCCAATACTTCGAGTTTGCGGTTCTCCACACGCGCACACAGTCAGCACTTAGCAGCCATTAGCATATAAAAAAACACGCGCATCCGATTCTCTCGCATCCAACTGCTGACGCACGACTTGTTTTCGGCTCGGTCTGCAGTCATGTGATCATTTCGCACCATGAATATTTGACTGAATGATGCGGGGGTTTTCCGATCTCTCGTCGTCCGCTCGACCTCAAACAAAACAAAACGGACTTTGTTCGAACTACAGCAGCCTGCTTCAGACTGATCAATTATGGACGCTTGCGCAGCCTGATCCAACCGAAACCAGTTCGTACCTCATCGATCACACCGATCCTGGCTAAAGTTGGTTCCAACCAACGGCAAAGACTTGGAAAGAAGAGGACACTTGGCGGTCCAATTCATCCCGGCTGGAAATTTATCCTCTCTCTCTCCATGCATGGGGAAAGAGCCAACTCTGATTAATTTATCGTGGAATAATTGAGTTTCCAGCAGTTGACACTGGCCTAAACCGGTCAAGTGCCGGTGCTAACTAACTTAAACTTGCACATTGTGTCGTGCCCCTCTCCTCGGTCAGCACAGCTTGGCGCAATTGGTTCGATCGATTCGGACGCGCGCAACATGTTTCCAGGTTGTCCCTTGTCCTCCCAAGATGGAGTCTGCCGCTTTGTCGTCGACCACTGATTGGAATCAATTGGCAAATGGATGTCTCTTTTATTTGCGCCTTGTACGTGTCAGCATAACTTGCTCGGAACTAATGACGTAGAGGCGGTGCTGAGGAATTCGTAGCAGACGTCTCCACGGAAGAGTGCCCACTGGCCAAAACGGCCCAAAATGGTAATCTTTTGTGCGGCAATTGGTAGGAATTTGCGTGCGACTTGGCGAGTTTGCAACTATTTTTTTTGCGATAGTAATAATAATTATTTCAATTGTATCGTGAGCTGAGGTTAAAAATCTTAAAACATAGAATCAGTACTTTCGATTGGGTCATTCAGAAGCCTTATAGCATTATGGCCTATAACAAAAAAGTTATTTAGCATACCATTTTCAGAGCATACACTCTCCTGGATTGGCTGGTGTAAAGAGCGCCAGAAGAGCTGCCTTGGGTGTGATGGGCTCTTCACCCATCGTGATCAGCAGGGATAGGAGGGATATGTTGATTAAATGTAGATACCAAGAACTCATGCTACCTTCATTGACATCTGGAGTTGGAAATAGGATGGGATTGTGAGGAAGGCTTTCTGGACGAGAAAGTACTTGTATATTTACTTCGATATAAGATGAGTCTTATGATGAATGAGTCGTTGGGAGTGACGAACCTAAGAATATTAATGCATTCCGTAGTTGTCAGCTTTTCTGGGCTGGAACACAGGCATTTCCTACTTGTATTCGTGCTGCAAAGCCATTGGTGTAGTTCCTTTTCTTGCATGTCTGTCGGTAGGGACATTAGAACTAACTCTATTCCTAGCCTTGTATGGCTTATGATTATAGCGCCATTACTCGCTTAGCCTGTAGCAAAAAATGAGTTAAACCACTAATTTTGTTTTAAGGAGTGTTCATTAAAGAAAATGGACACCGGTTTCTAATTTAATATAATCTCACACTAACTCCGCCAATTCTTGAAAAAATCCTGAAAAATGACAACTTCTTGAATGCATCCTTTTTCCGCAGAAATAGAGCGACTCCGAAAAGAGTGTCTGAAATCGATCTACTACTTAGAATCAAGAGAAGGAAGAAATCGTGGACCTCCCGTACCGCTTCCAAATAGAGTTGAATAATGTGAAAATTTGTATTTTATCGTTGGGAGCATAGATGCTAGAAAGATAAGTTAATGCTCATTTGGACTTTTGGAATTTGAACCAAAAGTCTGGCATGATCTGCAAAGGTTATTGCGCCTAATCTCTCGCTCACTGTAATTCACACAAAAAAATCGACACGTTGTTTTCACGTGAAATTTCACGTAACTTCCACCTGAACACGTAACCAAATTTTCTTCAGTAAAATCAGGTAAACATTACGTGCCAGTGAATTCTACGTGAAAAATCACGTAACATTTATCTGATTTTCACGTAGAATGTGAACTTACGTGGAAATCACGTAGGTCTTACGTGAATTCCACGTGTTTATTACTGGTTTTGGCAGTGAACGAAAATTACCTGCGTTTCACGTGGATGTAACGTGTCGATTTTTTTGAGTGTTGAGCTTTAAAATTTACAGAATAATACATCTAGTTATGTTATGTATAACAGTCCAATAACACAATACAAAGCAAAATCCACGCTAATCCATCCAAAACTACGGTTCTGGCAACTTTGTATCTATTGATGTTCAAGCTCATCGATTTAGCACCACCCGAGGAAAGACTTGGAACTATACACAATGATTTCATTATCTCCAATCCGCTCAATTAATTTTACTGCGTGACATAATTAATGGACCTTCCTTAACTTGAGATAACTCAATGCTGACAGCTTCCAAATTCTTTCTTGAAGCCAAAGTTTCTTGAAGCAGTTAACCGATTCTTCCACCTTTCTTAAGCTCCGCTTAACTATTGCCCAGTATCTTTCGACAGGATGCAGTTCAAGGCAGTTTGGGGGATTTTGGTATTTTTCGACAAAATCGGCTTTATCCTTTTTGAGCATCTCCAACGTAGCAGACGCGTAGTGAGCAGATGCCAGATCCGGTAAATGGGTAGAAGCCATTTTTTTAAACATTCTTTTCTGTAGTTTTCACCGTTGATTGTGCCCTTTGTGAAATACGAAGATCTCTTCAAGCCACCTTTATGCCAAATTTTTCAGTTCGTATGCATTGAACACCATCAGGCACATCTATCCTCTGTTCAGCGCCGAAAAATTGCGGGCCCGGAAGTGTACTGGTATCGAATCCGTTGTCCATCAAAATGCAACGGTTCGGCTTTTGGAGGAGAACGTCATACAAGTTCCGTAACCGTATTTTCGAAGAAGTCTTCTGTGAATCCGTCCATTTGGGTGCTTTCTGCTTCTTGTAGGTTCTGATATTGTTACGCTTTTTGATATTCTGCTCTGTTCCGACGCTGATGTCCATTTTTTTTGGGAATTTCACGAACGGAACACGGTTTCTGCGATTTCAAAAGGCGTACCGCTGCCAGCTCCTTTTTCTGGTCCGATGCCCACTTTTTGCGGCCAGATTTTGGTAAATCTTCAAGTAAACACGTTTCTTCAAACTTCTTAACAATCATGAACACTGCAGACTTAGTACACTTCACGCTTATTGCCAATTCTTGAAACGACAACTTTTTGGAAAACCATTTACGGAATTAATCTGCTGGGTGATAAGCTGATCCGACTCATCGTTCGAAATTTCTTACTTTTTTTTCAATTTTTCAGGTGTGTTGCCAAAATAAACAATTTTTTTAGACAATGCGTGAAAATTAACAATTTTTCGTTAATTTTTAACCCTAAACCATTTATAAGCAAGTGTCCACTTTCTTTCATGAACAATCCTTACAGTTTGGGGTGGTATGGTTCAGAACATTATTTAAGACGACATTACGATTGAAAATTGCATTTGGATGCTACACATTTCATCGTTATCTAATGAACATTTATGAAATGCTGGATTTGACATTAGTTCATGGGATATGTCATGTAGATTTAAACCGGATATCGCCCAAATCCTCGCCAAATGGGTCTTCCCTTAGCTCAGTCGGTAAAGGCGCGGTTAAAAAGTAACACCGTGCTGGAGGTGGCTGGGTTCGATTCCTGATCTGGTCTAGGAATTTTTTGTTATGGAAAACTTCTCGACTCCCTGAGCATAGAGTATGATTTTACTTGCCACACAATCATGCTTATGCAAAAAAGTTACCTGTTATCGAAACGAAACCTCTCAATTAATAACTGTGGATGTGCTTTTAGAACAGTTGAGTTGAGCTTTTAGAAGTTGAGCGCAAGCAATAACCTAATTGCGAAAGCAATGAGCTTCAAACGCTAAAAAGAAAAATAATGTCACCAAAATCAGGTCTGTTGTATGAAAGATTGCATTCAATTTCGTTGTTTATGCTTGCTTTGGCTTGCAGAGGGAAATTTACGCATCTTAAAATTCATATTTTTTTCAGTGTGGAGACGCTAAGCTATGCTTCAATTTTCCAAGGTTGAGCTTTGCGCTGACAGTGCATTTGTTGTTTGCGAAGATCCCATGCCGAAGAAGTTTATGGGAGTCATCCAGTTTGCTTACGAAAAATGACGACCTATTCATCAATAACTCGTGATCCAATTTGCATTGCATTTAATTTAACGCTTTGGTCACTAACTGATGTCATTCTTCGGTATGCCGGAACCCATAGCAGCTGTAGCTATTGATACGATTCATTATCATTTCATAGGTACCTTCGATCAATTAGCATCTCCTCTCGAAGAAACGATCATATGGATCTTCCAGAACCGTCCTTCCACAGTCAACATAGTATCGCGTTGCCCTAGTTTCACATCTCTTTGCGCTTCCCATGACCCCAGTAGTTGACCTCCCGTATGTGTACGACGTTCTACATTCGGTTTGACATCGACTTCCGGTGGCGTTCGCTTGACTCGGCCCTAGGAACAGGTTAATCATATTCATACATACGCTTGGCTATCAACGTCAAACGAATTTGATTAAACAACACACGCGCTTCGCTCGCTTATAGATTTAATCAGGGGTTGCTTCAATTGGTTTCGGTCAGAACTCAATTCAACTACAGTCCCCATCGTTTTAAAAGAATCTTTTCTCTAGTCGGGGAAGCTTGCAAATGAGATTGTTCACGCAATGCGAAAGTGGCGGCAGAAAATTAAAACAATTAATCTAATTGCATGCCTCTTTTTCATTGTCTTTGTATGAGTTGTTACTCCTTATAGCAGAAGCACCGCTTTTTGATTGGGAGTGGCGTTGATGCCTCAGCCCCTGTGTTAAATTGGCGAAAGCGAGGCTGGATTATTGGGGGAACACTTTAATTGGAAGTAAATGAATGCTCAAATTTATAATCAAATATATAAATTCGAGTCCGGTTATCGATCGAGTGGATTAACATTGATTACAATTTCAAAAACTGTGGAAAGGCCAGGTTGCCATCATCTATATCTACTATCCACGGGAAGGTAATAACTCCCTGTATCTGTTTCTGGTGCTATTTTCTTTGTGGGAGAAAGCAGGTCCCAGAAAAATACGCTAGAAGTCATTGTTTACAAATGTTACTTTCGACCATTTGACTATTTTGTCTTGCATTTTATACTATTTTGCTCTTGCGAAAATGTTACTCAATTTTCGTGAAAAGTAGTGCTACTCATTGAATAAAACTCCAAATATTGAGTAACTTTTTCGTGAGAGAAAAGGAGATATGATAAAATTTTACTCAAAAATTGATCAAAAGGAAACGGGAGTGTGTACAATACTGCTAATTTCCGCGAAACCACGTTAGAAATTACAAGAACTACCATTGAATTCAGGCAATTGCAGCCTGATTATGAAATGCAATAGACATTATTCACTACATTCTCAAACTTTGCATTGTTATTGATCCCAAATACTCATATCAACCCGCAAATAACCATGAACCAATAAATAACCCAACATCGTAGAAAAAAAAACAAAGTCGACGCACGTTGGGAGTCATTCAACTTTGCCCATCACACGACGAACAACGAATGTCTAATGAATTTACGATTCTGAAACTTCCTCCCAAAGCGGGGTTGCCTTGGCTGTGACGTTGAAACACGCGATCCTTGACATAGTTAAGGTCGTAGATGGCGGCGCAATTCTTTTTAATCGACCACTGTCTCTTGTTTGCTTGTGTTCTGTTTTCACTGTCGCTTCTGGCTCAGATATGTAGGACATAAATCAAATATGATGAACCAAAATAACATTGTCAAACAACCTGAACATTAACCGAAAACAAATCGAAGATAGCCAAGTTGGTTTGATTTATTACCAACAGTAATAAAAAATAGTAGATAATATCCGATTGCTTGATCAATAATTGCCATAATACCTACGTCAACAAACACTTACTATCGAACGGTTAACCTTCAAAAGTAAACACCAAATTGTTGTCACGAGAGCCATAAAAAGAGGAACCAGCCCCCCGCGGTTTGTTTCGCAACCGTCCTAAAACATACCGGGGTAATTACATTACCGAAAACCGACCAAATGCAGCGTCATGGTTGGAAGGCGAATAACTTTCTCCGCCGCTCTCCACCTTCGTCACCGACCATCAGCCGTCAAACCTGGTAGGGTAGCACGGAGAATGCAAATGTGTTCAACCGACTGTACGGCAATCCATCGTTGAGTTAACGAATCAATATGGGCAAAGTTTCTATTATTGCCACTTGTCTTCGCCATTTTCGCAAACTAGAGACATCGCGCACTATAAAAGCCACCATTATTGATTATGGCCACCGCCACTGACTGACTGACGGTTGCATTGATTTATGTAATAGGTACTCTGGCCACTGGCACTGACGCTGCCCATAATAGAGAAGTGACAGCTAAATACACGAGTTCATCATCATCTTTGTTGGAAATGTACCTTCATGGAACACGAGGTGAAGGTGGAATGGTTTGTGTCACACTCAATTCAGTGACCCAAATCTAGGTGAGGGGCTGGATTAGATTTTGCGAAAGATTCGCGCAACATGGTTTAAGTCATTTTCTCAAACAAATTTAGTCAGAACGCTAATTGAATATTTGAATATAACATCGATTTAACTAAAACTGGTTTAATGGCCGTGAAAAAATTTAAAAGAACGAAACAGTTTATTTGAGTGACAACAGTTTCAATAGCTTGTTTTCCAGCTTTGATTGACAATTGAACCACTTGACCTCTTACGTAATCTTTCACAGTTTCATAAAATTGATGGGAATTTTTTTCCTGGTTTCTGAATCAATTAAAACTTGATCTACCCGATAAGTGAACATGGATATTCCGGGTGAACTTCGGAAATAACTGCAAAAACCGGACTTCGCAGCTCTGGTTTCAAATCCAGTATACCGTGATTTTTTCCCTACAACTGAGATTTATAGCTAACCTGTCACACAGACATGTTTGCGGCAATTTACTTCGCGACACTGCGCACGGAAGGGGACACCGTTCGTGGCCGCAGAAGTGATATTATACACAGAAAAAAATGCGTTTCTGAAAGTGAAAACGTACCATGAACTAGTTCACGTTTTCAGGATTTTTTTTCCCTTTAAACGTGAACTGATTACGTGATTCAGTTCACGGTGTATTATTGCTTGTTCGCGAATTCGTGACTGCAGTTCACGGATCTGGGCACGGATTTTTTTCCGTGTTGAAACGGAAAACTAGATCTTACCTAATCCAGAACTGCGGAGACCAGTTCGGCCTGCAAAATTTGATGGGGAACATTATCGAATTAAGACTGCATAACTCACGCTTGATTTGAGCGAACATTGTTTGGAGCAGCCTGTTTTCCGGGATCAAAATGCTGATCTCTTTCTCGTTTCTGCAGTGGGAATCATTCATAGCCACTATTTTTCCTTACGCTTAATGCAATTTGCTTAGCTTACATATGTAGGCACTCAAAAGGCAGTACCGTAAAACAGCAAAACATTGATCAGCGGAGTAACAATGATCGTTTTGCGTTGCATTTCAAGTTGAAGCATGGTTTTTTTTTCGATGAGATCAACAATAGTCTAAATGGGATTTTTGATAATGTTCTCCATATAAGTTCGTAAGCCTCAGCAACACCGATAGAGGAACACTTTTAGAGACTACAAATCAGAGGGGATTTGCATCGCGTTCATAGTTTTTGCAGCTGTACGTGGACAGCAGAGGAAGCGGATAAATCAATCGTAAATATGCAACACCATTTAGGAATTCTCGCACTTGCTTCCAGCGATTGGCTTCTTGAGCTCCATTTTTTATCCACGCGTTACCCAAAGTTGCTGTCTCAACACAAAATTATTAAAACGCAATTTCCGTAAAACAAAAACCTTAACTGAGACACCAATTGCCTGCAAAAATTTGGCAAAGCAAAACAAAACAATCACTTTGTTGTCAGGCGTAACCAAACCATAACGACTGAAGTGTCAAGTTACTGTTGCACACATGGGCAGACAGAGGCACACTAACGAAACTAGGCAAAAGTGATTTTGTGCTGAGCGACGCACCCCTTGATTCCGTTGCATTCAATACAAACATCCAAACAAACGTAGGAAACTAGCGATTTAAAATTGACTCACTGTTATAGAACCCCTGGTAACAAGCGCACCTTGCCATTCTTGCGCTTTCGGTACTAGTTTTTTTTTTTTTTATATGTTAGTTCACTGTTTTTTTTTAATTTTTTGAGGGGTCCTTCAAAGTGAGTTATGTTTAAGGGGCGATTCATTAAGCTTGAGACCGATTTACTGGTACTTCCTGGTATTTCCAAAAACAAACGATTGTATTAAAAGCAAACTGGCAACGCTTACGATGCGCTCACACATACACGCGTAAGACTATCGATCTGAGCCTACCTACTTTCGACGCGTTCATCTGTCAACAACATATTCCACCCCTGAACTTTCGGTAAACAGCGATCGTTTTCGACATGCCGAGAATTGAAAAACGTATTAAATTTCAAGTGATGGACACGTGGATTCGTGAGAAGGGTGTCTCGAAGAACAAAATAGCTAAGAGTTTTGGAATTCATAACAACAGCGCAAAATCTATCACTCGTTTAATGAGCTGCCAAGAGGAGGAGCAAAAACCAGGTCCAGCTGGCCCAAAAGAAGACCAGAAGGTAGTTAACCTCATCCTTCGGAACAAATCGATGTCGAACCGTGATTTGGCCAAAAAGACTGGCACACCGTCGGCAAATAATCAAGAAGCGCAACAAACTGAAACCTCATAGGCAGCAGAAAGTAGCAAAACAAAGTTCTGAGCCATAACCAACACAACATCCATAACTGGATTAACCAACACAATCAATGTCAATCAGTTTTGGGTCGATAATCAATCTAATTCTCTTTTGGAATACAGGCTGACTAAAAGTAAATTGGTACGCACAAAAAGACCTGTAATTCATGATTCAATAAGTTTAAAAAGTCCATTAAAGGTTTCTTAACAGTGCCTTTTTTAAAAACTGCAATGTTAAAGCATTAGATGGTGATATTTCGAAATCTCGAACCCTGTTCTTGGTGGAGCCCATCAGCGTCCGCACAGTGAAAACGGACACGGAATCAGCGTATTCCTCCCATTTGGCTGAATTTTCTGGACTACCCCGCCACTTCGTCGAAGGCGCTTCTTCGAAATTGCTCAATATTTTTCGATTGGTCGAAATTCCGGGCATTTCGGAGAATTCTTTAGCTTGGCGACAAAACCGATCTTGTTGGCAGCATACCACTCCAGAAGCACCTTGGAGTAGTGGCAGTTGGTCAAATCGGGCCAAAAGTACACGCAAACACGAACTTCCAGTCGCGATGTAAAACTTTTGATCGGGATACTGCTTTAAATTAAGTTTGACGTTTGTTTCTTCATCAATCAAAGTGCAATTCTTGTGTTTCGCCAAAACACGGTCGTCAAAAAGAGCCTTGCACGCTTTTAGCCCACGAAATTCTGCTTCATGTACGGGTTCGGATGTTTACTGGCTTTGTACGGTTTGTATCCTTCCCTGGCACGGATTGTACCTTCTGGCCACATCACGGATCGAAAGACCAGGGTTGGCTTTAACGTACCTCAACACCTTGCTGCGCAGGTGACGATTCCTGGTTCCAGTTTTTCCATAGGTCTGCTGATTTCTTTGCACACTCAGAGTTTCATTGTAGGTTTTGAGCAGTCGACAAACTGTTGTTTTCGGCATCTTCAGCACTCCAGCCAGCTTCATACCGGACCTCTGGATTTTCCAGCTGTTAAAGCACAATGTTTTTTCTTTGAAAGCAAACTTGTTCCATTTGACGTTATTTCTGAACGCGATCGACTAAAGGGTGGAACGGTCGAAAATTGGTCAAACATGATTAAGTGCACACTTATTAGTTTATTATACAAATGATCAATCTTTATTTCTTTTTGAAGTTCATCGTCTACAAAACAGACGAAAATTACTTGATTAGGCTTCAGATTTTCTAAATGCGATCTGCCGGGCTTTACGTTTCACACCTTTCATCAAGTTTTGTACCGCTGTGATATCCAACTTGTTTGAATCTGAACGCCAATTTTCCTTGAACTGTTTTTCACTTCCAACTGTTTTTTGAGTTCTCTCGAGGTTTCTTTTTACGATTGCCCAATATTTTTCAATTGGGTGCAGTTCCAGCGAGTTTGGTGAATTTTTCTCCTTGGGTATGATTTGCACAGTACTGGCAGTATGCCATTCCTGACCCATTTTTCCGTAGTGGCAAGAAGCGAAATGTGTACACAACTGCCCGGAACAACTCTGTTTCTTCATGAAAGGCAATAAGCGTTTGACAGTGCCAGTTGTCATGAAACTTTCGCTTTTTAGGGCACAGGTGCAAATCGCCTGCCAAACAAACATTTTTTTTTCGGGAACTCTGACATTTTTTTCTGCTTAAACTTATCTTGAACTTTTCTTTTTCCGGTAGACGTACAAAACTCTTGACCTGGGAGTTGCTTGAAATCAGCCTTGACGTATGTTTCATTGTCCATTACGACGTTATCAAACTTGGTCAACAAACTCGCGCACAACTTACGCGCTCTTTCTTTGGCTGTCATGTTTTGCTTATTATCTCGATTTCATGTCACTGTAACCATAAATGTTTGACAGTCCGGCTCGTTTCTTTGCTCTTTGCATTGTTGTGTGGGTTTTTCTCAATTTGTTTCCGATATCTCTGATGAAAAGGTTGGGATTACGTTTGAAAATGCCGGTCAGTATTCTTCCGGTCGCTGCGTATTCTTGGTTTCGGTTTTCTCCTGATCCGCTTCCGGATGATTTGGCAATATTAAGTGATTTTGCCACGTCGGTGTGGGAATAATTTGGATTTTGCTTACGCGCGTACACAATTTTGATACGCTGCTCTCCTTGCTTCGACGCCATTTTGACAACTGAATAGAAAATAGCAAAAACAAAATAGAATCAACATTCCGTACGCATACACCTACAAAAAGAGGGATGTTCGAGTTTTTTTAATGCACGATAAAATAACAACCTTATATTTGAGTCGACCAAGTTTTGACCGTTCCACCCTTTGCTTTGATCAAACTTGTTGTAACTTGTTGTTGCAAATGATATTCAATGATGAGTATCATCTGAATATTCCGATATTCCGTAGAATTCTAGAACAGTCTATATTCGGTTTGAATACAGCTGCGTAATAGCGATGATTGACGGAAATGGGTTCTCTGCCGAAGCAGTGTTCAACCCTACTACGTCCGCATTGTTTGATTTACATTTGTAATGCAATTTGCAATGATTTTTACTTAGCTAGGGCATGTGTTTCTGATTACATATGATAATGTGACAAAATATATGTGCGCTTAGGTGGGGAATGTCAAAAATGTCTTAGATTGAGGATAAGCTATTTTATTTCACTGGCCGTGGTTTTTGCTCCAAGACAAACTATTAAGATGATCTTAAGGACAAACCCCAACCGCAAAGATATTTTTCAAATTTGAGGGACTCCACTTTCGATGTAATTTTGTCAAATACAAGTCGCCATTATGGCTGATTTAAATATTCGATTTGACATGTTAAATCTTTATTGTATGTAAGTCTTAGATTTGTGCCAAAAACTGGATATGGCGATGTGAATTCCAGTAACCTTAACTTAAAAGCACATTATATGAACATTTTTGCACTTTATATTGCACTAACCATGGGTAAACATCGAGATTCATACATTGAACAGACAAAAGCAAAATTTATCCATTCCTCAAAAATCTTCCTAGAACACTGAATTATTGCTATTATGCAAGTTCTACAAAGTTCACCTTTTTCGCAAAAGGGCTAAAATTTCGCAAAAGTGAAATCTGTCTCGTAACGTTGTTTACAACAACAAATTACGGGCGCTGCAACATCCGCGCTGCAAAAGTAACAAAAGCACATTAGCATTGCGTTTTAATTGTTCACGTGAATGACATCCACCGTTTACCAGTACCCGCCTGCTTGCCTCAATCGTAGACTGTACATCGCCCGCCATCTTTATTACCATGTTCGCAGCGGTTTGTTTACAAACGGTCACTGCTGCAACACGTGTTCAGGCGTTCAAACGACCGAATGATTTGTAGTTTCACACTCTACCTGTGACACAAGGTGATAAGGTTCATTACATTCCTAGTGCTGCCCTTTCTTAGCTCATCTTGGCACTGAATGAATGATGCAACACCACGCGACCGACGGTGATGAAACCATAAACAATCGAATTCGATTTGATGGACCGGCGGCGGCCGGCTGGGCCCATTGATAAGAGCCCATAATTCCGCACCAATGCCGTATGTCGTTTCAGTTCAACGAGCTGATCAGCCGATGCCGGAATGATCGACAGGGCCTATCTCCTCTTTGACGGAGCAAGAACACACCCCCTTTGACAAGCCTGCTTGTCAGTACCAAGTAGTCGCGCCAGGAAGAATAACATTTTGTATTACTGTCTTATTAACCCTCAAGAATTGCTTTTGCATCTTTTGGCGTCTCCTGATCAAGCTTCAATCAGTTAGCCACGTGCAGTTAGCATGACTTCCCTTTCGAAAACGCGTGGTATTTTTTTATGGGGTTTCCCTCTCGCAAGGCCGACCTTGTGCTTCATCTTTTCCGTCGGTCGCCATCATGCCGTCGTCGAATGGTTAGTAAACGAGAAAGTAGGGGACCCATTTTTTCTGATGCATGCTAAACAGTTATCACTGCGAGCGGTTTTCAGTAGGTGAAATCAACGTACCAATAAGCGAGTGATTACTGTAGTCAAACGACAACGCAGCAGCCGTTATCACGGCGCCATTTTGGTTGTTGAGGAATGACATCGAACAAGCAGCGGAGAGAACAAACTGTCCATTGCTGTACAAGCAAGCCACGGATTTTAAAACAAAGTGAGATAATCCATTTTTCACAGCAACTACGCAAAATGTAGCTGATCGGTTGCCCTGGTTTCCGTGAGTCGCAACGGTCACAAATGCGTTGTGAAGTTCCGCTTGACGAACGTCTTTGACGCAATCAAGCACGTCTTTTAGCAGAAAAATACAATCCGATATTGATTGGTGATATTTATTACCCCAATGCCATTGTGTCGAGAAACGTAAATAACGTAGGGGAGCAGATTATTGGCCTAGCGTTCATCGTGATTGTACCTACTTGACTAACGAATTCCTGTTTTTGTTTCATTGCAGTTCCATCGAAAATGTCGGTTGCCAGTGTACAAGCCCCCCATCTAACCGAACTGTGTTCGTCGTTAAGGTAAGTCTACCGTATTGAGTAAAACTATTGACTATACTCGAGTCAGACTTCGACAGCATGTGATGGTGTGTATTAACGCCATGGGACTAAATTAGGGACAATGACTTCAAATAAAGGCAGATCAACTGACTTCTAATCAAGTGCTTTTTCAAATTCCTTCCCGACAACAATGTACTGTTTTATAGACCGATAGATAACGGGAACGCGATTAGTGACCTAGTGTGTTTAATTTAATTGCGTTCGGAATTCTCTCCGAGCAACTAGGTATAGTGACTATGTGAGTAACTACGGAATTCAAAACTCGATCGAGGTCATCAGCCAACGTTCTGTGGGTCATGTTTGCGGGTGTTATACGATTTAGGCCTATTTACAACATCGCCATCGGTGAATGTTACGTTACAATTTTTGTGATAAATATTTCCTCTCTGGTATGTTAAATCCTGCTTTAGTGAGTTGGAAATCGCCAAATATTCCGCCGCACTACTTATCCTTCGATGCTAATTGAAAACCATCACGAATGTGTTGGGATTTATTGAGTCCATAACACTACCCTTGGTGTTTGTTGATGTAATAATCTAATCTTGCTTTGTTTTGAATGTACACTGTGACAAATGCAAAGTCTCTAGTTTCGGCTGACGCAGAATGACGCCGCATTAATTTTACAATGAAAACGCAAGAATTTGGATGACTTAGCGCCTCTTTTAATCGAGCGATACATCAGATCATGACAAGGTATGCGAAAATACTTCATAACGATGCTTCTATTGGATATGCATTGAATGATATAATCAAGTAATTTAAAATATGACTTTATTATTGGCTGATAGCAGCAAACAACAGAAGGTGTTCGTTATTATTTTGGTTGCAAACGATATTTCACTGTCAGTATGGATGATAAGATAAGCATTTGACCTCGTTATCAGGCACAGTGAATCTTATCCCTATCTCCATAACATTTCTTCGGAAAAATGTCTATAAATAATTGGCAGCGTTGCCAGTTATACCGGTTTATGAGCTTGATACCATTAAACCGGCTTTATTTTTCAGAATACCATTTGCGAGAATTGTGTCTGAATTCATTCTAATGCGACTTTGATGAGTTCGATGTGAGAATCTTGGCAACTTAAACTTCATCTAAATTGGAATAATTTTGACATGCTTGTTTGCCTTATAGCTAATTGCTGAAAGAGATGCTACTTATTAATATCGAATTCGTTTTTGAACTTAGATTGGAACCAGTTGTCAGTGCAAACCTCAATCCGATACGAGTTACAAATAAAACCATACACATTGATGTTTAACACACAACAAGCCGACCCAATTTTGATACCCGATCCAGATTGGAACTGGATCAAAAACAAATTCGGTATAAGTTTCTAAAGAAATGATGTTTATAAAGGGTACACACGATTAAAATGGCACTTTTTATACCGTTTGTCAAATCAGGGAGGCCAGCAAATTTCCATTTTCAAATTACATGGTCTCTTGATTGTTATTTATGATGTTTCCGGTTTCAAAAATATGCTTGAAAACGGTTTCACTTCATTTGTTTGCCGTTAAAAATTACACTGATTTTATCACATTCATTACCAGCCACGCTTTTGGCATCACAGACAGTGCGTTGTAAAACTAGGTTCTCTTCTAATAAATGTTCCACAAAACATTCTTTGTTGATCGAGAACTCTCGTTCTAGTGCAGCATTTCCATGGGACAGAATAATACCTCTCCTAATGAAAATTTGGAGATGAGATGATGTAATTCGAAGTCACATCCCACCAGAACTTATCAAAACTTTATTCGTTAATCCGCCAGATCGCCAGCGGGGCACAGTGGGTAAGAACTGATGAAATCTAAGGAAAAAATCTGTAACTTGTGTCGCTTTTAAGTGGGGCTTGTAAACAAGGCCATTTCCGCTTGGAAATTGTCTGAGGAATCGAATGAAATTGATTTCAAACACTGCACGAATATGGTTGTGGAGTTATAGAGCTTATTTTACCCCACTTCCCCTTATAATCTTGAATAATTTATAGATATCTTTGCACGGAGGGGCTCAAGATCAATAAAAAAGTGCTAGTCTTATGTAAAATTTCCTAAAAAATCGAATAGAAGCTGTTTTAACTACCGCACGGCTCTGTGAACGAAGATATAGCTGATTTTAACCCACTCCCCCTTATATTATTGAATAATTTATAGATATCCTTGCTCGGAGTCGCTCAAGATCACCTAAATAGTACTAGTCCAATGTGAAATTTCCTGGAAAATCGAATTCAATCACCGCACGGCTTTCGGAATAAAGATATGGCTGATTTCACCCCAGTTTAACTATATGGGTTAAATTATTTATCCCAAGCATATAAAAGGAGACGGATAGTAGTAGTAGAAATATACCTGAATAAAACGGATACGAGAGTGGTGAGCGATTGTAGATCTTCTCAAGGAATCCAACGTAACAGAAACGAAATTCGTAACGAAAATTCAGTAGCTCTTTTTCAATATTTTTTCCTCTTTTCAACTTGTTCTTTAAAGCCACTAAAACCAATGTTAACATTTTCCGTGAGCGGAACCTCTATAAAAACTGTATCGAAAAGTAGTTAGCTACATTGATTTTAGAATAAAAGAGTTTAAAAAAACATATTTTGACGTTCGTTCTCGATTCGACAGCTTTCGATTTATTAAAGAAAAATAACTTTTTATTGCATTTCACTGTTAGTATTGATAAATTTCTGTAAAACGCACTGTGGACTTTAGACATTCTTCATTAAATTATGCACAGTTGGTCTTGTGACTTTCCTGTTGGTTGTTGGCCAGCTTTTCTGGAACTCCTGCATGTTTTGGGACACTGTACCCTCCGAAAGTTCGTCCGCTTAACAATTGCCCAATACTGTTCAATTGGCCGAAGATCCGGACAGTTCGACGAATTGATGTCCTTTTTCACCACTATAGAACGGAATTAGCGTAGCGGGCGGAAGCCAATTCCTGCCAGAAGAGAGGAGGAGCCGTTTGCTTTGTGGCAGCAATCTATTCTTCAAATATTCTACCTCGTAAACAACATGGTGTCAGCATTGTCTAGGTCCTGGTCCACTGATTTTGTATAATACTGTGGTCCGGGCAACACTCACGAATCTTCCTTGGCGTAGGTTTCTTCGTCGATCAGAATGAACTGATTTGTTCTACAGAATCCGGTTAAACAGTTTCCGCGTTTGGAGAGAGTTCCGAGCACTGACCCGTTCAATCATCTCGATGCTGATTGTGAACTGCTTGGCCATATGCCATGTTGTCGCTGGTGGGTTTTCCCTTATGTACTCAACCACGTTTAAGTCCCGGCTGGCTGGCTGGGACCCGGTTTTCTGCCGGATCGGGGCAAATCTTTCGCGCACCAAACTTTTCGATTACATTTTTGACACTTTTGAGGTTCACTTTCACCCGTTTTACAGTTTGGTTGAACGTGACGCCCTTTTCCGAGCACCAAATGTGCAGAATTTTCGTTCGCGTATCCAGATCAGTTCGACTCATCTTGGAAACGATTCACTGTACCGAAACCAGTTGATTACACAAATGTTATTGACATTTAAACAAACATGTCACTGCAAAATACAGTAATTACTGTTTGAATGTTGCTAACTACTTTTCGATATAGTCTTTAAGTGGTTTTGCTTTCACGTTCAAATACTTTGGTTTCAATGGCTTAATCATGACGGGTTCGATCAAACTTACAAGTTCTTCGAATAGAATTTGAGGAATATTAGGAATAAAAACAGAATTTCACATTCACCGTTGTTTTTCAATCAAGCCATGCATCCTTTGGTTTTTGTATGGATTCAGTCCAAGGTCTGTCATCTTTCAAAATGCTCCTCGTTACCTGCGACATTCCCAGTTCTTCGGCCATCTTTCGGCCAGACATACCAGGATTCCGCTGAACTCGCTCTTTCACTCGTTTGATGGCTTCCGGGCACCTGACGATGCGTTTACGGCCAGGTCTGTGAGGTATTTCCCAAGAATCGGTTTCTTTGTAGCGTTTGATGAATCTTTCGCTCATTCCGACTGGTTCCAGTTTCTTTTCAATAGTACACGGTCTAAAAGTCTCAAACGTATGAAAATTCATAACAAACTTGCAAGCCGTGTTGACATTTGAATACACTCTAAAATAAACATGTGTAAACGTGCCTGTGATTAACCCATCAGAAGTTACACATGTTTAAAAAACACTGACAAGAATTACCATTCACTATTTATAGTAAAACAAACATAATATCGATAGAAAAGAAACTCGGGAAAACTTTAGCAAAATTTTTTCACATTTTGAAACCATAGGGAAGTTACGTTAAGTGGAAAACAGTAAGCAAAAAATCTATCTCTTATATGATCTTGAGATGTTTAGATCAAGCTGAAACATATCTTGATTTAATTTTATGATCACCAAACTCTTAGTTCTAGCTTTTTCTATAAAGGGCAACACTTTCCGTGGTTAGAAAAGCAGGCTTTCCACTCCCATTGTAACTCCCAAAAATCATTAATTCATCAAATTCTCAAAAACGAGGCGAGTTAGACTAGATGCGCTAAAATTATCCGGTTTCCTTTGGTTCAAAAATAATAGAGACAAATGGCTTTGTTTTCGACCAATCGAGCAAAAACGAAAAGCTCCCTACATCCAAGACCATCGAGATCGGTCGCCTCCTACGCCTCCTCCTGCCAGCAGAATCGACTGCCATCGATTAATTTTACTCACTATATTCCCACGTTGCACGTGGATTCCCAGAATCCAAACTTTCAACTATCTTCGTCGCTGGTTTACTTCTTTACATATTCCACACGTGCCGTGCCGGTGGGAGACAACACATGCTCATTTTTTCATTGCTTATAAATGCGTATGCATCAGTTTTTTTTCCTCCCTCATGAGAGTTCTTCCCCGAAACAGAGTTTACCAGCGTGTGAAGGAATGCGACTCCCACCTTCAGTTTCGATTTTCAACACGCTTGAAAAGAATCGCATGGACAAAGAAAATAACCACCTAATATTGTTTTAATAATAGCAACCGACCGTCCTTAGAGTCTTCCCTTAACGGCTGACTGGCGAACGTGCGATAGGGTTGCATAAGCCTTGGTATTCATTCTGGTCACTGTTCCTTAATGGCGAAACCACCGTAAAGGGCTACTATGCCTGACTCATTGAACTTGACATTGACTGTTATTCCAACAATCTACTCTCTGTTAACATAACCTCCAACAGCAACTGCAACTAATCTCAAATGGCTTCACACGAATACATCGAATAGGGTACTGTCAGACGATCAATAAAAAAAAATCTCGCATTCAAGCCTGGTTCTACATGATGCACTCAACACCTCCCCAAGTATCGTTGTTAGTAATATTTCTCAACCACCCCATTCAAGTTGCACACGCGTCGATGAGCGGCGTCGCCGTTCATCATAGCTCTCCACCTGCTTTTCCTAACCCGCAAACGCGTAGGTCGCCAATGTACAAACAGCTGGTCACTTGCCATTTTTTTTCGCTGCTCGTCAGATTATCGGAAACGTCTAAATGGCGCGTGATAAAAATAACAAATTGTTCGTTGATTGCTATCACACACCTACACACTGCAGCTGACCGTAGCCTATGATTTCATTCAAATACCAGCCAATCTATCGACATGTGTTTTGATGATTTTTTCGCCATCATCAGGGGCCGGATTCGAGAGCTTCCTGTAATTTTGAGTATTTCCATGTCTCTAATTTCCCGTTTCAATTCTCTATCTCTATCCAATTGCAGCCATACGAGTTTGAGCCTCTCGTCATCACTGTCGGACCTAGTCGGAAGCCCATCCCTACCCAGCTCAGCGGCTGCCGCTGCCGCTGCCCTGGAAGTCAGCTCTGAGGCCGTCCTCACAATTGAAGACCTGCGCATTCAGCTGGGAACATGCTTTACCTGCGGAGTGCTATGGGCAGACCAGCAAGTGTCGTTGGATTGCTCAGAGTGTGGCGGCTATAGTTTGGACCGACCCTGCATGATCTGCGACGGCATCTGTGGACAGACCTGGAAGCGCGATTTTACCATGGTAGGTATTTAGATAAGCAACACCATACTGTTCTGATGCTTGCAAAGCTCATTGGTTTGTGTCACCGCTAAATCATAGAGAATAGCTTTTCAGCTTTAGCTGTCTGAACACTTCACCCTTTCAATACACACAGCCACAAATTTTGCTCAATTCTGAGTCGTTCTTGACTCATTTTCGTTAAAATTTGAATCACGCAATTTTGAGTAAATGTAACTGGGAAATCACAAAAACACTCATCTGATTTTGATTTGTCGATTTCAGCGATTCCAGTTTTAACGGAAATGAGTCAAAATCGACTCGAAATTGAGTAAAATGTGTGGCCGGGCAGTGGAGGCTTCCCGAATATTCTCGATAAACTTGCCATATAGAAATTAATAACAAAAAAAAGTTGACCCATTGATTAACCATTTATCAACCCTCTATTCCATTCCCAACAGAGTCACGCTTGCGGTAAGGCCCGTTGGCAAGGCACCTGCACTAAATACACCCCAGGGCCGATTATGCAGCTGCAGTCCGCACCCCTGAGCAGTTGCGCCAGCTTCAGCAGTCACCACCAGCTTATGCAGACGGCTGCAGCAGCAGCGCCCACGATGCCCAGCGGTTGCCAGCAATTCCTGCAGCAGGAGCTGTGTGCCCGCTTGGAAAAACTGTCCGCGACAGCACACAATTGAGTGAAATGTACTCTAATTGCGGAAAACTAGTGTTAATGATTTGATTGTCCCTTTTTTTGAGTGTACACATTGAATAATTTCCAACAAGCTACAGGTATAATATGTTTATGTATAGAACCAACTGGCATTGCATCCATGAGGTTGCGGCTCCACGAGGTGCATCCTTATATTATTTGGTTCTAACAGTTCTAATAAGTTCCTATCCAGTTACGATCCAGAATTAGAAATGATCGGAAACAGGAATTGAAGTAATTAAATTTTACCGAAGTCTAAAAACTAAACAAAAACTGTTCTAATGTTGCATTTGTAGACTGTATGAAAATCAACGGGCGAGAAACCTTTATCTTCGTCGTCAAATAGGTTGGGATCTGCACATAGTAACCAATAGCTATTGTCAAAAGAATAGTAGATCTGACAAATTACAACTTTTCGACGAGAACAAGTTTTGGCGCACGCATATATATATTTATTACTCTTGTGAATAGTAAGAACAACTATATTTATTATATTATCAAACGAAAAATATATATAAAAATACGGAAAAAACTTGATTTGTTAGAAACAGTAATTGCCAAGTAAAACAAGCCTTTATTTGACTATTCTTGTATGTTTTTCTATGAAAAACATTTACTGTGTAGCTGTTAGTGGTAAAATAATATATAATGATCTAAATATCGATTGATAGAGAGGATAGATTTTGAAAATAGAATGTAAGGCATTTTTGCATTGCGTTAAGTCATTGTGGTCTTATGTCTTTTTTTTTCTGTACTATAAATAAGTATGTGAAAATTGCATTATTCAGTAATAAAATCCGTAAAATATAAACTGTAATGATTAAATCATCCGAAACTGTACCATCGAATAGTTTTTTATGTAGAAGATATTCCAGTAACAATAGATACTGGCATGAGTGAGAAAGGGCATAATGAGTATACGGAGTGAGATGAGCATCCCCCTTTCTTTAAGCTCCAAATTTTTTTTAGTAAACACTAGCATTGCATGTAAATAGATGACTCAATTAGACAATTTAAAACGTAGTTAAGTAGTTTTTACCCTTCTTATGAGGGTGATGAGGGTGCCAACTTCTCGACCCACTAAAAGCCCACCCGTGCCTTAAGCCCTGGACTCTCCCCGGAACCACCTTTCGGTATTACTTCGGGGAGGGAGCTATTGTGCTTGTTAAGCACCCACTATGTCTAACTACTTAGGGCTTTAGTAGTTAGGTGGTCCCTGCGACCTGCCTTTGGTCGTTCCGCCATTTTTGTTGGAGATTCAGAACGATCTGGGAGGCTGCTACGCATACCGCGCCCCAGACGTCCCGGTACTAGCACATCCTCCTGATCGAATTATCCGGAGTCGTGTCGTGACCGCTGACATGCTGGATCTCGAGCCGTCGAAGCGTGTTCATGCTAAGAACACATGTTCCGCGGATTGCTCACCTCCCGCGCACTCGCTGCATGTGGAGGACTGTGCATGCCCATGTGTGTATGTATTGTCTAAAACAGCAGTGGCCAGACAATATTTGCGTTAAGTGAAAGTTCACTTCACCGTGTCACCTACCAACACACACGGTTAATTCCGGGATTAGTCGATGGGTCCACCAACCTTTGGTGGAGTTGTTCCATTCCCTTTGCCACTTAACCATGGATGCGTCTCTAGTGGTCTTCCGAATGCCTCTTGTTCAGCGTTGTTCGAAGCACTCTACGTCCTCTTTTATGACCATGCCTATTGGCATCATCCCCGTAGGACGCAGACCGCGTCGCTTGATACCGTTTGGTATACACTAACTACTCTTAGGTGCATAAGCCTGTGCGTACTTACCTGTGCCTGTGCGTAGCTTACTAACGTAGCTCTTGGTACTCAAGGCGGTTATCCATGCCGGCCCGCCGTACCTAAGTATGGACAGGGCGACACTGGCCAGGAGTTTACGCTCACTCCCTTGCACAGCCGAGCTATTCGACATCATGCGGGATAATGCCGATATAGCCAAAGAGGTTTTTTTGCAGGCGTAATCGACGTGACTGACAAAGGACAGCTTATCGTCGATCATGATACCTCAAGAACCTCTTTGATTCTATTGTGCAGTTACCTTCACTGATCGTCGCATGTTCCTTCGATTTTCGATTATTCACCACCGTGACCTCAGTCTTATGGTGGGCTAGCTCCAGTTGCCTCATCCATTTCTCCACAACGCCGATGGAGTGCAAGGCTGTTAACTCGACCTCTTCGATGGATTCACTACATATCTCCAGGGTGATGTCGTCCGCGAACCCGACTATCTTCACCCCGTTTGAGAACTCAAGCCGTAGTACCTCATCGTAAAGCGTGTTCCATAACACCGGACCCATGATCGAACCTTGTGGGACGCCTGCGGTCGGTGATCTGGAAACGTTTCTAGCATGCCTCTGTATTGTATACCAGTACGCGATTCTGGAAGTTACTTCCAAGAATCTTTTAAGGTAAACCTGAAGGCGCTAGAGCAAATCGGCGATAGCCCCCAACTGAAGCTACTGAACGCATTTCTCACGTCAAGGGTGACCACTGCACAGTATCGAACTCCTCGCCTCTTGCGCTGGATTGCCACCTCAGCCGTCTTGATGGCGGACAGGATGGCATCCACCGTCGACTTCCCTTAACGGAAGCCAAACTGGTTATTAGACAGACCGGACATACCCTCCGTGTATGTCGTCAGTCTGTTGAGGATTACCCTCTCGAGCGCTTTACCCGCTGTATAAAACAGACATATAAGTCTATATGCCGATGGATCTCCTGGTGGCTTCCCTGTCTTTGGTAGCAACACAAGGGTCTGAATTTTCCAGGCGTCCGGAAAGAAGCCCTCGTCCAGACACTTTTGCATCAATACCCTGAACATTCCGGGATCCAGCAAAATAGCCGTCGTGATGGCCAGGTTCGGAATACCATCCGGCGCATTGTTCACCTTTAGCGACATTGCTATCACAATGAGTTCCTCATTCGTCACCGTCGCCTCGTCGCTGGCCCCCGTTGTGCCATTGTCAATGCCCACGTGGTCACGGGTGCTCGGCTGAATCGTCCACCCTTGCGTCACTATGACAGTTCTGGGATACTGGACCGCTGGTCATGGGACAAATCTACGGTGGGACAAATCTACGGTGGGACAAATCTACGGATTGGAGCCGCCAATCCTCTGGTTTTGGCCATTACTACCCGATAGGCGTCACCCCACGGATTCGCATTGGCCTTCGGACACAGACCCTCGAAGCAGGCTCGCTTGCTGGCCTTTATCTCCCTCTTTTGTGTGGCCTTCGCGGTGACTAGCGCCTTTCTACGCTTGATTCTCTCGGCGTCTGTTCTTCGGAGGTCGGTGATCGACTCCGTCCACAAATACACCGGTGATCTTCCATTGCTCGGTTTGACTTCCCTCGGCATGGTCGCATCGCACGCTAGTGTAAGTGTTATAACAATTCGTTTGCCGCAAGGTTTTGTGTAAGTTTCGATCCTTCTCAAGAACCTCTTCAAAAGTCTCTACATCAAAGTAGGACGTCCTCCATCTGCGGGCGAATGGATTGTATGCTCCTCTTTCCGCACGCTACCTTGTATTGTAGACGATACAATATCGAACCGCCAAGTGGTCGCTATGGGTGTAGCCATCATCCACCTTCCAATTGCTTATCAGCCCAGGACTGTTGAATGTTATATCGATGATCGATTCCGCTCCGTTTCTATGGTAGGTACTCTTGGCACAGAAAATGATGTCCATATACCTTTTCTTGTAAAACGTGTGTAAAAGTTAATATGGGCAGCCGGTATAAAAAGCATCGAGGATCAAAAGGGTTGGTCGACGATTGAATAGATTAAACACCTTTCTTGCCTTTACCGGATCAGCTGAACGCCACTGGTTTGCCTGGGTCTTTTTGAATGACTTCACTACCCGGGAAACCGTCGAAGGATGGAATCCCATATTTGGGTCACAGTCGGATTTTCCACGATGGCGCACATAATTTTTATGTAGACTTGCTCTTGATCGATGCCACCTTGCTAACCACACAAGACAAGGCACTATCTTTTGGATCCTGAATACAATTCGAAAACGCCTGTGCTTCTTAGCTCCGTCACTCCCAACGACTCATTCATCCTAAAAGTAATCTGATTTAAAAGCAAATATACATATACTTTTTCGTCTTCCGCACAATCCCATTAAATTTCCATTCAGATGTCCATGAAGGTAGCATGAGTTCTTGGCATCTTCTTAAGTAGACATCTAATCAACACTTCCCTCTCATCGCTGCTGATCTTAAGGACCTGGCCAGATGTGGAGCAAAGAGAACGATGGATGAACGATGGACACACGAGGCTGCTCTTCTAGCGCTGTATGGTCGAAAAATGCTATGCTATGCTATTTTGTCTTTTCCTGATTAATTTTAATTTTTACGCATGTTTTAGAGCTGACTGATCAAACTTTGTGGTTGGTTTGCATGTCACATAATCCATTGACTAGAGGTTTTTTGGAAGCCTATTTGCAAGTCAAGAAACACAAATGATTTCTGCGCCAGTTCGTTTTTTTGTATCATTTTGACAGTTGAACTTGATGAAAGATGATATTGCAGTTACTTAGCATTACCAATAATCTTCTGGTTCTGACCGACAAACTCGATATTGATTTTATCTATTGATCTATTCGCAAGTCTCGTTTCAGGTCAACATTAATTACGTTTATCCACATGAATTACAACATTTTTGACGGTGTAGAAACATTAAGTAAACATAAGAAGGTTTTAATCATTCTTTGGCTAGTAATATTTTAAAGTGATCATCAAGCGAAAGTTACACCACAGTATGAAAACTAAAATGTAGATGTCACTTTCCTTTCGCATATATAAGCTTTTTAGCCCATGAGCAGTATAAAGTAAAAAGCTTTGCCATATTCATAGCTTACGTTTTGATACTTCAGCGAGCGCACGGTCTTCCTTCGTTATGTATCATTTTGCTGGAGCAGCATGGTTGTTGAATTTGACTGTTAATTTCCAATTTGTCTCTCCAAAGTCTCTGAATGTAGGATTCGCACTAATGAAAAAAGCCCCTAGAACTATTTAGTATGGAAATGACAGGTGAAGACTGTTTGAAATTGGACATTGCCGGTAACCTACCTTATCTTTGCCGATGGGTTTCTTCTGATGCATCTCGGTTCTCAGCCCATGGTATCAAACAAGATTTCCTGTAGATGGCAATCAATGTCTGTCAGTTGGTTGGCACTTAATTACAAAACAATAGGCTGACATTAAATCACGCAAACAGGCGTAGTTTTGGTTTATTGGCGTTGTTTGCCACGACTGGTCGTCTCCCCGGTTGCTTCGAAGGCGAAAATGCTCCAGTGTCTACGTGAAAAAATGAAGCGAACAACCGTCACAAAGAAAGCTTGGTTTTAAATACTCGATGGCAGTCATTTCTGCCGGATGTCGCATTACATTTCACCATATAAAGTGTGCATTAAAAAAAGGGACTAAAGGTTCCGAGTCTCGCAGAAGTTGATGCCTTCATTATAATGTACCAAAATGATGACGGCGTGGTGTTTTGGGTGGATCTAGCGAAGGCCCATTACTCGAATAAAATGAAATTTGGTTTGTTAAAATAACTTGTTCCGTTTTTTACCATCTATCCGAAAATAGTTCCGTATTTTTAATGTACCCATTATTCATAAATTTGATGAATTGTACTGTGAGAATACATTAAAAGTTATTTCCCACAAAATCTGGTTTGAAGCAGAGTCATGCTAGGTAAAGGGTGTTCCGATCAAAATTTGGTCAAACAGTAATGTGTGTGAGTTTTCTTTTAAAAGCTCAGTTAATACAGGATACAGGAGAAATATTCAGCTAAGCTTCTTTGTTACCATAAGATTTTGCACAGTCTTCTTGCCCACTTTATTCGCCACAGTTTGTGGCTCTCGCTCACTCGCTCACAACAGCTTTTTGAGTCTTCTTAAGGTTCCGCTTGACTATGGCCCAATATTGTTCGATTGGGCGGAGCTCTGGCATGTTGGGAGGGTTCTTGTCCTTGGGCACAACTTAAACGTTGTTGGCAGCATACCATTCCATGACCTTTTTCCGTAATGGCAAGATCCCAAATCCGGCCAAAATAGAACGGAACAATTGTGTCGCTTCAGAAAGGCTGTAGACCTTTATGTAGGCACTCGCTCAGATAAATTTCCTGGTAGACGGTTCCGGTCGCAATGTAAACGTTGCTCTTCAAGCCACAGGTACAGATGGCCTACCACACCAGATATTTCTTCGCGAACATTGATAGTTTAATATGGTTGTTGTACTTGCTCATATCTGCTATATTTCCTCGGCTGGTTGCCGTATAAAATTCCTGTCCAGGAAGTTGTTTAGAGTCTGCCTTGACGTAAGTTTCATTGTCCTGTACCACGTACCGGGCTTCAAAAAAGAATTCAATAGTTGTCATAAACCAGAAAGTCTATGTAACAAGCGTCCTATTTAAGAGCTGGTCATATTACAAAATTATGTGTTTAAAATAGTTAGAATTAAATGTTACATACATCCAACTCAACGCTTCAGCTCAAACTTTCGAAGGTAGGACGGTAGGCAATGGACAATGAACAAACCGGTAATTGGGCCCAACAGCCGGCATACCATATCGAACGAATACGGTCAACGATGCGTGAACTTTGTGGCCTCCTGTGGTCTAGTAGTCCGAAGTATCTTCTTTCTCCGTAAATACATCCAAAAAGCAACTTGGAGAACACCTGACCAACGAACAGAGAATCACATCGACCATGTTCTAATCGACGAAAAATTGTTCTCCGATTTCGTCAACGTTCGCACCCGCACTGCCTAGTTGTGCAGTATGTATATGCTTAAAACTCTCTCCACGGTATACAACACGCGTTGAATTCGGACGCCACGACCTAACTTTGAGCTACTACGGGAAACCGGAGGGGCCCAGGAATACGCGCAGCAGCTAGAAACAGCCTTACCAACGAAAGACCAGCTGCCAGGTACTTCTGCATGACTCGCTTGATGGCAAATGCAAGCAGTTAGTAGAGGAGATGAATACAGCACGGGCAAGAATGCTACAACACCGTACGAGAGTGAATTTGGAATGATACAGATAGGCACGGAATATCAAAAAAATATTCTTCGAAGGAAAAAGCACCAAAGAGAAGAATGAGACCGTGCTAACGACACATTCAAATTCTACGAGAAGTTGAACAGCTCGCGTAAAGGCTACGTACCATAAACCAATATGTGCAGAGATTTGGAAGGTCTCTCATCTCACAGATCAACTCCCAAGCGAGTGTTGACGAACTCCCAACCGAGATATTAGAATACGGTGGTGAAGCAGTGACAAGAGCGCTGCATTGGGTAACTACCAGGATTTGAGAGGAAGAGTATTTACCGAAGAACTGAATGGAGGCTATCGTTTGTCTTATCTATAAAAAGGGTGACAAAGCATCGTCTTCAAGTTGCTCTTCTAAAAGTTATGCCACCGGCTGTCACCAATTGTAAAGGAGTTCGTGGGGAAATACCAGACGGGATTCATGGGTGTCCACGCTACGCTGGGCTCATTGGTGACCGCCGATAACGGCACCAGCCATGAGATACAAAGGTGCACCATGGTTAGTAATCGTGCTTATTTTGGACTCCGTAGGACGCTAACTGGCGAACAAAGTTCGCCGAACTACAAAGTTGACCATCTATAAGACATTTATTAGACCGGTAGTCCTCTACGGCTAGTGGAAGACCAACGTATCCTTGGTGTCTTTGAACAGAGGTAAAGCAAGGTGGATCGATCAAGTAGACGGCGATCTGTGAACCGTTCGCAGACAGCGAGGTTGGCGAGGTGCAGCCATTGACCGAGCAGAATGGAGACAACTTATGTGTACCGCAGAGGCCACACCGGCCTTTGTCTAATTTATTTATTTATTTACTACGTCTTCAGCTATACTGCACAGCCTGATCCTTTTTTACAGCTTAGTCATTTGCGCAATGCTAATTTTAAGGTACTTTATCAAACGCCTTGAAAAAGTCTACGTAAATACTGTCAACCTGGCAGCGCTTTTCCAGACTGGAGTTCAGTGCGCTAACATATGCCATTAGGATTGTAGTAGTAGAGCGATTCTTCACAAAGCCATGCTGATATCAACAATCAATATGCAACTAGCGATTTGAAATTGGTTCACTGTTGTAGAACCCCTTAGTCCGAATTACACCTTGAAGCCAGCACCTTGTTATACATATTTGCGCCTTTGTTTTGATTTGCTGTGTTATTTTGACAGAATATTTGAGAGTGTGTTCATGTGAGTTCATTATTAGGGGCGCATTATTAAGCTTGGGACCGAGCTTGGGACCGATGTTCTAGTACTGACTGAGCCAAGAAAAAAATCGTTTTTGTATGGGACCTACTGGTCTTAGAGTTAGTCTATGCTGATATTGCGAGATGATGGGCTTAGCATCAGAATACTTTCTCTCGTGAATCAAGAGTTCAAGCGTCTTGGCTAATCGGAAAAGGTCGGTAATTCTTTACATCATGGATGTTTCCAGCTTTGTGTATGAGAGAGACCGCAGACAACTTCCATACATCCGGAAAGCTAGTCTCCGATAGCGACAGGTTGAATAGCAAACACACAGGGGGTGCAAGTAGCTCAGGACCTTTCGAAGGGCCGAGAACTCTCAGTGCATTAGTGACATCTGCTACAATTAAGGTTGGACACGGAAATTGTATACTGTATGATGGAAAGTGATTCAAGACCTCCGGACAACTCGGCGGAGAGTCAGCATCGTGGACAGATTTGAAAAATTCAGTGAAAAGTTCGACTGAAGCTGCGAGGCCTCGACTGGTTGAGCCATCAAAAGACATTTCCGCCGGGATCGACTGTGTGTCTTTTCTGCTTTTAACAAAGCGCCAGAAAAAGAAGGGATCCACCTTCACCTCGTCTTGGATTCGGAAAATATACTCACGAAAAGAAGAAGATACACATTCGATGTATTCAGTCTAGAGCCTGCGAAGAATTGAGCTATTTTCAGCAGTTCGATGACGCAAAAACCGGCGGCGAGCTTTACGAAGAACGTTACGCCGATGTCGAAGCTCGGTTTTCCACCATGGTTGATTATTCGTGCGGAGAGGATAACGTCTGCAGAGAGGACAGTGTCTACTTATGGTTCGGAAAATCACGCCGTAGAATGGGGCAACCACAGCTTTGACGTTGGCACCGTGAAAAAAATCCTCCCAGTTCAGTGAACGTAGATATTCAAAAACTGAATCGTAGTCGCATGGGTTGAAATCGAAGTTGAGGTCTTCCGTAGTTGCGTGAATACTATCTAAGGAACTTCGTGTGTTCACGCATAAGACGAACGGCTTGTGGTGACGGTCCAGGGATAAAATTGATAATGGAGCTTCAAACAACTTAATTTCATTACTGTTGCTGTTGATTTTCGTAAACCAAGTCTAGGAGTCTACCTTTGATATTGCGCACATCACAAGTCTGCTTCAATCCACTTGCAATCATGTTTTCGGTAAATACAAGCTCAGTTGATGCATTTGTTGGTAGGAACGAGTCCAGGTCCTCGTCGAAGGACCAGAGTAAAGCTATGACTATTTAGAATCCGGATTAATAAAATCATCTCTATCTCGGTAACGGATTGACGTACAAATAAGTTTAATACATCAAAACAAAGGTAATTTACTGTACTTTAAGGAAAAAATAGCAATATCAACACTTTTTTCTTCGTTTCTAATGAAAATTTGCACTTTCGTCTTTATTCCTCCCATCAACCTCCAGAGTCAACTTCCTTGGCACATTTGTTCCACATTTTGATCATCTGAGTCACGTCCCGAGCCGTTTTTCCACTTTTCTTAAGCTTTCGCTTCATTACTGCCCAAAATCTATCGATGAGCCGGAGCTTCGGGCAGTTGGGTTTCTTCCTTGTAAAGCTTTGAGTCCATCGTCTTATTCGTCACGAACACTTTGGTCTTTGCTCCGCAGCTGCATATCCCTTGCCAAATCATCAGTTTTCTGGCAAATTTGTCCATAAAAGCAAACTTAAACTTCACAGGAACATCTCCTCGTGCCGTCGCCATGTAGAATTTTTGGCCAGGAAACTGTCGGAAATCCATTTCGACGTAGGTTTCATCGACGATGAGCAGGCATCCTTGGTACTTCGTCAAAACCTGCTGGTATAATTTCCGAGTTTGAGTTTTGTTGACGAAACTTTGCTTCAACGTTCTGTTTGGTTGCCTGCAGGCTCGATGAGAACAATATCCTGCTCGCAAACGAATTCTTCTACGAGCAGCATCGTATTTTTGTGCGAATTCATTATCTGATAGTCCAGGGTTTGCTCTGACGGTTCTCAACACCTTCTTGTTCAGCTTGCGCTTATATGGTCCACTATGACGCTTACCTTGAGCCACTCAATCCACGCTCTTTCGCTCCCTGAAACATCATACACGGTTGATTTGGCGATTTTCAACGTTTTTGCGATTTTTATTGCGGACCACGTTGAATTAGGCTTTGTGCACAAATTACGTAACGCATGAAGGGGGAGGGGGGGTTTTAAAATCGTTACGTAACAAAATAACCAATTTGAAAAAAAAATCAAAAGTGAATAACCATTTTGCCATCAATTAAATTTCCTGTGTGCCAAGCAAAGTAGCAAGTAGTAAGTAGAAAAGCCTGTTGAGGAGGCGGATTCATTCGTGCCTTGACTTACCCCACAGAGGTATGTTAGGCAAAAGCAACGTCCTTGGTTCGAGTACTACTTTACCAATGCACTTTCGCTCAATTTTCAATACTTCTATTCTATTTCCTACCTACCGTACACTGACGGGAATTTCAACACTTTCTCTTAATATCTTTCATTCTAGCAAACATTACTGTCCACTCTTGGTGACTTATGGTGATGAGCGAACATCTCCTTCTACATCAAGTAGAAAATGGTTAATTTATTTCTACTAGTTGAGAACTATGTTTAAAAATTCTGGGAAAACCCCATTTTCAATACGTCAAATAAAAGGTTTTAATCTATATTTTGAAGAAAAAATTTGGAAATGAGCCAAAACTTTGTTTTTGTATTATTAATGACGTTTGCCATAACTGATACACTGCACCAATTTTCGCCATAGTTTTAAATTTTGGTTCCTTTCATGGCCAATCGCATGTGTTTCTTATGGGAATGGAAAAAATTGAAACAAATTTTTTGGTAAGTGGTGCATCTGAAGTTTTAAGATAAATGGATTAAGTCTATATTTTGATTTCCGACCAAATTCTAAAGCTTCGATAAATGGAGATATACACTTAAAATTTATTTTCGTTAATTAGCTTTTCCTCGTTTCGTAAACATGGATTATGCGCATAGAACAAATGTCTCGTAAATTATATGAAACATTCATATTGCAGTGAACCGAGAAATAATGTAAAATTTATCTGAAAACACATATTGTTGTCACATATATTGTCTGTGGGAAGCTATGTGATGTTTTTATTAATTTTAATATTATTCCTTGGTTCAGTGCAGAACAACTCCTCGTGGTTGCCCTTTTTTTTAATTATATTTTGAGCTGGTAAAGTTTTTTTTAATAGTAACAGATTACTCGTAGCTCTTTGTTTTTTTTTGTAGAATGAACGAATGTTCTTATTGTGTCAAAATATGCTTTGTGCTTTTGACAGCTGCGTGTGTGGCTTTTTATACGAAGGAAGCTTCGTAGAAAGTAAAAGTCAGGTTCGTTGCAGAAAACAACGAATAGATTTGTTAGTCCTACCTTCGATCGTAATATGAACAAAAATTAATTTTCAGTGTACTATTTAAATGTGATCTACTAAACGAAAGGTATCTTATGATGATTTGCATCACCAATTGGCGCAATTTTCCATAAATTGTACATCTACACGTTGAGAAATATATTGTTCTGTATAGATTCAACAAATTTCGTTGTTGACTCATGACTTACCCATAATATTTATTTATTCAAACAATATCGATTTAATTTTTTAACCAACAACAATTTTGTTTTGTTTCTTAAAACGCTGCAAAAGAGGCTTCTATTGAAAACAAAAAGCATTTATTGTTGAATAAAAAAATTAGCTTTTTGGAATCAATGCACCTTTGCATGGATTCGACCAAAGCGGTTGGATTGAAACAAAAAATGTTTTTTCATATATTAGAACCATTGAAATAATAAGAAATTAAGTTAAATGTTTTGTTGATTGTTGATTCTACAAAATAATTTTGTTGACTCAATAAAGATTTCTGTTAGAAATGTTAATTTACTAACAATTTTGGATTCGAACAAAAAAATTGTTGATTAAAATATATGGTTGCATTTGACTAAAACAATGTGTGGTTTGATTAAATACACAAGAAATGTTGATTCTACTCATTGCGTTCAGCCTACATCAAATTAACTTGTCACTGTATCTGTTGTTCTATGTTTCTGCCGTCATGATTTAGTCGCACATAGCGCGCGCTTATTCATGCACTGACTGCCCGAATCAAAAGGAAAACTCTGAATAGTACCTATGTAAAAAATAAAATTAATAATAATTTTTTATAACAATTACAATAATTGTTATAGCAAAATTGCAATTGCAATTGTGCATGGCATAAAATACTGTTGATTTGAGTAATACGAATTAAACTTTTTTTGTGATTCTTTAAATAATTTATAGACATTTGAATAAACTTGTTGAACTAATATTTGTAACAGTTTGAATACAGTACAATGAGTGCAATGTTTTTCTTAATCTTTATATTAGCTTTAAGTTACTTAAATGAAAATAATTGGATGATGTTTGCAATCTTTATTAATTTCAAGTATATTAGAATTAAACATAAAAACAACAAAAATAACAGTTTTTGTGATGATTTTATAACAACTGAGAAATAGGGTGGGGGGGTGTCCGTGAGCGTTACGTAATTAATGGGGGGGGGAGTCTGGTCTCGCGTTACTTATTGTTACATAGGGGGGGAGGGGGTCCAAAATCCCGTTTTTCTGCGTTACGTAATTTGTGCACAAAGCCTTATCAACGTGGATGTGCAGATTTTTTTCTCTCGGCTTCCATCTGGAATAACTTTTGACTCACTGCCCGAAACACCGTGATATTTATACCACAGAAAGCTGGCGCTTAAGCAAACAAACCACTATAAAATAATTCTTGCAGCGGCAACTTCGCGTGCCGCTGCAACACAATAAGTGATTCCGGATTCTAACTGGACAGAACTTTAGATGAGGCAGAATGTAGTCGCCAACAATCATCACAGAATCGCCGCAGGACGCTTTTTAATTATTTGATGCACACAGTCGGAATGTGCGACGTATCTGCCGAGTTTACTATTGGGACTCAAGTTGCATAGGAGCACTTTAAATATGTAGAAGGAGATGTTCGCTCATCACCATGAGGCACCAAGAGTGAACAACAATGTTTTTGGCTAGAAAATAGTTTAAAACTTTAAATAGTTTTTTTTAACAGCAATGAGCTGTGACTGAACAACACGTGTATATAACGAAGCTTGACTGAAACCAGCAAATTGATCAGCGCACAAAATGCTCGAATTTACAGCATACTTGCCTGTAAAATAATATCAATATACTCTATGTCACTTAATATAGTTTGGTCAGACTGAGCAGTTATAACATGTTATAAGTCTATCTTGATAGAGAATTTCTTGTTGAAATTATTCGACAAGAGTTATAACATGTTATACTTCTGTAGTCTGAACAAGGCATAGGTCTACGTTAAGAAGCTTATTCGACACGTTTAATAAACCTTTTGTGCATGACGCATAGACATCATGCAAAAATAAGATGACAAAATATGGAATTTTCTTTTCGTGTATGTTTTAGATTCTGGCTCGGTTATTTTTTACGGAAATCTCAACATAAGATTAAACTCAGTAATCAATTTTTCTGAACTTCTGAAAAATGTCAAAATTACTAAAATTTGATACAAAATCAACTATCAAGCCATTCAGTACCAAACTCGGTAAACTGAATTAAGTGTGCAAAACCCACTTCACACTACTACAACCTATATTAAGTGATATAGAGTATCTTGATATCAAATGCCATGCACATTATTTCCAGTAAAAACTTGATGTATAGATGCTGATATCAAGCTAGTCTATATCATGTAATATAAGTTGTAGTGTGAACGGGGTGTAATGCTTAATTCTGTAATCTAAACAAAGCCCATGAAGGAAGTATAGTACTATTTTGCGAACAGTGAAAATAGAAAATTATTTTCAATCGAAGCAATCCTGCAACCATCCATCATCAGTCAGTTTTCAAATTCCTCCCTTCAGCTTCACTTGTGGTATTGATTAGCCTGCAAGTGTCCTACCAGCGTAATGCAGCGAACCAAGAATCGGCCAACCATGCCCTGTGATGCCTCCGAGGAACCGCAAGAAGAGGACCGAGTTGCCGTCAAGTACAATGGTCGGTATTTTTCCATTCCACGCTCGCATTATGAGCGACAGCTGACGCCGGAGGTAAACTTGATAGATTTTAGATTTTTAAACTTGCTAAACATAAGAGCTCTACAGGATTTCAAAAAATCAGATGAATGTACCCGGTTGAGGTCCTTAGGAGCTTCCGGGAAAAGTGGGAAGACAGTTTCATATGCCGATAAAAGAGACGCCCATGTCAAAGAGTCAGAAACACATTGCTCTCAGACCGCTTCTTCAAAACCACCATTGCCCAAGGATCCACGTCAATGGAGAACCGATTTAGATAACAGTTTAAAATTCTTAGAAGACATAGAAGGAACCTTCCGCCAATCAATGTGGCAACCATCGGTATCTTCTGAACAAATAATCACCCCTAACACAGTTACAGAGAATGAAGTATCACAAATGGAGCCCATCTTTACCCTCGATGACATGGTAGAAAGCAAAGAGACCGTTATAGAGCAACCCATTACTAAGCGACCATCCTATCCAAGTGTACTCGATGAAAAAATGAAATCTTCCAGTACACTCGGGACACCTTCCGCTGAAAGTTTAGAAGCACGAAAATCGATGGAAGTGACTGAAAAACTGTTCCAACTCAAATCCAAAGTCGTGAACCTTATCGATCAAACCATCAACCAAATTGAATCAAAACAGGATTTCACCGGAGAGGGACCCTCCAGAACAATTCCGTTGCATCCGGGTGGTGATGGCTCGAAGCTCGATTACCGTGCGACTAATCTACAGATTTTGAAAACCGATTCTTTCACCCGCAACAGGAAGGACATCAGAACCAAGTTGTACAGGGAAATCAAAACCGTGCTGAAGCGATTGGAGGATTTGGAAACTTTGGAGTAAAACGAGTTTTATTTTTTTAGATGCTATATTTTGTAGTTGTACCGATGTTGGAATAAATAATAATGACAGCTAATCTTCTTCTTGTTTCCATTTGTGATGCATTATATCATAGTGACACAATTAGACAGTATTGACAAATTACGTCAATTTTTCTCTCGTTCTACGCACCCTCCATAATAAGCACGTGACAAGTAGATAAATGAAATGAGGGGTGAATCCCCCGGTCAGTGCTAAACAGTCATCATGTGACATACATAATATAAAACCACAGAACCACACATGCAAAACAAACAGGCCAGCGCATGGGAACGGAGTGAGAAATAGTTTTACTACTATAAAGGAAGCTATGGGTTGAACACATGAGATCCCATTTCTACACAGCAAGAATGGAACGCTCAAAATGAAATTTAATACTCGATAATAATGCTCCATCTCCCGCCACGTCCATGTGCAGGCTGACCGTAAGGCATGGCATATTTGATATTCATCCTAAAATGTTATCCCGATTTGACAACATTTGAACAACCGTGCACATCCTTTTGGGTTATTTCTAGAAACTTCGACTTTCCGAACAGAACACTTGAAATTTTTTTTAACCAGAACTTACGAAACTGGAAAAGAGTTCAAGGGTTTTTTATTCACTTATTATAACTGAACCACGGTGGGGCTCCTACCAGAATAGGTTATCTTCTATCTCGTGCGTGACAGTTTTCATATCTCGCATGACTTTTACTACAAATGCGTACGTTTCAAAAATGATTGCGCGTATCGTTATGGTCCTTTTTGTTTATGTTGTAGTTTTGAGCAGGTGTGTGGGAGACGTAGAACAGCCGCATTTGAAGATAATGTTGATGAAGGTATACCCACCATCAGCGCAAGGATTGCCTTTCAAGTTATGTGTAACTTGTTTAGAAAGTAAAGGGTGTTCACAGTTAAATTAAATCACTTTCAATCAGCTGTAACATTTCGCCCTTTGGGTTGATTTCAACGAAGTTTTGGGTGAAATTACCTCAGCGTGTATTGTTTACACTGCGTGAGTTTTATTGTTTTTTTAATAATCATTTGTTTGTACAGGCTCAATCGAATTAACTTTACATATTTTTATACATCATTTATCATTTGTTATTTTTATACATCATATTTTTATACATCAGTTATCTTAAAACTAAAGTTAGGGGGATAGAACCAATTACTCGCGGCCGTCTCGAGGTTAATAGGTATTACTAATAACGGATGGGAAAGAGGGTGGGAATTTAAAGTATGGTTTACATAACACAATAAATTCAAATTCTAAATTATCTAAACACTTTTTTTTATGAATTCATTTATTTGTACAGGCACAATCGAATAAACTTTACAGAGCCAAGTTTTCATATTTATATACATCAGTTATCTTAGAACTAAGGTTAAGGGGATAGAACCGATTACTCGCGGTCGTCTCAAGGTTAATAGGAATAACGATTTTAAGGATGGGAAAATTGGGGTGGAAAATTTGAACAAGCATAAGGAACAATGGTTTTCTTATATCTAGAACTTCAAATTACAATTTTTTAACTAAAAGTTTTTAATTAAAAAAAAACAAAAATCATTCACTCACACACACAACCACACTCACACACTGGCGCACACATTCCTCAAAAATTTAACCTGAACAAGTAAGTTAATCAAACTACAATCCAAGGCTAATGTTTGTCAAAAACACATAAATGAGTTTCATGTACTCCAGATCACGCGCAGCCAAAATGTCTCGAATCGGTACATTGAGTTGTCTACCTCGAGCCCGAAGGGAATCATACAGCTCAGATCTGACTCCACGATGCTCAGCACAAGACCAAATAACGTGATGTGCGTCTTGGTAACCTTGTCCGCATTCACAGAGATTGCTGTCTCCCAGCCCAATACGGAACAAATGAGCGTTTAAAAAATAATGATTGGACATGAGGCGAGACATCACACGAATGAAGTCTCGACCCACATCCAATCCCCTGAACCAACATTTCTTAGACACCTTAGGAGTGATAGAATGTAGCCATCTACCCAAATCTCCTTTACTCCATTTATACTGCCAGCTAACGAGTGATATCTGACGAAAAATAGGAAAAAAAATCGTTGAAGGCGATTTTTCGATCACAAATATCGCCTTCCATAACGCCCACCTTTGCAAGCGAGTCCGCTTTCTGATTGTCAGGAATCGAACAATGAGATGGGACCCATACAAAGGTGATGATAAAATAAAGCGAAGATAAATCACTTAGAAGCTCCTGTATTTTCATGAGTAAATACGAGGAGTGCTTTATCGGCCTCAATGAGCGAATAGCCTCTATAGAACTGAGACTATTCGTGAAAATGAAGTATTGATCCAGTGTGAGTGAGGCAACAGTTTCTAAAGAAAAATGAATTGCTGCCAATTCCGCGACAAAAACAGAACAAGGAGCTTGATGTTTACGAGCGACGCTATAATTTTCATTGTATACACCAAAGCCAGCGGAGTCCTCTATCAAAGACCCGTCAGTGGAAAACGTGTTGGTGGAATCAACTAGGCGAAACTTTGCAGCAAATATCACCGGAGCAATCATAGGACGATGATGCTCTGGGATTCCACGAAGCTCCTGTTTCATGGATAAATCATAATGAACCGAAGTTCCGAAATCGAAGAAGCAAACATGATTAGGAATATTCATCGAAGGGCTGACATCCTGTGTTATGTACAAATGGTACAACGTCATGAAGCGAGTTTGAGGGTTCAACTCCTTCTCAAAGTTTTCAATTACCTGAGGGTTCATAACCTCACACCTAGAGAGGAGTCGGAGAGATAATTCTGAAAACCGATCCGAGAGGGGCAACATGCCAGCCAGCACTTCAAGACTCATTGTATGAGTCGAGTGCATGCAACCTAACGCGATACGAAGACACCGATACTGACTGAAAACAAAAACTACCGTATTCCATAACCGACAAAATCGTTGTCCGGTACAACGTTATTTTTAATAACAGCCTGACATGTGACAACTTCAATACCTGGAATATGAGGAAGATTCACTCTATAGAAGGAGTAGCACTTTTGATCCCAAAAGTACTCCTTTTCCACGTGAATCCTCACGATCAAGCCGAATAATGTTGAAATCGTGAATCGGAAGATCGATTTCGGGTGAAAGCCATGTTTCACAAGAACAAATGCATCACAACCGATATTGTGAGCTAAAAATTTAAATGAATCCAATTTAGGAACAAGACTTCGACAATTCCATTGCAGAACAGTGATCAAACCCCCGACTTCTTTTGGCAAATTATCCATCGAAGGAAATGACAGCTGCAAGGAGGGGCCACTTCAATGTTAATTTCTTCAAAAAAGTTTTCACAGTGGGAAGCATTGCCATAACAATGCTTTTAAGATGGTCAGAAATTTCGAGGTACTTGAAAATACCTTCCACAATATCATCGAACGACAACAGCCCAGATGAATGGGGGCTTCTGTTCTTAAAATCGGGGCATCAGGGGTTTTAGATGTCCCCAGGAGAGATGGAAATCCTGTGTGTAGTTGGCACTACGAAAACCAGGAGGATTCGGATTATCCTTCTTTACCTGCTCTTTGAATTGGGCATGTTGATTTGGGACTTCTGTTCAGCTACTTTTCCTGCTCGGATGCGTCTTCGCTTCCGTGAAGCACCTTCCGGAAAACTGAAAGAAGACCGTCCGGAAGACGTCATCTCTGACAGAGGAGCAAAGGATTTGTATTGGTATCGTGTGGCGAGTCTTTCATAATCATTTCTGCAAGGTGCCTGCAACGTTGTTTCAGAGAACGTTCCAATTTTTCCCGCGTTGTTTGTACGCCGGGCATGATGAGAGAGCACGAGGAGGAGTTCCCTTGCAGAAAACGCATTTTAGTGTATTATCTGCACAGGGACCAGCCTCATGTTTCTCCCCGCAAGTTGAGCAGCGTGCCTTATTGCCGCAATGGGAGGCCCCATCTGCTGGCAGTTTTGGCAGATCGTTACCCTGGGTACAAACAACCGCACAGGTAGCCGAAGTTTGTCCAGTTCTAAGTATTGAGGAAGGGCAGAGCCAGAAAAGGTCACCCGAAACGAGTCTGTGGGAGTAACTTTTTTCTTACCCTCGCTGTGCGATAATTTAACTAATTTTCTTACTTCCAGTATCTGAACTGGGGGGAGCAGAGGGTTCTTGAATCTGCCAACCGCTCGCTTCTCCAAAATTTCAGGGCACAGACTCGCCTCTGTGACCACTCCTACAATTTACACATCACGAGCTGGAATATAAACTCGATATTCCAGTGTAAAATGCTGGGAGGAAGCAATCTCATTAGCCTGCTTGAGGTTAGAGACGACAACTCGGAGTTTATTAAATTTAACTTTCGGGATCTCTGTCACTGCTGAGAACCGCTTCGTCAAATCAGTAGTTATTTGGTACACATTCAGAGGTTTAATTTTGGGCTGAAAGTAGACAACCCATGGACCGACCGAGTCCATTGGGTACGATCGCGGTCGGAATTTTGTTTGTGCCTCCCCATTATCGGGTGGCAAAGGCACTTTTTCAGCCAAACCGTCCATGTCGAAGAAACCTCTTCAACATGCACGATTTGCCTTACTCATGGGAGCGTTGAACGCTCCCAACAATTTAAATCACTCACAAACACAAATTAAAGCTAAACTCTAGTGGGTTGAGGGACAGGGGGGGGGGGACTTAACTAGTATTACTGATCTGTTGCTGCTGCTGCTGTTGCTACTGCTGCTGATGCACCGTATGCGCGAGCGTCGCACTTCTATGCGCGGAGCAGGGGCAGTGCGCTGTGCAGTGTACGCGGTGAATCGTGATCGTCTTCAGGTGCACTCGCTCAACGCTGTATGTTGACCGTTGGCGATGTAGTAGTGTATCGCTGGTTAGCGTCACCACGCGGAGATGAAGCGAAAATAAGCGGGATGATAATTCGCCAGTAAGCACTGCTTGATTTTCTTATTTCACTGGAAAACCACACTGCTTTCTTAGAAAAAAAAACTCACGTTCACTCCACTCACTGAAGTGAATAGACTTTGAGAAAAAAAAACAAGTGATGCAATTTAACTGTGTACACCCTTTACGAGATGTTGGTTCTATTTACAAAACCATGTTTACTAAACAAGTGAGAGCTAATTTACGAAAATAGATTTTTTGTTTCAATATTTCCATCTACCATTCCTTTTGATTCACATATACCCGTTTGCTGATAGCTCATTCCAGAAGCTGAGTTTCAAAATATGATTACATCATTATACATTATACACTGTATAATGAACTTACTCTACAACTATGTTTCATACCACATACATTGCTCTTACTCTAGTATCTGCGTTCAGAGATGCAAACGAATATAAGTGAATCAAGTGAATAGCTCCAAATCTTTTCCCAAGGACACATTGGTTCCTGTGTTTTATTTTCATGATGAAGATAACATATCTATCCTACTTTGCATTCTCTCTCACTGTGCTTAAAAAGTGGATATCACGATATAAGAAACTTCAACCTTTGTGCCTTGTGTTTCTCAGGTTAAGGTTAATTTTGCACAGTTTTTGTAATATCCTGATATCACCGGAATCAGACGTACTTCCAGGTACACACAAACTAGAAAACCGACTCAAAAACATTGCGCTCATGAGCTGACATTTACACGGCAACGCAACACCGGCCGGACATCCGGCCATTTCAGCGAAACCCCACCACTTTTCCCATCATTAGTCCTGCGTTGCCTCCTCTGCTCAGTGTCACCCTGCTTTCCGACACGAGCCCGGAAAAGCATTTCCTACCACACATTCCATCCTTGAGAGCGTCAATTCCAGATATTCTTTTTCTTCACTCGAGGAATTCTGCATACTTGATGCATAGCTGTGCTGCTTTCATATAAACAGCCAGTAGTGCAGTGCAGCAACTGCCGCTTCCGGTGTGTCCTTTGTGAATATGATTATCGAGATAGAAAACGAGTGGTAAAAAGGCCATCACCGAGAAAAGAAATAGAGTGTCGATGAGGCAAACAGAGCATAAGTCCTCCAAACAGCAACAGGCGGGCAGAACCGGGCAACTGAGGGAAAGGGACGTTTGGCGGCCGTTGGCAATGGTTGGAGAAAATTTCCGTTTTTTCCACTCCAGTTACTAAGGGGGAACATCACTGCTCTGCATGTGAATGTAGGGATTACCGTTTATGTGGAGTATATTCATTTTTAGTATAATTCTCCTTTAATGACTCCAACTGTTCTTATTCTTCTGGAATCTTTATTTTTAACACCTCTTGTTTTGTGGTTTTTGGGAAAGGCTTTTTTTTCTTTTGCTTATTTCTCCGTTAAGGTCGGTATCGTGTTCGAAAGAAATTTCTTTTTCTATCACAAACCCATGTTAAATTCCGTTTACTGAAACGGAAAAGTAAAGAATCGAAAAGAAATTTCTGCAGAAGTATCCACATGAAAAGAACGAAAAATAAAATTGGAATTTGTAAGGTTCCCACGCAAACTAATGGGAGCTGTCACTTTTACTTTCGGAAAAAATGTTCCACTCGATTATTCCGTGAGTGAAGGTGACATTTCGTTCCATGCATCGTAACCTCTTATGACTTGTTAGGTCAATAATTCTGGCCGTTGTAACCTCTTTGGCGTTGTCTATGGGTAAACAGATCCTATACATCGCACGCTGGTTTTGAGATCGCTGCAACCAATTTTACATCCAAAAACAAGCTAAAATTTGTGTTTGAACGGAGTTGTAAAAAAGAGATTGAAGTTTTGCTAGAAATGTTATTTTAACATTTAAAAAATTGCGTTGCGCATTTCAAATGAACAAATTTTGATTTTCTTAAAAAATCCAATGTTACTGAGTTTCTTATCTACTAAAATTTTATCTAATCTTATCTTATCTAATACAAATGTAGCCAGCACGAAAAAGATCCCGGATATAATTGGGTTAGATGACGTTCAACTATTTTTCTTATAAATATTGATGCTTGCAGCAAACTTCAATAAGTATTGATTGGTTGAAAATTGAAATAAAAAAGTTAGGACTCAAAAAAATTTTTTATTGTTCACCCTAAGTTGACGAGGGAAAAGTTGCTCTAAATCGGTCAATTTTCAAGCTACAAAAAAAATTATATATGAAAATTCCATGAAATTTTCTGCGCTACAACTTTTTCCCAAAAATGTAAACGTCTATTTCTGCAAATAAAAAAAGTTAGTTTTTATATTTCCGTGAAAATGGGGAGCACCCTAATTTTAATCAACATCAAAAAAATAGCCTTCGTTTTTATTTTTATTTCAAGTTTCACCACAATTTTTTTAGGGTTCAAAATTGATCGATTTAGAGCAACTTTTCCCTCTTCAACTTAGGATGTACCATAAAAAAAAGTTTTTCTTACTTTTTTATTTCAATTTCCATCGTAAAATTATGTTCTAAAGAGTTGTAGAACATTTAAAGTTGCGTATTTTGATATATTAACTTTGCGCTAGCTTCAACCAATCAATAGTTATTGAAGTTTTTCTTCAAAAACCATCCCAGAGTCAAATGTATTTTCTCAAGATACAGATATAACATATCTCTTGTTTTCACATATGTTAAACAATATGAATTGTCCTTTCAAATGACGTTTTTAATTTTGTTTTTGTTTGCCCCAATCATAGAAATCAACATTTGAAGAGGGCGTATTTTTTTAGAAAAAGTTCAATAACTATTTATTGGTTGAAGCTAGCGGCAAAGTTTGTATACCAAAGTACGCGTCTTTATAAAAATCGCTGAAATACAACTTTACGGTGGAAATTGGAATAAAAAAGTAAGGGCAAAAAAAAAACATTTTTTTATGGAACACCCTAAGTTGATGAGGAAAAATTGCTCTAAATCGGTCAATGTTCAAGCTACAAAAAAATTTATATAGAAAAATTCCATAATTTTTTTGCGCTACAACTTTGCTCAAATATGTAAACGTCTATTGCTGCAAATAAAAAAGTTAGTTTTTGTATTACCGTGAAAATGGGGACCACCCTAATTTTAATAAACATAATAAAATGGGCCTACAAACCATGTTGTAGAACATCACTTTGCTGTAAAGTTTCAAGTTTAGGCGCTGGGAGCATGTTTCCTCGTAAATTCGTGGTCTGGACCATAGTGCAGTGTGCTCAACAGATGGCGAAGGTGTGTTAGTGATGATGATTTGTTGTGCAAAACAAAATAAATGGAGATGGATTAAGATAAAAAAATGAACATTCAAGGGGTCGGTCAATCTGATCAATTTAAAATCTTCAAAAGATTTCAAATCTTTTTCAAAGATCGGGCTGCTGATCGGGCAATCTTGGTAAAACAACAACACATTTTTTTCAGTGTCTCCAAATTGTAAATGAACATTAAAAAAAAGCAAAACATTTCACAACAAACTCAAGTCCTCTACCGGTGTTGAAGCATGATCGTTTCGGAGAAGGATTGGAAGCTCTGTATTAGCAGAAGGAGTCGGTTGAGCGGTAAGATTCGGTACTACAGACATGGGAACTAGTGGCACCAATAAAATTCGCCAGAAGAGCCTTACCTTTTACGGTTATGGATGTGTAATTTTTTTTCATTGCAGGATACAATTGCACCTTGATTTCGCAAAGCACTTGATTGAGCAGCGCAGGACCAAGCGATAAGTCCAGTTGAGCTGTTCCGGTATGGAACGGTTGTGAACAAAATTATAGAAATTACTTCGGCGGAGACGACACAGTTTTTAACCATGACATCCTCTGCGAGTGATCTCCAATTTCAGGCAAAAAATTTCCACCCAGTCATTAGTAAATTGGCAAAGTTCAACCACTTTGCCAATACACCAATGACTTTGTGGAAAATATCAACTTAGAACCTTTCTCAAAACATTCATCTAAAATATAACTAATGTTTGAATACTTCTACTTAGAAGATGATTACGCAATCAATGAGTTCCTGATAAACCCTAAAATGGTTTGTTAAATTAACTGGGTGGGTCACACATAGAATTTTACAACCGTTGGGCTCCGCTCTGCTGAGAATTGTTGAACATCATTCATTGCTGTTGTTCTTGCTAAACTCCTTCCACTGCAGCTTGCTGGGCATGTTGGTAATAATCCTGTTGATTCAAGCCATTCCCAGGTTGCCCACTCGAGCCGTACATGCGCATACTTTCAGTAGCACTGTGGTCCATTTCCCATTGCTTCTGTGCTCGCTGTTGTTGCTGCTGCTGCTGCTGTTGAGGTTTCTGGTTCTGTTCCTGTTGAAACGGAAATCCTTTTTAAGCAAGGTCCCATGGTTATTGAGGAAATAGTTATAGATGGGGCTTATGTTTTCCCGCTGATTTTGATGCTTGAGAAATGATGAAAAAATTAAAATCATTGAAACTAACTCATGAATTCAAACTACTTACATTCGACTGCTGTTGTTGTTGATTTTGTTGATCGTGTTGCTACCGAAATAAAACAGAAGTAAGAACAATTTTACAAATAGTTTTTTGTAGAACTGAACCATATTCTTACGTTGGCCTGCTGCTGTTGTTGTTGTTGTTGTTTCTGTCGTATCACCTACTTTGAATAAGGTATAGAGGACAGCCGGGAAAGACGTCAGCCGTAGGCATGGGATCTTCTGAACGTAGGGATCCAACATTGCCTGTTCCTAAGTAATGCGCTTGTTCGGATCCATCAGCAGACATTTTTGTAGTAGAGGAAAGGCCTTATTATCTGGTTTAATCTTAAGAATTCCATGGGAGGAAGCGACGTTTAGATTCTGAAACGAGAAAAAATCTACATGGTAAAATGCTTGCACTTCAAAATGTTATCTAGTCCGTGTTGTTATCACAACAAACATGTTGACATTTTGAGGCACTGAAATAAAATCGCAGTCTATTTCAAACTGTCATAAAAGATTTTAAATCTTCATAAGATCATGTGATCTTTTTCAAAGATCGAAATGAAGAATAAGGAAATCTGATCAAATGATCAGGAAGTCCGACCCCTTGTGAACATTGCACTATGGTCCAAATCACGAATTTACGAGGAAACATGCTCCCAGCGCCTAAACTCGAAACTTTACAGCAAAGTGATGTTGTACAACATGGTTTGTATCATCAAGGCCCATATTTAGATGTTGATTCAAATTAGGGTGGTCCCCATTTTCACGGAAATACAGAAGCTAACTTTTTTATTTCCAGAAATAGACGTTTACACTCTTAGGCAGGTTGGAGCGCAGAAAATTTCATGGAGTTTTCATATATAATTTTTTTTGTAGCTCAAAAATTGACCGATTTAGAGCAATTTTCCCTCATCAACTAAGGGTGTACCATAAAAAAAATGGTTTTTTGCCCTTACTTTTTTATTTCAATTTCCACCGTTAAGTTGTGTTCCGACGAGTTTTAGAACTTTTAAAGACGCGTACTTTAATATACAAACTTTGCCACTAGTTTCGATAAAGCAATAGTTATTGAAGTTTTTCTGAAAAAAATTCGCCCGTTTCAAATGTTGATTTTTATGATTAGGGCAAACACAAAAAAAATAAAGACGTCATTTGAAAGGACAACATATGTTAACATATGTGAAAACTAGAGATATGGTAGCATATATTTTCAAGCACATTAAACTGTCAAAGTTCGCGAAGAAATATCTGGTGTGACAGGCTATCTGTACCTGTGGCTTGAAGAGCAACGTTTACATTGCGACCGGAACCGTCAACCAGGAAATTTATCTGATCGTCTACTGCCTTTCCTGAAGCGACACAATTGTTCCGTTCTATTTTGGCCGGATTTGGCATCTTGCCATTACGGAAAAAAGGCCATGGAGTGGTAGGCTGCCAACAATGATCAAGAAGTGCCCAAGGACAAGAATCCTCCCAACAAGCCCGCCCAATCGAACAATATTGGGCCATCGTCAAGCGGAACCCTAAGAAGACTCAAAAAGCTGTTGTGAGCGAGAAACAGTTCAAGGTAAACTGGCGTTCTGCGGCGAATAAAGTGGACAAGGAGACTGTACAAAATCTTAAGGGCAGATGTTAACCGAAAGACCCAGTAATTCGCATTCGGTAAAAATGAAGCTTAACTGAATATTTCTCCTGTATTCTGTATTAACTGAGCTTGAAAAAGAAAAATTTGACTTATTAATAAAATCTTTAATCGACTCACACACATTACTGTTTGACCAAATTTTGATCCGAACACCCTTCAATTGTTGATGCTGCTGATCAAAAGTTATGCAGAAAAAATGAAAAACTACCAATTTTCAAAAGGCTTTTTTCAAAAAGGAGACAAGAGGGGAAAAACGATTTTTCTTAGATCTTGTAGATGGATGTTTGTACTTTCAGTTCACGTATTTCATGTTTGCCAATAGAAAATCACTGAAACCGATAGTGGGCACAGCTAAACTATGGGGGATTCAGGGCTTCCATACTGCTTTGTGACGTGCGTCCCAGGCCGGTTTAAAGGACTGATGATGGGCATGGGTGTTGATAACAGCAGCCTACTGGAAGCATCAGCAGGAGAAAGAAGGCTGGAATCGTAAGTTTCATCAGGAAGAATACTCTCTACAAATTGCGGATATTTGCCTGAATTCACAGCTTGAAAAACCTCTTCGTCAGAGGCGACATCAGAACCGTGGTGACTACGACGAAAGATGACAGCAAAAGACGGGGGAAGTCTCCATGGTACTCAGAGAGGAGGATGACGGAGAGGAGGTAATGAAAAGGAAAATGACGGAGTGGAAGATGATGAAGAAAGGAAGAGGATTGGAAGAAAGCATAGAGTATGACAGAATGAAAGATGACGGAAAAGAAGATAACGGAAAGAAATATCACGGAGAAGCAGCTGACGGAAAGAAATATGATGGAGAAGAAGATGGCGGAGAAGAGGAAGACGGAAAACAAATAGAACCTGTTTAAGAAAACAGAAGAAAACGGAGGGAAGAAATTTGTCGCAAATGAGGATAATGATAAAACTAAGGATCATAATGAAAGCTATAAAAAGGTAGATATTGAAATTTTTTGAAGAATTTATAAAAAGTTAAGGAAGGCAGCAGCGATCGATAGTACTTTTTTTTTGTTACAGGTAAAGTATTTTATCTGTAAGCGATATTAAACTTGTTATACACTTGTTTATATAAGTTTAATAAGACTTTTGGTAGTATGTTTCACAAAGTTACACAACTCATTTCATTAAGTCACAAATTTTCGTGAGATATGAATGTAATGTCAATCTACAGCCTGTCCACGTTAAATTTCTGACATCAAAACATAGCAGTAAAAAATGAACACATAATTCAACAAAACCGATTGTTTATTTCAGAATCATAGAGTTGAATCTTTGTAACTTTGTAACGAACTTTCTGTGGTACACCCGCCATCAAGTTACGTACGGTATCCTCAGATACGCCCGCTGTAACGATTGAGTTTTCGCTTAACTAGAGCCCAGTACTTTTCTATTAGGGGAAGTTCTGGACAGTTTGGTGGATTGGCTATTTTTGGCACGTATTTGACCTCTTCTTCCTTGTACCATTCCAGGCTGGATTTTGCATAGTTACAAGAGGCCAAAACAGAGCTGGAGAGCCGTGGCTTCTAATAAACGATAGCAACCGCTTTTACCAACATTCTTTCTCGTACACAATCTTATTGATAGTGCCGGTAGAGACGAAACTTTTAAATGTTCGACCACAACTACATATGGCCTGCCAAATCGAATAGTTCTTCGGGAATTTGGAAACCTTCTTTGTCCGGAAGGGCTCGACAACGGCAATAGTACGTATGTTTAGTCGTCTGTCGTCGAAAGTGTTTGCAAAAACTTGCTATGATTTCTAAGCTTTCCGTGCACATTTCGCAAAGAAAGATTGGGATTTTTCTCAATAATGACTACCACCTTCTTGTCCATTTTTTGGGAGCATATCTTCCGATTGTTCTATTTCCAACCTTCCGATCTACAGTCAAGCGCTGGTCAAATGATTTGCAAGCTCATAACACGGTACTTTTTGGTAGTTTTAGTTTTTTGGCAATATTGCGTACCGATATATTCGGATTGTGCTGCCATTCGTACAAAATGCGTTTGCGCACGTCCACTTGATTCGACGCCATTTTATTGAATGTAACAAGAATCTAAACATGCTCTAAAATACATATTTGCTGCTATATAAATGACTTACCGACAGTGCACAAGTACTGTTCGATTCAAATTTACGCAGATGATGTGCAACTCTACGTCAGTCGGCTTGGTCCTTGTGCTCGCGAGTCTGGATGGTGAATCATGATCTTCGACGAGTTGCAGATTGATCGCGACGGAATGTACTTCACGTAAATCCAGCTAAAAGTAAGGCGATGTTCATCACAAGTCAACGTCACAGAGGTGGAGATTTTGTTCTATCCACACCTGGATGGATGGTCAAAGTATCGAAAGGTCAGAAAGTGCCCGCAATCAACAATGTGGAAAGATCTATGCTAGTCTTCACACGCTGCATTGTTGTGCCTATACAGCGCTGACTGGCATAAAACTGAAATTGTCCAAATCGTTGATCCTGCTACGTGTGGCACTGAACTGCTGTGTCAAGTATGTCTACGGATTGAGCCGTTATCACGTAAGTCAGCTGCAACAGAACCTCATTGGATGTCCCCTACAAAACTTCTAGGCACATCGATCTTGCGTTTTCTTGAGGAACTTGTTGACACCGATACTTCATCGCAGACTTATTCAAACTCGTGGACGCCGCTTTCTGAACCTATTGATACCAACGAAGTGGTGAGTGGTGAGTTACGCCAGTTCATTGATCGTTCGAGGTGTGATAAACTGGAACTCATTCCACCCGCACTGAAGCGTTCTCCTTCAAAAGTAATTTTCAAGAGTGGCAATATTAATTGTTGGAACCGAATAAATTAAATAATAATATAAATTTGTGATTGTTAGATTAGTATAAATTGTTTTAGTTAGAACAAGTATCAGCTGAAAACCGAACGTAGCAATTTAGAAAGATCAATGTCTTACGCTACTGGACTTCAAATAAATAAATAAATATTGTACCACGAAATAAATTGGAGAGTTTCAGCTGTCATATTAGTGAAACGTTTCAGCGTTCCATGAAATAATTCAAAATCTACACTGGAAGAAAAGTGTCCGAAATTCAACGTGGACAGGCTTCATAATTCCCTCTACAGAGATTTTGACCCTTTGGTTACTGTTTGGAATGGGCCATTTCAAAACATTTGGGAACATAGGCTCTATGGTTTTGAACAGGTAATTGTTACAAACTGTGGGCCTATTTACTGTAAATAATTTGGTTCAATTAAGCTACATTTAGATAAATCGAAGATCGTAGAGATAATCTGTTCAGTTCAACCAGTGAAGTCATGGTGTATAAAATAATTAGGATATCAAGAATTAAGCGAAATATAAATTGATTAATGATGTCTCAACTACTTCGGAATGATTCGGTCATCCTAATAGAAATATGGTTCGTTAATTTTTGCTGGATTAATGACATATTTGATACATAGGGTGAATGAAGAGGCTAGGCAGACATTACATCCCATTACCATGTGTAGCTTTTCTTCTCTAATACAAATCGTATAAGAAAGACTACTATCTGAACTGAACTATTAAGCTATTAAGCTGTCAATAAAAATTGTTCAGAACATATAATGGCAAACAAACAGAAGAACATAGCAAAAAAAAACTTATGAAATGAAATACTGCGAAGTCATAAAGTGACAAATCCATAAGAAAAATAATATCTAGACTTATTAAAATAAAACGAATGCACATGGACTGTTCCGAAAAATAAAAATACTCTTCCTTTCTCAAGTAAAAAAGACCATGCTGTTGTTTTTGATTATTTTATTCTCAAACATATGAAATAACAATGATTACTTTCCATCATTATTTCAATTTCCTTGATTTTTTGTAGAGTAGGCGAGTTCTCTAACATATTTCTCAACACTACTCATAAGCACAGTGCTTTCTCCTATCATTTTCACCTCTTTTGGTCAATCTTTCTTAAATTTTTTAACACTATCCGTTGGTCTCATGTCTTTTCTTAGCTCCACCTTCGTCAAAACCCAGAAAGTTTCGATAGGGCGAATCTCTGGGCAGTTTGGTGGATTCATCTCTTTTGGTACAAATACGACATTGTTCCTTTTGTACCATTCTAGTGCATATATAGAGTAATGGCAGGAGGATTGTAGGCTTGATATGCTGTTTGACCAAGGGTAGCAACCTTTTTTGCAATTTTTCTGATCCAGTAACATTCTTTCTCTTCGGTGAGGAATAAAGCTGTGGTCGCGGCAGAGTTATATAATCGAATTTTATGTAGGTTTTGTCGTCCATGATAACACAGTCCAATTTTTTGATCAGCAGTTTGTCGTACAGCTTTTGAGCCCTCGGTTTCACAGATTCAGCCTGTTTCGTGCTTCGTTGTGGCTGATTTTGCTTCCGACGAGTCTGCAGGCCCATTCTCTCCTTGGCACGCCTCAATTAGTCACCGAAGTACTTAGCTTTTTCGCCACATCTTGGACTGATGCTGAAGAATGACGCTTGAAATAGTCCCTTACCTTCCTGTCGGTTGTAGGGTCAGCAAAACCGAGTATTCAACTCCGTCTCGGGGAATCTACGAAAGAGCACTCTTGTTGATACTTCCGTAATGCGGTTTGAACTGCTCCGACGCTCACAGCTTCTTTCTTAGCCAGTTTTCTGATCGAAAGACCACTGTCGGTGCACCGTTTGTGCAAAATCCGTTTTCTTTGCTCGGGAGAAAGACCACGCATTTTCAAACATCCGTGCGAAATATTAAAGAAAAAAATGACAACATCACTTTAATTTGGATGTAAACAACAGGACACAGCCAAAATTTGGTTGAATACTGCACGCATTTTGATTTGACGGTTAATCATTAGTTAATGTATAGTCTATAGTATGTAATTAGAACATTGAAAATATAAACCTTGTATTGGAAGCAAAAAAAAAAATCATTGATGCTAAAACCATCCAGGATAATATATTAACCAGTAGGTTTTCGTACATTGAGCTCAGTTCAAAATGTGAGAAATAGACAAACTATTAATTTATAGAGCCTAAATACGCCCGCTACAACGGCGCAAACATAATAAAAAGTGAAAGAATACGTTTTTCGGAGCCACGAATGAACCACGTAAAACTCCCCTCAGCCATTTTGGCACGAATGCATGGGCCACACTTAATTGGGTCACCTGCGACCGGGATCATCGTTGGCTATGTAATATTTTAGTGTGGATATATGACCGCGACATGATTCAGGCTAGACACCACCTCCACCGTAGGCAACTGAAGCAAAAGTCACTATCTACCATCATAGCTACATTCAGTCGCAACGTTTCAGCCATATATTGCCTTGTGAGAAAAAAAATAGCAGTAGGAGTATGACGGGGCACTTTTGCGAGGACATGCAACAGACTACCCAATAACCGGTGGAATTCACGGTTTGATGTAAGGTGTGTTTACATAGGAACGTACACACCCTTGAATGTGATCCTGATGCTTTAATGAAACAAAAACCCCTTCGATTTGTTTCGGCCTGAATCGCACAGCATTCTCCTTTACCAAGGCACAAACGAAAATATGCGAAATATGACGAGTGCTCGACAGGTTCATTCTACAAGGGTACTTACCAACGGCAATACGTGATCAGGATAGGTTGTACCTTGACGATTAAACCCATCGCCGGCATCAGCCTCTAGGATACACGAACGGAATAATTAATCACGATGGATAAAGCGTCCACTCTGTGGTGAATGAATACAAACAATTTCTATCAATGTGGGCGCATGAGTTTGGTTCTTCTGGAAAGTTGATGAGCATGTGCCAACTTGGTAAAATTCTCTCCACGAAGAATGTTTATCTCGGTTGTGTTGATGCACAAGAAAGGTTACCAGCCTGGCAGATAAGAATGATCCATTAGAGTTTTGAGTAATGATGGGGTGTTTCTATAAACGTCATAAGGGAATTTTTTAAACCCGTTACTTTTGCCTGAGGCGGATTTGACCATGCCTTGACCTACCCCGCTGTGGGATTTCAGACAACCCATGCGATTTCGCTCAATTTTCAATACTTATTTTCTATTTTCAACCTACCGCTGACGGAGCTTTCAACACTTCCTCTTCATATCTTTCATGCTAGCAACAGTCTTACTGTGCACTCTTGGTGCCTCATGGTTATGAGCGAACATCTCCTTCTATACCTAGTTGACCGACCCTTTTCAAACTTTCAGAAATAAAATATAACTCATTAGCAAGCTTTTGCCATATTTATTTCATTCAACTTCAATACCATAACCACTCGCTCCTCTCATTAGGTTCTGTGCAACATCTGGCTGCAACTTGTTCTGTACGGAGACCCACGTTTTCTTCATGTCTTTGTCAGATTTGACCTCCTTGCGATGCTTCCGTAGTGCCTTCTTCATAATAGTCCAGTACTTTTTGATGGGCCGTGAGTTCCGGTGCGTTGCTTAGTGGGGGAGGTTCATATACTTGGATACGAAAGTGACTCTGTTGGCTTCGTACCACTCCATGACAACATTTGAACTGTGGCACGATGCTAGATCCGACCAGAATCGTAGGGCTCCCGTGTTGCTTCAACAAAGGAAGCAGACGCTTCTGTAGACACTCCTTGAGGTAGATCTCCCCGTTTACAGTCCTGGTAGTCACAAACGGTGCACTTCGTTTGCCAAATGAGCAGATCGCTTGCGCAGATCGTAAGTCTCATCATCTATGACGAAGCAATGAGGCTTCGTTAGCATCTGGGTGTACAGTTTCCAGGCCCGTGATTTTCCCACCGTATTTTGACATTTGTAACGATTTGGAGCCTTCTGAACATTGTGTGTATGTGGTCCATCCCGGCCCTTGGCTCTCTGAACGAAATACTTCGACAGATTCGACTTTTAGGCCACATCCCTGACCGAAGCATTGGAATTCCGCTCAAACACTTTCACGGCATGCTTGTGGTCCAGATCACTAATAGAACATTCACTCTGACCGCATTTTTCCTTCCATTCGATGCTTCGTTGTAACGTTTAATCACACGACTCACCGTTGACTGCACCGATGAGAGAGTTGAGGATTTTCCAGGTGGTTGCGCAAAATCAATTCGTGTCGTTGATTTTCGGGTGCTGCAATTTTTTCCAGTTTTCGAAAAACCGACAGCAAAAAATACAATAAAAACACACTAAACTACTTCTACCCAAATTTTCGAAAGAAAATACCCAATGGGCTAATTTCTTCATCGTTTTTTACGTGATGCAATTTGACGTGGGACTTTTTTTACGATACAGAAATAGGGGAAAAGGTCGATTAGGATCACGACGGGTGTTCCACAAGCTTCCAACCTTATTAAAAGGCTCTGGCAAGGGTTGTACAACGCCGTGTTGTTGCTGTAGCTGGCTATTGAATTCGAGATCGTTGAATTTGCGGACAACACTGTCCTACAGGTTCAGGTGAGACGCTGGAAGAGGTAAAAATGTTGACGACCGAAGTGATTGACATGATTGATAACTACTCACAAAAGGGAACTGCTATACATCAGCAAACCATGTGAAAGTAGTTCGCCGCTCCACGGAAACGCACCCGCACCCTGGAAACGTTAAGTTCCCCTTGACGGCTAAACAAACTAAGGAGGCAACGCCATACGGCACGAGGTACAGCAGGCAGCTGTAAGCGGTCCTGACATGGGGAACAGGGATGACCTTGGAGTATCCACGCTCCCAGGCGTTCCAACCCCCCTCGAGCTCTCGGCTTTTTCGATTGGAGACCATACGACGTGAGGTTGGGCAGGTACCGTAAGCGGTCGGGCAGAAAAATCGCGGACGATCTGATCCGCAAACCACCAGACGCCCCAAACCCTGCTTGGGGCATCTCGATCGAATCAGCGTCAGGTCGGTCGAGCTAACTACTAAAGACCCAGTAGTTAAACTTTTGTTTAGGCTGGATGGAAAATTTGCTTATAGATTCCTGAAGAATTCAGGGTGTTTGATAAGGCTGCCAACTCCTCGATCCATTATAAACCCACCCGTGCGTCTACCCTGGAGCGCATCAATTCCTGGACAATATCGATGGAGTGCGAGGCCGTTAACTCCACCTCCGCTATCGATTCTCCATAAAGCTCAAGGGTAATGTCATCCGCGAAACCGACAATCTTTACCCCATTTGGGAACTTCAATCTCAACATACATACTTCGTCATACATCGTGTAGTTAGACAGAGTGGGTGCGTAATGCACACTAGTCTCCTCCCTGAAGTAAAACCGAAAGGTTGTTCCGGGGAGGTCTGGCACTCGAGGCACGGGTGGATTTTTAGTGGGTCGAGAAGTTGGCACCCTCATCTCTACACCCTGCGTTTTTCGGGAGTCTGTTAGCAGATTTTCCTTCCCGTATTAAAAAAAAAACATCAGCAACTGAAAAGAAGTTCGAAGTATGAGCTGAAGTACCTGCGAATGAACGGCTGACCTTCATGTCTGTGAGAAGTCGGTGAAGGCCACCACCGCGGTAGCTAGATTCATGCTGAATAACAGTCGATCAAGCAGCAGCAAGAAACTTCACCTGGCTAGTGTTTCCTCATCGATACTGAAGTATGAGGATTCAGCCTTCGTTTTAGCGCTGGCAACTAAGTAGAACCAAGTGCAGTTGAACAGGACAATTTTGTTGGAAGGAGTATTCGGTATTGCCGGAACAATCCCTAGTGACATTACCCTAGCGAGGTCAACGAGTCCTACAAGCAGAAGGAAATTTGAGGAATTCGAAAGATTGTGCGGAAGCTGGCGAAATTGCAGCCAGAATGGAATACGGCAGAGTTCAGTAAGTGGACACAGTTCTGATGCATGGTCAGTATCGGAGTCATTGTTTGTTTTGTTTGCAAGGAATCCGGGTTTGACTCATTAAGGAGCGTGCCTTCGAAGAGTGATGTCACTCAAGGGTTTAAATAGCGAAAATTTTCAATAAAACTTGATTCATTGCCAACAAAACAAACAATAACAACTGTAACAACACCGAATACTTCATCATTTCTCAATAGTGATGAAATAACTCGACTTGCACTAAACAAAGGATACGGGATATACTACAATAGATCAAATTACTAGTCGCAGTGATTTAGGTCCCGAACAGAGAAAGAAAAGTGGACACATAGGCTCATGCCGGTTTTGCCTCCTGATTAGATAACATGACGAGGTTCACGCAGTTCTTGTCAGGCCATGGCTACTACAAGACGTGTCTGCACAGATTTGAACACGTGGTGTCCCTTCTCTGCCCGAAATGCGCAGACTTCTACAAATCTCAGCACGCGACAAAAAAAACCTATGTGTGCAGCCTATAGCTTTTATGTAGAACTTGCGTATTTCTTGTGAGCACCCTTGCGCTGAACTGGCCGGCTTGACGTGCCGCAAGGGCTCAGTAGGGATTCTAGGACCCGAAGCTAAGAGTCAGTTCCATTGTGGTTATATCACATCAATTATTTTTTCCACTATAGCAGCAGCACATCGATATTGTAGATATACTATTCTTTGTAATTTCAGGTCATCCAAGGAACTCCTAAGTATTTTTAAATAATTTTAAATATATTTGTTGTTTTCGGTGGTTGTGATAATTTATCTAAGGTCATGAGCGGGCCCGTCTACAATTGCAGCAGGATCACAATCTGTAGATATGGGAATACAATTAAAATTGGTATTATCATTTTATACTATAACAACCCTTCGCTATTTTATCTATAAAGGGTGATACGGTCAAAATTTGGTCAAGAGAAAACGCGTGTAAATCGGTGAAATCGTTTATTTAAAAAATCAAATTAAATTTCTTTTCAAGTTCAATTAGTATAAAATTCAGGAAAAATATTCAGTTAGGCTTCCGCTTTTCCAAATCCGAATTGCCGGGCCTTACGCTTGACCCCTGCCATCAGATTTTTGTACAGCCACCTTGTCCACCTTCTTCGCCGCAGAAAGCCAGTTTGCCTTGAACTGCTGCTCGTCCTTAGCAGTTTTTTGGTCTTCTTTAGGTTCCGCTTGACAATAGCCCAGTATTTCTCAATTGGGCGGAGCTCTGGCGTGTTGGGAGGGTTCTTGTCCTTGGGAACCACCTGCACGTTGTTGGCGGCGTACCACTCCATGGCCTTTTTACCGTAATGGCAAGATGCCAAATCCGGCCAAAACAGTACGGAACAACCGTGTTTCTTCAGGAAAGGCAGCAGACGTTTATTCAAACACTCTTTCACGTAAATTTCTTGGTTGACAGTCCCGGAAGCTATGAAAATGCTGCTTTTCAAGCCACAGGTACAGATGGTTTACCAAACCAGATATTTCTTTGCGAACTTTGACAGTTTCGTGTGCTTGGAAAATATCTGCTACCTTTCCCTTCCTTTGCCGTATAAAACTCCTGTCCCGGAAGCTGCTTTTAGTCGGCTTTGACGTAGGTTTCGTCGTCCATTACCACGCAGTCAAACTTCGTCAGCATCGTCGTGTACAGCCTCCGGGATCGCGCTTTGGCCGTCGTATTTTGTTTATCATCGCGATTTGGAGTCACTACCTTCTTGTAAGTCGATAGTCCGGCTCGTTTTTGGCTCGATGCACGGTTGTAGACGATACACCCAGCTTATTTGCGGCATCTCGAAGAGATAGGTTAGGTTTCGCTTGAAACTACCGGCAACTCTCTTTGTCGTCTCAGCGGCTTCCGGTTTTCGATTTCCCCCGATCCAGACTTCCTGGCTGTCGACAAACGTTTCCCAAACACTTTAATTACATTTGTAACGGTTGATTTGGCAACTTTTAGCGATTTTGCCAACTTTGCGTGCGAGTAGCTCGGATTTTCGCGATGCGCGAGCAAAATTTTGATACGCTGCTCTTCTTGCTTGGACGGCATTTTGACAACTGAAGAGTGAATTCCAAAATCAAAATAGGAGCAACATTCTACACACAATACACCTTCAAAATGAGGGGTGTTTCAGGTTTTTAAATGCAAAATTGAAAGAAATACGTCAAGTTGATATTGACCAAATTTTGACCGTATCGCCCTTTATTCTATGCCATTTTCACTGAAAAAAAATGTAGGAAGCATTATACACGACAAATTCTACTAAAAAGCATTTCCTTATTCACCGAAACTATATAATTTATAATCATTGCTTTCCTGTTCTTCATTATCATTTATAGATCCAGACCAATAAGAGTTATCGGACTTTTTTTTGTCTGGTTTTACTTAATCTACGTTTTTGGGCATTATTCATGCTTATGTAAAATTTATTTCTCATAATTGTTGGCTGTTTTCAGCTTTTCCAAGACTATTAGGATATTAAAACATATCTAATCTTTGTTTTTTCAGTTACAAACCAGTGGATAACAGATATATATTATACCTACACTTATTATGTTATTTGACTATAACTGTGAAAACAAATTCTTGATAGATATTAATTTTATCGAAGCTGCAACAGCGGAAGTCTTTCGATGACCAGCTAAGTTACGGATATATATTCTACTATAGTTTACTGGCTTGCTCGTAATTTTATTTTACACTAAAACGTCAAGATTCTTATTCTATGTTGAGATATTAAATGATATGATATTATCTATGATAATGGTGATGATTTAACCCGTCTTTCAGCTTTTCCAGGACATTTGAGATATTAGGGCGTACCTGATTTTTCTTTTCAGAGAGAAACCAATGGATGTCTGATGTATTTTGTACATACATGTTTACTATTTCCAAAATGTATACTATTTAGTATTTATATTATAATATCTTACTATTTTCATCATATCATTGTATATTACTTATTATCATATTAAAATTTTCAGGATGTGGAATTTCAACGTTGTATACATGTACATGATATTTTCGTTTTATATATTTAAATTTTCTTACATATCATATTTATTCATATTATTAATTTAATACATTCATGTTTCAATCATATTTGATTTTGATGTTTAGGTTGCTTCGGGGTGCAGTGCAAACTAATACATATATTGCTCCCAAGAACCAGCAGAAAGGAAATTTGCAAGGTATACAGTTTTGAAAACATACAGAATAGGCTATCAATTTTTCCGTCTCAAAGTACATACTCCTTATATATACTTCATTTCATTTATATATTTCAGATTTGATATATATGGTGCATGAACCTGATTTTATTTCATTGATTTAAACATATGCAAATGACTGGGACGGGGTGCATCAGGGCATCATTGAAGTTTCAATTGGACAATGGAGTGGATGGCCAACCGGAGTCTAGGAGGGGATGTGTCTATCATTCATGATTGCTACATTCCACTCCAACAGTTGTAATAGAATTTGACGCCTTCTTTCTCAAACAAACCATCTAGTGGAAAGCTTAATTGAATTGCGTATTTTGTTATTCGTTTTATTGGATCATATTGCTGGAAGGAGATTCCCTTATTCCCGCAGGTTTCGTGTAAGTGTCTCTGCTTACGGACCTGCCCAACCCTTTTGGCCGCTTCATACAGCAGTATGTTGAATTTAGAACGGTAACAAAGCATGATCTTTCTGTTAAGTGGAACCGCATGCAGGGCAAGGCCCACGCTAGGATGGTGGCTTTCTACATACTTTCTACATACATACATACATACAACTTGCGTATTTCTTGTGAGCAGTACAGCAGCTGCATCTACCCTTTCTCTGCTTCGGAAATACACGAATCTGCTGTCCAGCTTCTCCTAATATCGTTCCATGGTCTGCCGGGTACTGCGTTATAGAATTTGTTCTCTGACTTCTCATTCAACATCTATTGACACTAACCGTCAAACCAGTTGTTTCGTCTTCTGGTTTCCATAGAGGACAGACACCTTCGGCTGCATTTTATAAGACTATTTTTGCATGACTCCAATAATCCTCAAGAGGCATATCATCAACTACTTCCTCTTCCAGCAATGCAGCTTCCAGGTTTTGCGCGTATTATGTGGTGACTTCTGGTTGTTTTAGTAAAAGTTGTTAGCAATCAATAGAATGCATTTTTATCATGATTAAATAGTGATTCGAGTCGACTTTAGCGCCTCGGTAGATCTCACATCAAAGATGTCCGAAAAGTGTCTTCCAACAACCAGAACGTGATCGATTTGCGATTCAGTTTGTTGTGCTTCGGATGGAAGGAAAAATGCGGTCAGAATGGATGTTTTTTAAGAGATCAGGATCACAAGCGTGCCGTGAAAGCGTTTCACCGGTCAGGGATGCGGCCAAAAAGTTGAATCTGTCCAAGTCTTTCGTTTAGAGAGCCAAGAACCGGACAGCAAGGGACCTGCAGACCTACAAAGTGCAGAAGGCTCTAAGTGATGAACGGCAAAATACGGTGGGAAAGTCACGGGCCCGGAAACTGTACACTCAGATGCTGACGAAGGCTCATTGTCTTATCATGGATGACGAGACTTACGTCAAGGCGAACTTCCGACAGTTTCCGGGGCTACTGTTCTTCACCACCCAGCAGAAGTTCGATGTACCGGAGGAAGTAAGGAAGCAGAAACCTTCAAAGATTGCCCAGAAATACATGATTTGACAAGCGATAATCTCATGTGGTAAACGAAGTGCATCGTTCATGACTACCGGGCCTGTAAACGGGGAGATCTACCTCAAGGAATGTCTACAGAAGCGTATGCTGCCTGTTTTGAAACAACACGAGGACCCTACGATCTTCTGACCGAATCTAAATAGCTTTGTGCCACTATTCAAATGTTGTCCTGGAGTACTACGAAGTCAACGTCACTTTTGCACCCAAGGACTTAAATATACACGCTGGACCACTTTAAGCGTGAACATGTTTTTCGAAACCCGTCATTACTCTGACCATGGAAGTAATCCGGAAGAAAAGTAATGGCCCTTTACCAAAGATTATGAATAAGAAGACGCTTCGATCTCTGCGCACTATGTTTAACGACAAGGATTCGTTGAGCCAGCGGGAAGCTTCCAGCATGTTCAATTGTTCTAAGTCGTACATCGATACGACTCTGAAAAAGAGGGAATAGTATGTCGAAAGAAAACCAAATACCCAGAGTACACAGACGAACAAATCAAAGCTGGGAATCCCAGTGCCGTTGGATGATCTTGCAATACCAAACGAACAAACATCGCAATTTCCGATAAAGGTATTTCGTAATCGTGGTTCAAACCAAGTGGCTTGGCCATCAACCAGCAAGTCTACCAAAACAGAGTGTTTCCAGAAAATTCTCATTCCGTTCCTTCAAAAACATAACTCACATGGACACTGAGTATTTTGGCCGGACATCACACTACGCGGAGAAGACCCCAAGTAACATTGCCAAAACCACCCAGCTTAATTAAGTTTTATTAAAGTCTTATAAACGCCACAGGAAATCAATTTGATTTTATTATGGTACCAAGAGGTGCCATGAGGTTTTATATTTTAGACAGGTTTATGAGAACCTACACAGCTTCTTTAAAACGATCTTGAAACCTTGTCTTCTAAAATTCCTTTGACTCCTATCAAAGGTTTTATTTTGACTTTATGAACTCGTAAAATGCTGATTTGAAATGCCGTTTCAGGACTCATTCGTATTATCGTATTATGGTCAGCCGAAAATCGATTTTGAAACCATTTTGCCTCCAGTCAATGCATTAAACGGTAAATTGGCATTGAGGGAAGTCACCAACTGACCCAATGGTTTTATTGTAGCCATTGCGAAGATAAATCGACTTTTTGGAAAAACTGTGATTTCTTTCAATCGCCATGTTGAAATATAAGAAATCATTGAAATATGGAAAAATAAATACACAAAATATTAAATGTAATGCAAATGAACTGTAGATCGGAGACCAATTTTGGCATACTTTTAGATAACCTGATTGAATTCGATTAATTTTCAGGAAATTCATGATTAATTTATCGAACATATTTGTTTCAATTTTGTTTATGTTGTTGTAAACTCGCAATATTTCCGAGGCGCATTAATTGTTGGCTCTTATCCTCCCAATATATACCATAAAATTAAACGCGCATATAATTTGGAAATTTCCCGCAACACTAGAACTTTTTGCTTAGATATTATTTACTGTTAAATGAATCAGAAGAGCAGAGAATCAAACAGACAAAAACCAAACACGGTATCACCGTAAAGTTTGACAGCTGTGGCCATTTGGCCCTATGCTGGTTTTGATGGCAGCCAATAGGTTTTATGAAGGTTTTCAAGTGGCCATAACAGCTTTCACTAAAACATTTTCAAAAAGTTTATGGTCTTATGAAAGTTTTATTAATTTGTTTTCACAGCCGTCTATAGAGTGGGCCAACTTGTACACATTGAAGATGCATAGAGGAAGTGTTGGTGGACAAAACAGTTTTGAATGCACTTTTATCAACAAAGCCGGGAGGAGTGCTATACGGCTGGAATAAAACTAAAGTTGTTACTTGGGACGCTAACGTTCCTGAAGAGGCAAAATATACCATTTGTGTCAAAAGACCGGAATTTGGACTCACCAAAAGTTGTTCCGAACTCGTGCGATCCTCCGCAAAATCCCCACCAAAAGTACGCAACCATTTTTTGTTGGAGCAAACAATTTTCTGTCTTTCAATACATCAGATAGCACACTGGTACTTCAATTTGTTAACAAAATTTCTTAACAATCTGTTTAGTGGTTATTGAGATGCCATCGAAACAAGAAGAAAATCGCCGGAGAATTTTGCGTGCCGTCATGGAAAAGCCGACTGCGACCATGAGATTGATCGGAAGACAACTGGGAATCACCCATACAACTGTGTCTCGGGTGGTAAAATCGTATAAGGAGTCCCAAACGACCGAGCGGCGGGCTGGAAGTGGAAGATAATAGAAGACAGCTGACCCTGTGAAGGCCCGGAAGGTGTTGGATTATTTCAAGTGTAATCCGAACATGTCGTTCGCGACGCTGCTCTCAAGGCAAAGTGCTCCGCCTGGTTCTTTCAGCAAAACGCGGTGGCCAAATCCCGCGCAAGGAAGCTGTATCGACAGCTGTTAACGAAACCGATGTGTGTGGTTATGGATGACGAAACCTACATCAAGCCAGGCACAACGCAGATACCGGGGCTGGAGTTCTACGTTGCCAAATCACGGTTTGATGTTCCGGAAGTTATAAGGAAGAGGAAAGTGGACAAATTCGCCAATAAATACTTGCTCTGGCAGACCATATGCCAATGCGGTAAACTGAGTAAACCGTACATCACAACGGGTACCATCAACAGCGAAATTTACCACACCAAGTGCCTCCAGAAGCGTCTGTTGCCCTTTCTGCGGTCCCATTGAAGCGAGACATTATTTTGGCCATCATGCCATTACGCGCGATCGACGTTGGATTGGTACAGAGACAATAACGTTGTTTTTGTTCCAAAAATCGCCAACCCCCCAAATTCACCAGAGATTCGTCCAGTGGAAAGATTTTAGGACACAGTGAAGGCCAAAGTTCGAAAATCGTCCAGGGTGTTTAAGAATGAGCTGGAGTTGAAGAAAAAATGGATGAAAGTGATCAAAAAGGTCAGCTCCACCATTGCACAACATGTAATGAGGGGTCATAAGGGAAAGGTGTGGGATTTCAGCGATGGAAAGAAAATTGAATAAAGTAATTATGCCGAAACACAATCCATATGTTTTAGTTCATTCCCTGAAAGTTTCAAGAAAATCCGACTGAATTTTTGGCGAACGCTTATGTCTGGTGCATTTTTTTCGAGTACAGGCCTTATGTTGGACACAAGTGCACTGTAAATTGGCAGAAAAAGCTGGATAATTGAATGGAACAAAATAGTGTTAAAATTTATTTTTTTATACCGCATGGTATATGTTTGTTTTTTTAGTTTGAGAAGAAATCGGCTAAATGGACTATTTTCTGAGGTCAACCCCAAACAAAACCATCACCATTCAATTCGATTCGATTTTCTGGAAATTTTTACATAAGTAAAGTACAAATGAGGGTAATATTACTGTCGCCGATCTTCAAAACTGCATGGTGTATGAATTTAAGAAATTATGAGGTGAACTCGGGTAAAATGGGCTATTTCCTGAGGTCAACCCTAAACGACATCATCAACATTCGATTAGCAGGACATTTACATAAGTACAGTGTAAGCGAGAATAATATGTAATATGTGTAAGCGAGAATAATATGTCTGACGTCGAACCTCAAAACCGCATGGTATATGAGTTTATTAAATTATGAGGGAAAATCGGATAAAATGGACCATTGTCTGAGGTCAACCCTAACCGAGACCATCACCATTCGAGTTTTTGAACATTTTTACATAAGAAAAGTGCAAGTGAGAGTAATTTTACTGGCGCCAATCTTAAATGCGGCATGTGTATTAGGTTATGCGTGTATAAGGGGAAACCGAGTAAAATGGACTGCATTCTGGCATCCGATCAAAATAAAATAAAAATCCTTTCAATTCTCCAGCTTTTTCAGTAAATTTACAGTGCTCTTGAGTACAATATGGTAGCACCGAGTTGAATTTTTGGGTAAAAATTCTAGTTGAGGAAATTGAGGGGAGAAACGGGCGAAATGGAACACTTACTGTGGTCATCCCTAAATGCGACTAACACCAATCGATTTTCGCATTTGTTTCCATCAGAAAAGCTGTTTTTAGGACTGCTATCCTGCGCCATCTAAATTAATGGGAATTTTGGTCATTGGTTACCCGGTCTTACTTATGGTTACTCAACGTATGGTTATACGTACTCAAGCCGGCACCACGATGAGGAAGGGATAGGACTTACTGGACAAGAGGCAAAGGACCACAGTGTGGTCTACTTTATAAATGCCAGCCAAAGTTGATACAGATTTTCTCCAACAAATGGGTAGTTCGACTACTCTGTTAACAGATATCACCGGCTTCTATACCAAAGTTGAGATGCCCACTGATGAGGCGAGGGTTTGGCATCACACATCGAGTCAATTTTGTGGCGTGAGATAAATGTCAATGACATGTTCGGACACCTCAGATGTCGTCACAACTCCACTTTATCAGTGAGCACCTCGACTATGAAGGCAAAATTAAGAGGCAACTAACCAACACCATCATCAAGCAGAATTTGCATTCAAAATCGAAGCATTGCTCATGAAAATATATTATTGAGTTGCACCCGCCCACCGGAACACAGCGGTAAACTTTCATTATCAAAACCTTCGTATTGAACGAAAACACTGGTTTTGAATATTTGAAGGATGCCTCCTCGTTATTCATCCAAACATGATGTCCAACCAAGATAACAAAAACGGACTTCCAATCCAGAAGCGTAACTTTCGCGAGAACGTTCCATTTGCAACCCTATTCATCATACCGCAATATAGCACATGGATTAAAACCAGAAGTGAGTATAGATGATAATTTTCTCCCAGCAGGATGCGGAGAATAATAACAAGCGCGTGTAGAATATAAGTATACGGAATCTCCTATATAGAAATGGGCAATAAAATAAGGACAACTCGGTGGAAAACTATGGCACCAAGTATTCCTGCCGATGCACGAAGAAATTATGTCAAGTATGTGATGGCATTTGAATGTCTACTTCCCCGTACTTTCTCTCTCTGTCTCGGAAAGCACACGTGACTGTGGACATACATTCGAGGGAAAAAAAACAATACCAAACCATGGGGGAATGAACCAGGGCCCTCGACTTTCCAAAATAGCATGGAGCCGTCTATTACTTGATTACATTTCCAAGCCCCATAATGTGGTATAAATTTTATTCTCCCCAATATAAAACAAATTAATCAAACAACCTAAACTGCGGCCCATTTTCGGCACCCTTTTCCTTCTTTGATTGACTTGAAGCATTCCGACCAACCCCTGCGAATGCATTCAGTTCAGGCAAACTAAAACAGGTATTGGGGAAAATAGTCCCATATGCACCATTGGGGTAAAATTTATTCTAAAAATGTATACTCGAATTGCAACGAATAATTATCTGATGACCATTTACGCACCCTTGCTGCACTACGACCTGTCTTCCCCTACTTACAAGAATGGAAGAAAAAGTTCACCCTCAAGCAAACAGAGGGTATCGTTCGGTACGATGCTATATGTTGATTATTTATTTTCAGCGCACTCACCGTCTTGATAAAAGAGACGAAACTACCACCCCAGTGCCCATGTAATAATAAAGTCATTAAATTAAGTCATCCGAATGAGGAGGGGTAGACAGAATCGTGGTCGTGTAGTCGAAGAATGTTACCCCAGATTAATGTTTTACACAACGTCTCTGGGAGCTTTGTAACGAAAACACATTAGTAAATTTAAAATCTGTGCAATAGGCATCTTAGATTGAAGAGAGATTTTTGATGTAGGACTGCGTCTTGGTTTTCAATACAGGGGTACACGTTGCGAGTACGAAAATTTGGAGCGTGACGAAATATGCTTAGGTTTTGAAATCTAACAACTATGTCATTCCACGATCCACGATACTTTCCTATCACAGACTACAAAATTAAATAAGGATGGTCTCGTATGTAGCGCAACTGAAACAGCATTATTCTCCCGGAGGACTTGGAAGAGGGCCATTACACCATCCTGGGCCAGGAAACTCTCACCCGGTTGAGCAGATCTGAGGCTCACTTAACAATAGACATCTTCCTCACCAACATGGGGAACAACATCGCCCACTATTTAGTGGTACCCGAAGTTGGCTCCTCAGTCAACTGGCATCGAATCACCAGACGGAACTACCATCCCGCCAGATGGGAGAGGTTACGACAACAACATCGATTTCGACGTGCACCTCGAGTCGGTTGATGACATGGAACGGCAGCTGCAGTGCATCAAGCAAGCGATCTCCCAGGCCCGGGAGCAGCATGTCCCAGTGATAGATCAAGTGAGCAACTCTGTACCCATGGATAGAGATACTAAAGAACTGTTTCAATTGCGCAACGCCACCCGAAGGCAATACCAGTGAACTGGTCTGCCTACCTCAAAAAGTCATTACAATCGGACGACAAAAATTATAAGGGTTGAATGGTGGATCTCAGAAATAACAACTTTTTAGAGAAGATCCGCTCCCTCCCAGATTGTGCAAAGCCGTTTAGGAAGTCCACAAAATTTGACCGGATTTCGGTGAAATTTTACACCTATCTGTAAAAAAATTTCCGTAAAAATGTCAAATTTAACCGAAATCCGAACCAGATATTTCTGGAATTAGTCGACCTTTGGTGGAATTATTCTACTCCCTCTGCCACCTGGCCATCGATGTAGCTCTGGTGGTCCTGCGGATTCCTATTGTGCCCCTTTGCTCAAAGCACTCCGTGTCCTCTTTTATGGTGATGCCATTGGGCATACCGCTCCGCTTGACACTGTGCGGTATGCGCTGACAACTCTCAGGCACATTAGCCTGTGAGTATTTTCGAGCTTAACGAAGTATCTCTTAGTACTCAGGGCGGGGCCTATGCGGGCCCACCGTACCTCATTATAGACAAAGTGACGCATGCCAGAGGCCTGCGCTTGCTCCGCTGAACCGCTGACCTATTCGACATCATGCGGGATAATGCCGATATGGCCATGGAGGCTTTCTTGCAGGCGTAGTCGACGTGACTGGTAAATGACAACTTGTCGTCGATCATGATCCCTAGATACCTCAAAGCCCTCTTCGATTCGATTGTGCAGTTACCTGCACTAATCGTCGCGTGTTGCTCCGATTTTCGGTTGTTGACGACCGTGACCTCAGTCTTGTGGATGCCAATAGAGTGCGAGGCCGTTAGTTGCACATCCTCTATGGATTCACCACATATTTCAAGGGTGATGTCGTTTGCAAACCCGACGATCTTTACCCCAAATTCAAGCCGTAATACCACGTCGTACATTGTGTTCCATAGCTCTGGGCCCAGGATCGAACCTTGCGGGACGCCTGCGGTGATCTGAACACGTTTCTGGCCTACCTCTGTGTTGTACACCAGCACGCGATTCTGGAAATAGCTTCCCAGAATCTTTTGCAGGTATCCCGGAACGTGAAGACGTTGAAGAAGGTCAGCGATAGCTACCCAACTGGTGCTATTGAAGCATTTTGCACGTCAAGGGTGACCACCGCACAGTAGCGGATACCTCGCCTCTTGCGCTGGATTGCCACTAAGGCTTGCTTCATTTAGAATTGGAACAAACTTTTGCTCATATTGTGGCGCTCCTGGTGGACGGATTTGAAAGTTCTTGGCGCCCACGTGTCGGGAATTTTGTCAGCTTCTATGTATTTTTGACATTCCGCAAATCGACTGTACTTTGTAAACAATCAACATGGAAGCCGAAAGAAGGGAAAAAAAATGTGCACAGTTATTTGGAAAATCCATTGTGGTCTGCATCTAGGCTAGCTAAACAGCTGAAATTGCCCAGAAATACCGTATGGCGCGTTATCAAACGGTATAAGGAAACATTGACGACGATTCGGAAGCCTCAAGCCAATCGTCGGAGTGAACTGTCGACCGGAAACTCCGTGGTAAGATTTTGAAGACGATTAAGAGGAATCCCAATCTGTCGGACCGTGATTTGGCCAGAAAATTCGGTGCTGCCCATAGAACCGTGAGGAGAACTCGACTCCGGGAAGGAATCAAGTCGTATCGAGCTAGCAAACAGCCAAATCGGACCATACAACAGAATAGTGTGGCCAAAATCCGCGCTCGGATGCTATACGACCAGGTGCTGACCAAGTTCGACGGGTGTCTTCTGATGGACGATGAAACCTATGTCAAGGCTGACTTCGGGCAAATCCCAGGTCAAAAATTTTACTTGGCAACGGCTCGGGTGGATGTTCCAGCCAAATTTAAATTTGTTTTTGCCGACAAATTTGCACGGAAATTCATGATTTGGCAGGGCATTTGTAGCTGTGGCAAAAAAACGAAAGTTTTCGTTACAAATAAGACAACGACGTCGGAACTATACCAAAAAGAGTGTCTCCAAAAACGAATTTTGCCGTTCATTCGAATGTTTTGGCCAGATTTGGAAAGCTGTCATTACAGCAAAGTCGTCAAGAATGGTATGCAGAGAAAGGGGTCCAGGTTGTTCCGAAAAACCTTAACCCACCCAACTGTTCCGCCCTATTGAGAAATACTGGGCAATCATGAAGAGGAGACTCAATGCAAAGGGAAAGGTTGTCAAAGACATCAATCAGATGAAGACCTGGTGAAATAAGATAGCTATAACGATGGACGAAGAAGGTGTGCGCTGCCTAATGAGCCGTGTTACAGGAAAAATTCGAAAATTCCTTCGAAACCGTGACGAATAATTTTATCCGTATTTTTTCTTTAAAGTATGAAGAAAACGCTACATTTGTATAAAAAAAGATCTTGAATTCAATAATAAATAACTGAAATACAGGCAATTGTTTTTGTTCCAATTCTATCTGAAGCAAGCTTTACTACGGACTGTATATTGATATATATGTAGATGTATTACAAATATTGATAAATATATAGATGATATAGGTATATATGGTTATGAATTTGGTCAAACAGTAAAGTGTGTGAGTCGATCAAAGCCTTAATAAGTCATTTTTTTAATCTTTTTCAAGTTCAGTTAATACAGAATACAGGAGAAATATTCAGCTAAGCTTCCTTTTTACCGAATGCGAATTGTCGGATCTTTCGTTTAACACCTGCCACCGCAGAACGCCAGTTTGCTTTGAACTGTTTCTCGCTTACAACAGCTTTTTGAATCTTCTTAAGGTTCCGCTTGACGATGGCCCAATATTACCACCCCATGGCTTTTTCCGTAATGGCAAGATGCCAAATCCGGCCAAAATAGAACGGAACAATTGTGTCGCTTCAGGAAAGGCAGTAGACGTTTTTGTAGGCACTCAATCACATAAATTTCCTGGTTGACGGTTCCGGTTGCAATGTAAACGTTGCTCTTCAAGCCACAGGTACAGATGTCCTGCCATACCAGATATTTCTTCGCGAACTTTGATAGTCTAATGTACTTGAAAATATCTGTCACATTTCCCCTTCCGGTTGCCGTATAAAATTCCTGTCCAGGAAGCTGTTTAAAGTCTGCCTTGACGTAGGTTTCATCGTCCTGTACCACACAATCAAACTTCGTCAGCATCGTCGTGTACAACTTTTGCGATCGTGCTTTGGCCAACGTGTTTTGTTTATCGTCGCGATTTGGAGTCACCACTTTTCTTTATGTCGACATTTTAGCTTGTTTTTTAACTCTATCCCCGGTTGAAGGCGCCACTCCCAGCTTCTTTGCGACATCTTGGATGGAGAGGTTGGGGTTCCACTCGAAACAGCGGGCAACTCTTTTTGTCGTCGCTGTGGCCTCCGGTTTTCGATTTCCCTCCGATCCAGCTTTTCTAGCTGTCGGCAAACGTTCACCGAACACTTTTAATACGTTGGTAATAGTTGATATAGCCACAATCAACAATTTTACCAACTTGGAGTGAGAGCTGTTTGAATATCAATATCTTAAGCATATACAGCTATATCATCTATTTATTTACCACAGATATTTCTATATCATCTGCATATATACATATATCATATCGTGATAGGGCTACCAACTGAATCATACATGTTTCCCCCCAAACTGCACACAGCTGCATTACATGGCTGCCCAGTCAGTCACTCCCCAAGCAACACCAAACCGTCATAATTAGTTGCAGCAACTTGATTGTGACCTAATCGAGTTACATTGAAGTATCATTTACTGGTTTGCAACAAGTGTGCTACTAGGGTCGGATTGCTCGCCTGCGTATCCTCCTGCAGGGTACTTGCAACCGCCAGCTCTCAGAGCAGTACTGCCCATTGCCGCTCTGCACAGCTCCATGGCTGCCCAGCGAATAACGAAAATATGAAGGTTTTATATATCGTGCACCGCTGCATATGAGACGATCCTTACTTAATTTTGAAGTCTGTGATAGGAAAGTACTTTGCATTTAGTATACTTACTAGTACCTCAGACAGACGTTTAAGCAAGAACAAAATTATTCGATAACTTTGTGTAAATTGTCAAATCGCTAGCAAGCACTTGCGTTAGCAATTCTTGCTTCACTAACGCAACGTAGTTGACTTAGTCGAGGTGTCCACTAATGTGGTGAAGTTGTGGCATCTGCTAGCATGTCAAAATATCACTTCGTCGTTCGCCATATGCCACCCGATATTGACATGATGTTTTGACGTGAAATTAGATGCCACATAGCGGCTACAAAACTGACAGATTTGCTTTTTGCTAGTTGCTTATTGTCATTTGGCGATTCCTTTTAAATTGACTGTTGCGAAATTTTACACACGCTGAGATGCAAGCTTGAATTGCTGTGCTATTACATTTAATAGTTGAATGTTAAACATTAATAGTTTTAAATATTGAAATCGAAGCGTAGAAATGGAACATTTTAGATTCGATCGATTGGTACAAACATTTTAGAAATCAATTGTTAAATGAGTTAGTTAGTATCGTTTAAAACCGGTTTTATTGAGGCCCCAAATTTTCGTACTCACAACGTGTATTGAAACCCCTGTATTGAACACAAAGACATACGTCAAAAATTTTTTCATTCCTTAGGAGGTTACTTTTCACCCTACCTAGTTATGACTTTAATCAGACTGTTTTAGCACTTATCAGTAATAACTAGTAAACTTACAAAATTGATAAAACCTGTGTTTATATTTTATTTAGCTTTGTTTGTCTCCATGAATCCAATATTGAATTGAACCAGAAAACGCCCTCAATATCTTCTGCCGGTCTCGTCTAACATCCTTCGGTGATAAATTTAAATGGTGGAAAATAAAATAAATGTTAGTATAACGGACGGAGTATAACGGGTTGATATATGATTGGACAATTCGTACCATGGGTACTTTGCGAACCTGCTGGTATAAAGTAGATCCTTTTGTGATCCTTAGCCTCCTGACCGGTAGCTCCTATCCCTACCTCCCCGTGGTGCCAACTGGGGTATGAGTTACCATAGGAAAAATCGGTTAACAACTGTTCCGGACAGGAAAGGAGGGCTGACATCCTCGAAGAATGCCGTGTATCCGAGGGTCTGTTATCCATATTAGGAGTGACTGATCATCGTCTTTGTGCCAGCGTGGGACTCTAAACAGTGATGTGCAGACAGTGAGTTGGGGTGAGACAGTGAGTTGGGGTAGGCCCAACTGCCGCCCTTCAAATCAAATAATTAATACCAAACGTTAATAAGAACCGGAACAATTGGGAAAGACTTAGGCGACAAAATAGGACAACTCTGCTTCCCAGGTTGCGGTAGGATAATCTACGACGAGCTTCAACCACACAGATTCGATGTCTTAGCACTCCAGGAACTTTGCGGGGCAGGACAGAAAGTTTAGAATAGCGGGCATCGAATGGCAGCTTTCTACCAGAGATGTGGCACCGCAAACGAGCTGGGCATCAGCTTTGTAGTGCTAGGAACAATGCGAAAATGCGTGATTGGATGGTTTCTCAGAGTGTGTGAGAATATGCGAGCTGAGGATCATGGGCCGTTTCTTCAACTACAGCATCATCAACGTACACTGCCCACGCGGAGGGAGACCCCATGACGTGTTCTACGTGCAGCGGGACGTAAAAGTCGTCATTGACGACATGACCGCTCAGGTAGGTCGTGAAGCAATATATAGACCAGTAATTTGGCAGAACAGCCTGCATACAGCATCAAATCTAAACAGCCAACAATGCGTGAATTTGTGTCCTATCGTGGTTTAGTAGTTTTATGTTTTATTTGTCGTCAATCATTTCATAGACCTTGTTACATTTTTGCTTAACATCTTAAATTTTTTAGTTAACTATTGTCTAGTGTAGTTTTATTCATTGTGATATCTACACTGAAAAAAAACATGCAGTAAAAACTACCATTTACCCAACTATGCCTAAGTTCAAAACTACCATGAAATTTCAGTCAAATTTACTGCGTTTATGGTACAGCCTTCAACATTTGTGGTATATTTGACAACATTCTATTTGAATGAGCATAAAAATTAAATTTTTCTAATAATACGTGACTGTTTATTCGTTGCTCAATAACATCAGCTATGTAAGCAATCATAGTAAACTCTCTGCGCCTTTGAAGTCCTTCTAAATTTTCTTAGAGCAAACAACACAAACTGTTTCTGAACCGATACCAATACTTCTGCTTTCTTAGCGTTTCATGCTTATTGCTTGCCCTCAACTTAGTATTCTAAATGCACTTCCACAGTTATAAATTGGGAGCTTTCGATGACAGGTACATTTTTTTCATTAGTATGATTGTGTGGCAAATCCAATGATACCCTATACCATGGGGAGTCGAGAAATTCATCCGGAATCCGGAATCTGTGTTCCTATATTTTTGGATATCCAATGTGTCATGATCTAGTTACCAATTACCATGTTACATTATCATAGATATTATACAGTTAAGAAGTCAAACTATTTCAATTTGATGAAGATTTTCATAGATGACATATTCATTAAGAAATGGTCTACTATCCATTGACATCGATTCAGCATCTAAGCGGTTGTTTCCGTCCAATCCAATTAGCTCGAACAAAACAATTCAAATTTGTTGTGTAAAATTTCAAATTTAATTACGTTGAAATCATCTTGCACAGTAGCGCCACCTAGTCAACTTATTACTACATTAAATCTAACAGTTTGACTGGCAATACGTTTTTCTTTGACCAATTAAAACAAATCTGTGGCACCATCTGTAAGATTATTGCTACTTAATATCTTGAGGAAAGCCATGTTTATACACAGGTAAATGAGATGAAGTCGAACGTCTGTCTGCGGTTTTACCTTCTGGTAACTGAGGTTAATCAACAGCTTTTGAAACATGTAAGGAATTCTAAAGAAGTCAATCGAAATAATTTTCATAAATATTTATTCATGAAAGGGCAATCAAATACCAGACTTTTAATTTCCAGATTCTATGTGGACCAGGTTCTACACTCTAAGATAATTATTTTAATTTTTTAAAGTAGAATATCAGAACAGTCTGCTCTTCTTTAGCCATAAATGTCCCAACCATAGATTCAACTTCAACTAATTCATCCCAACTTTGTAATCAATGTTTAATTAATGCCTAATGTGTTTCCTCAGTAGGCAGCCAAACAATGCGAGTTTTTCAGTGTTTAGATCCTCCCTAATGAAATCTCTAGAATTATCTCTGGCCTCAGTCCATTATTGAAAGTGCTAAAAACGAACTTAGAGATCTGATAAGATTCACATTGATTCAGTTGCAGATTCTTCGGTTCATTGACCCACTACCGGCATATACCCCCTGGCCACAATACATGACACTGGCATTCACCTATGCGCTATGGCCGTTCACGACCAACATATACTCCAATAATAATTCGTTGCACAATTATGCAACTTCCCCTAGCAACCCCTCCTGACTGCCGATGATGCATCACTCGTCTGCCACCCAGTCATCGAGAAGGCCATCAGATTGATGCATTTACACGTTTCAACCGTACTGTTTTGGGCTACTGTAATGCGAACTTTTAATCGTGATTCGAATACAATTACCTTCCAACAACAACAACATTGGAGTAGGCGCGTGTGTCCACGCGATCACTTTTGATTTCGTTTTGCCAATACGTGAGCAGAGTATTCGAATCGAACCTGGTGCCACTTCCAAAGGCTCCTAGGTGTGCAGCTGGACTAAAACAGTTTGTTTAGTGTCACAGTATAAATATCAACCGACACAAATGGGAAGACATCATCAGTTCACCAAGTTCTCTTCTAGCTTCAGCAAGCGCATAGCCAAACCCCTTAAACCTCAAAATGTTTGCCAAAGTGGTAAGATTAATCGTTATTTTTTCTAAGAATCCATTTTGTGAGAATGTCTAAATTACTGAGTGTTATTTCAGATTGTCCTCGCTGCCGTTGCCATTGCTTGTGCTAACGGAAAGCCGCTGGTCGCTGCTCCGGTGGTGGCTGCTGCTCCAGCTGTAGTGACTGCTCAGAGCTCTCAGGTCATTGCTCGCAACTATAACGGAATCGCTGCGGCTTACACTGCCCCATTGGCTGCTGCCTATACAACTGCTCCGGTTGCTGCTGCCTACACAGCTGCTCCTTTTGCTGCTGCCTATACCGCTCCAGTTGCCGCTGCCTACACTTCCCCATTGGCTGCTGCTTATACTGCTCCATTTGCTTCCGCTGCCTACACTGCCTACAATGCCGCGCCATACGCAGCTGCCTATACTGCTTATAACGGTGCTTACACCGCAGCTCCAGTTGCCGCTGCATACAGTGCCTACCCTTATGTCCTCTAAAAAATGACACCCTTTTCTTTCCCTTAATAAACAGCACGTCTTGCTAAACCTTATATACGTTCTTTGCTCTTCTAATGAATTTCATTATTCACAATAATTCGAAAAGGGCCCCTACATGGGGCGAGCATCGTTGATCAGGTTTCAATTCATCACAAATTGCGTCACGTGTCATCTGTCAATATTCCATTATTTGGCCCATCATCGTCCATCCCTTCTATTCATCGTCCAGGCAAAATATGCAGGTAATTGATAAAGCCCGAAGTAGAACGTGTGCCCGATGGGCTCTTGACAGCATTAAAACCGAGGGTGAAAGGCGAAAATCAACAATCTTGTCAAAAGGGAAAAACGTATCGAATGACCGCTTGGAAAGTTGAAAAAGTAAGTTGCATTAATCCTCTGAACGGCAACTAAATCACGTTCCGATGATTACTTGACACCAATAATCTATCAAGGTCCTGAATGTGTCGTTTATATTTGCGTTCAATGCTATTGTGGACATTTTATTTTTATTGCTCTCGAGTCGTTTAAGTAACAAAATTGACCATTGTTGTTCTTATTGAAAATATGTGCCAAAATATGTGAATGAAGTGTAGAGTTCGGTTAAAGTATTTTTAAATTCACTCTTGACACACCTCAAAATACGGAGTCCTCAAATTAAGTGCACTTTAGCGATTTAAAGTGTTTATCCTATACTTATACATAGGATAAGTAATAACAAGTAACTAATGAAGAATGACTGGTTAATAATATATCACGGTTATGGAATTTTGTTCACAGCATTCGACGGTCGCCGAACACAGATGATACATTTTCAATCATATGAACCGTAGTTTGAGAAGAAAAAGGTTATCCATGTGTTCCGTCGACAAAGCTGGCTCACGCGTTTGTTTTCATGGCGGTTGATGGTCAAGAAATTGACCACGCCATGGTGGATGCCGATAAAAGTACTCCTAATGAGACGCCTACTCTATTTTCTCATCCTCTCAGCGCTTCCTACACATAACTACCATCGAATTTCTGGTTCTGTCGAATAATTAGATGGAAATTGTTCAGATATCTGTTAATAGTCCAAAAATAAGGCATTGGAACGATTTTGGTGATGCAGGAGGTGGCATTCTTCTGTCGTGCTAAACTGAAATTGATGTTTTCAAATGCACATAAATTAACTATTTAGGCATCTTCAGCGGTGGTCTTTAGCGCTATTTCAGAATTATTAATTCGGTGATGTGTTTTTATTACGTCTACAGAAATTCAAAAATATCAGAGAGCTCCTCACGAATTTTCAGCGATGATGTCTTCAGGAGAATTTGTTATTGTTAACTTATTAAAAAATATCTCAACCTAATGCAATTTCCAATAATTTGAATCAGAATAGCTCCTGACTTACTCTGACCTCTTTAGAAAAAAATCTTATTTGTTTTACTCGACGGCGTTTAAATAATTCTTAATTGGCTTAACATTTTTTGAAAAAATAATAAGTACAATATTTTAGTGTTTCCACCTAGACTATACACCAATTTTTTTTTGCTCTGAAATCAGCAAAATTTTGCTGAATTTTGCCGAGTTGGAATTTTTCAGTAACATTTCCAGCAATATAAAATTACTGATTTTTTCCGCAATGCGAAATGTCATCCTGCTTGAAAGGATTTTATTAAACTTTCAGTATACATCTGATATTTGCTGAAAATTCAGCAATTTTAGCGATTTCGTGATTTGACGGCACTTTGCTGATATAATTCAGCAAAAATCATCAAGTTACTGAAAATTCTGCAATTTTGGCTGTTTCGTTTTTGGACGGCACTTTGCTGGTAGAATTTAGCAAAAACTATCAATATACTGAAAAATCAGCTCTCTGACTCCCATTTCACGTTGGGATTATTAAAAACATATTTTATTTTGGTTTTTTCTTTCTTTTTTTTTTATTTGTAGTTGTAGTTGGTGATGTGTATTTCATACCTCCATCGGATGCTCTGTAGCGATGTGCTGTTTCAGGTTGCAGAACTTCCGATAGCTTTTGCGGAAATTTGGTTGAATGTATAATACACAAGCGCTTTGTCGAAGTGTTTTTTTTTTTGCTTTCAGATGTCGCCGAAGCCCATCAATATATCCCTTAACCATTTGATGGCAGAGTTTCCGCCATTTTTGTTGACCCTGTAGAAAATATAGATTTATTTTTATATGTTCTACTTACCAAACAACTTCTCCACATCACAGAGGTCTGCTTTAAGATTAAGCAGAGCTCTTGCACTGCCGGATCCATGGAGTTTTCGATAATTTATACAAATTTTAACATGAAACTTCAATTAAACCGGTCGAAAACTGCACGAGCGCTGCCAAAAAAAACAATGAAAGCTTATTTTTCTTTTTTATTAATTTGACAGACTGACAGGGTGGTGAAAGATGCTGAGTGTTCAGCAATCTGTACCAGTTTACTGGTTTTCAGTAAAAACAAACCAAATTGCTGATTTTCAGTAAAAAGTAATATTGCTGATGGCTTTTCAGCAAATCATTTTGCTGAAATCATTGATCGTTTTTTGGTGTGTAGGCCTTTTTTAAATATTCGGAATACTTAAAAGTCTTTAATTTCGTATTTACTTGATTGTTTCTCAGGTTGCACATTTGTTTGCATTGAAATAAATTCCTGATTGACCTGTGGTGACATTGCGCATTTCGATACGAGTGCTATTTTTTGATTTCGACCACATTTGCCAGTATCGATTTCGATTCGAGCTCGAAACGAGTGAAACAACAATCAATGTGCAACTAGCGATTTGAAATTGGTTTACTGTTGGAGAACCCCTAGTTTCGAAGAACACCTTGAAGCCAGCACCTAGTTGTACATATTTGCGCCTTTGTTTTGATTTGCTGTGTTATTTTGACAGAATGATTGAGAGTGTGTTCGTGTGAGTTCATTATTGGGGGCGCATTATTGAGCTTGGGACCGATGTGCTAGTACTGACTGAGCCAAGAAAAAAATCGTATTTGTATGGGACCTACTGGTCTTAGAGTTAGTCTATGAGTGAAACGCGTAGGGTAGTACTAGCTCTTTGAGTAAAAATTGGCATTGCGTAATATTACGTTCGAGCATTTTTGAGCGCAAATCGACTACAAATACCTCGTAAACCAGAAGTTGTTCGTCGTAAAAATAAGTGCAATCATAGCCTCAATAACATCGTGAAATAAAAGAGCAAATACAAATTTGATTGCACAAATCATCGGTAAATCGCATGCATGTACCAATATGTAAGTACAAATATAATGTTTTTAATTGAATTCAATCATTAACTATAGTTTATTTTAGGTCTACGGAATCGCCACGAAATGCGTTGAGCATCAACTCCTCTCAAGTGGAATTCCTTACGAAATTCAAGGAAGAAAATCCAGACCTTGCTTGAGGTATGTTAAAAACTCCCCATGCCAAAAGAAAATCCCACCGATTGTGGGATCAGTTGAGAAAAGCGCTCAACGATCGAGGTCCTCCGGTGCGGGAAGTTTCCGAGTGGAAAATGATAAATTCAGAGTTGTTTCACAATTTAAAAAACTTTTTTGAGCGTATTAGAAGAACGATTGTGATTGGGAAACTTGGAGAATTTAAAATTAACACTTCATTTGATCACTTAAAAAAAAATCAAAAATAGAACATTGAAACATTTTTTTCAAATTATCACTAGTAAACGCGAGCAAATTCCTTTAAATTCCACTAGAGGTAGCTTATCTTTTGACAGATGATATTCGTTTAAGGTTCAAATCGTATTTTCTAAAAGAGAAAGTTTTTTTTGATGAAATATACATCCAATATAACATAATATATAATATCCAATACAAACATTTATGCATGCGTTTGAAAACATGTGCAATCCTCCTTTGCTTCGCGCAAAAAGCTGAATAAAATGTCAACAATATTTAACACGAGCTGTAAAATTGATGCATTCAAACGTGTCATAGCATTCGAAGGTTGAGCAAATATTTATTTCATGTTTTGTAAGTAAAAAATATAGTTTTTTATTAAATAAGCAATGAATCCTTGATTGAATCTCTGATTCTTTCTGCTCTTATTTGCAAACCACGATCAGTGACCACCTCACCTGTTACAAATAATGGATCATCTGGTAATGGCTGATTGACGTATTAAAATTGTATTTTATAAGCGATGCAGATGTTTTGTAGAGCACAGCTTACATTTATGATGGTTGACACCTTGGAGGGGCTGTACCGAAGTTTACGGTCGGAAGAAAGACATCTCCAACGAGCTTTCAGAACACCAATACCTCTTTCAACGGAACTTGCTGTTGAATGTATGCTGTTGAAAGTTACTTCCCCAGATCCTTCATTTGCAATTCGGTATGGTGTTAATAGCCATGGTGCTAAACCATATCCACTATCACCTGAAAAATAAACATGTACAATTTAAGTACTAGAGTAACTTTCAAATCAAGTACCCAACAATCTTGAATCTCCATTTCGATTCCAAGTTTCCTCAAAATACTCTCGTTCTTCACTCATACTCCATACAAAGGAATCATGAGCAGCGCCACCGTAGCAGGGATTAACGGCCAGGATGCAATAGTTATGATCAGTTATCTAATTGAAATAATAAAAATAAGTCAGTCGAAATTAAAGCTGTATTAATACTTACTACTAGAGAGGTCTAGTCTAAGTGGTTTCTAGTCACACTGCCAATGAAATCAAGTAAGGCTCAAAACTAGCTAGCCCACTTCTCTCTTATACTAGCATTGCATACCCTAGCATTGATACTATGAAATCCTTTCCTGTTGAAAAACATATATTCATCCTGTGTTGGTCTCAGAATTGGTATATGAGTACCATCGATAAACCCTACTACGCCTAGGTATTCTGAAATTCTCGAAGAAGTGCTTCTTGCAATTATCGAACTCCCTTGGCTCAATTTCGATCCACCTAAAGTGTTCTTCATAAAGTTTTCTCCAAAATAATTATCGTCTCATGGTAAACTAGAGGCACTGTAGGTTGAGCCATACCGAGCAAAAAACTTCCTCCTACATTCTCTTGATATGACCCACTGGCAAAGAGATTCAGCTACTTTAAACACAGCCGGAATTGCAGTACACCTGGAACTTGGTGGGACCGAAATCGTATCCAATACAAATTTAGAAGCCTCCCGGCTAAGTCTAGAATAATGCCGGAACCTTGAAACAGAAAATATAAATATTTCACATATAGAAAACCATACAACAATTTACTCACTCATTTTCACTCAAAAAAAGTGGATTGCTGCAATCCCTCAGCTCACGTCTCTGGGGAATCAGAGTGTTTTCTTAAGCATCACTGTCACTGTCGTCGGAAAACATTGTGAAAACTTTTCTTTTCAATTTCAATTTTTTGCAGCAAACAAATCACAATCGATAAAGTTATGTTTGTTGGTAAACATCTATAATTTAACACTTCTCTTCTAATACCCATTTGATCCCGGTTGATCTAGTACCCATTAATCTCGAAATCTAGAACAAAAATGATTAACTCGAGAAAAAAAACTCGATTCGAGTTTGAAGTTTCTCGAATCGAGATGCAAAATGCCACCCCTGATCTCCGAAGGTAAATTTCTGAAACTATTGAACACTTTATCCAAGCAACCAAATGTTCGAATTTTACTTGATATGAGAACTCAGAAGTTCACATTTAGTTGAAATTTAGTTCCATGGAACTTTTTGGCTGAATTACAGGCAGAACATAATTTTATTTAAAGTGAAATTAACATTTGAAGCAACTTGAAAGTTCAAGAAAAGATTTTTGTTGCGATGCTACTCAACTTTCAAGTTCATATGTTGTTAGTTAAGAACATGCTTTGAACTTTAAAAACTCCCACTATAAAGTTCAATCAAAGTACTGATCGTACTTTTAATCAGCGCAAATGTTCACAATACATCTATGTTGAACTACTGTCCTATTTTTTGAAGTACACGTAAAGTTCTGAGTTTGAAGACTGATCTAGTGATGTGCTCCGAATTTGACGAGATACGAAAAATGGATTTTTCAAAATCAATAAATAAGAACGGCTTATTTTATTACAATCTTAAAAGACTGTTAGCTAAATGGGATGTAGAAAATGAAACTGTCACTCAACAAGGTAAGCTCAATTGATTTGTAGTTCAGATTGAGTTCTAGATGAACTAATCAGAGACTTATAGGTACAGATAAGATTATAGTGAACAAAAGAGTACTAATGCATGGAATCAACGGTTCTAATAAAATCATTGAATAACCCACCTACTTAATATGGCATAATGGTACGTATCCCGGTTTTAAAGAGGAAGACCCGAGTTGGAGACTAGGTCTTTACGGCAGCCTATCAAGCAATTAAGTTGCATTAAATGCAACATAAATGTTGCTTTTGGCCAAATATACGGCTGCTTTACTGCAATGCTATGACAATGCTTCATTAATGCTGTTTTGCATTCGAAATGCGTATTACAGGCCACAAGCATTTAAATAGCATTTGAAATTCAACTTTACAACAGAGAGCATTATAGATGCTCATATAATGCTAATATAAAGCTTTTAGCATCTGAAATCCAGATTTAGGGTTGATTTACTACATATGCTAATGCTTATTGGTTACCTGGGTAGTAAGTATTTATGAAAAATTTAATTTTCTAAGGGAAAGATCACCAAATTGAACTCAATCATCATTTTACAACACAGCACTATAAACGTAAATTTGCGGCAGGCTTAGAGAAGAACAAAAATGTAAAATATGAATGTTATTCGTTTTTTTTTCTTCCTTTGAGGTAGTTTTTTAGCTGAAAAACATTCTCCTTTCTTAAACTTCGAAGTTTTTTAGAAGTTGATAAGAATGAAGCTAGAAACTTAATCATTGAATGCGAACCAGAAAGTTCGGATAATTAATTTAAACGTAAGCTGGCAAGAATTTTCATCAAAATCCTCCGATTTTCTGGTCAAGCCATAAAACATCCTTTTATCAGAACTATTGGTTGCTTGGGTAAGGTCCTAAGAATCACTTCTAATTGACCTGAGCTATACAAACAACATTTACATAAACAAAAATCATACAGTAAAAAAACACATTGACTATGCCTATTTTTAAAACTACCATAAAATTTCAGTCAAATTTACTATGTTTATGGTACAACCTTCAACTTTTGTGTTAAATTTGACAGACCTCATATTGATATCAACCGCACCATGGTTGATCTAATCGCAGGCATGGTAAAATCAAACGCATTTTTTCAGGTGAAAATTGTTGGTGTTTACGCTTAATTTAACCCTCGTAATGGTAGCTTCTATTGCCTTTTTTTTGCGTGTAGTGCCCCGTATTGAAATTTTTACAGGAAAAAATAATGAATTTAAACAAGCGCCTAAAATTTCCTCTGGTTTAATTCCAACCCAAAGGAGGCGTAAACTAAAAAATTGTTTGCAATGTTTCATACGCCATACAACAATGTTTGCAATCTTTCATGCAACAGACTAGATTCAGGCATTATCTGGCTTAAATTTACATAACATACATTATTTTCTGCCAAATCTAGCATTCCCTTTATGTATATTAGATAACGCAGATAATTCAATGTTTCATTGTTTTTTTTTAAATTAATTTTCGCTTCGAATTTTATTTTAAAGCTTTTGAATGTGATTCATCATTAAACTGTCCACATAATTATTAGTAGCATTTGTTGTGTGTGTTTTGAAGGTGATGGGGTGTTGTAACCAGAACAAAGGATTCAACGAATGCGAAGGGAGCAGTTAGAGTGCCAGTTGACAGGGATGAACGGGAATCCTATAAAACTCCAATGTTTACGGCAACCAGAAGAGCAGCAGTATTTAGAGACCGGGAATGTTAGTGTGGTCAAATAAACGGGGTCTGTTTGAGGTTTATGTTTGTATAAAATAACGTTTAAATTTGATTGTTGTATCCAAAAACAATCAAATTTAAACGTTATTATTATTTCATATGGGCGCATTTTTCTCGGAAACGCTTAGAGACAGTGTTTGAGGTGTTTTAGGGAACCAATACCTCGAATTAAAATTTTTACCTACAGCTGAAATTCCTACCATTACTGTAAGAAAATAGTTTTATATTTCGGATTGTAATTCCCGTCAACAACTATATCCTATATAACAACTATGCTTCATTATTGACCATTTTATTCATTTTTTTTATGGAAACTCACAAATTTTATACGGAAACACACAATTAGGACATTGCTACATACTCCGTAATACTACTGCAGGGATTTAGATAAATTTAAAATATTTGCTAAATCAGTGAGATCCTTCCTATAAAACACAAAATAAAAATAAACCCGCAGGATATGAAATTGAACCATTGTTTTCTAGGTGCCAGCTTAGATAGGATTTGAAATATTGTTTAATTTGGGATGCGGATGGTTACTATATCCCAAGCTGGAGAGTAGGCTTGAATTCTGGCCATTATGTCAGATCAACTCTACCGTGGTTTTCTGATAATAACGGTGAATTCGTTGTATCAATCCACGAAACTGTCTACAACTGCAACCGATCGAACGCTACAGGGCAACAGTCAAGCGGAACCTCAAAAAGGCTGGTACCTACAACACGTCAGACTTCAAGGAAGCCAGGCCAGCAGCATCCAGGAAGTGCACACCTTGATGGACAGTATAAAGGCTAAAGTACGATCACAATACCGAAATCAGTCATCTGATTAGTTAGTTTAATTGATAATTAATAGTATCAATTGTTTAATTTATATTTTAACATGACAAGCTGTTATAAAATGCATTCCTGTGAATTGTCTCAAGTTTTATTTCAATCTTCGATTTTTGACGTTTGTAACTGCGTTTTGACGAACACCTTATTTCAATATTTTTAATGAGATTCTCCCACAACTCATACTGAAACCCACAACCCTCTCTCTGACAACCCCACAACCCTCTAAAGTAAAATGTCAGCCAAGGCAGAGGTAGGGTAACGGGATGCAATGTAAGCCTAGCTCTTTATTTGGCATACGGCTCAAATATGTCATAAATCCACTGATAATCGAAAAACACATGTTGGCATCATGATGATCAGTTGAGTTTGAAACAATTGAGATATTATTCATCAATTGACAGCTTACTACTTGAGAGATACTTTCGATTTCCTTAACTTTATAGCCACCGTGGCTTCACTGATTAAGCTGAAAAAATTCTTGATGATTTTCAAATGACCTTAATTTGGCTCAATTCAACTAGAAATAAGAGGAAAAATTAGTATTTTCCATTTAATTCCACTTTTGTTGATTATCGGTAAATTAATGACACATTTGGTACATAGGCCGAATGGAGGAGCTAGGCATCCCATTACCTTACGTGTACCACATTTAAATTTTACTACACGTGTTGTTTTATTTCACATACAATAATGAAAGTGAATGAACGAATTTAGCTGAAACTTACACAGAAATTAGCAAAACTCCAATTTTACCACAGCAAAATTAAGCATACACACTTAGAAAATTTCACACTATTCAGTAATTTTTTACCGAAATTTCAACAGCTGAACCGAATTATATATTTCGGTGACATTTTACAGTATTCCGGTAAAACAATTACCGGACCTTGTCAAATTCTACCAAAATCCGTTAAATCGGAGTACCGAACGTTCTGTTTACCGAACCGCTGTTAAAAGTTCGGTAAAAAATTACCGAATACTGTATAATTTTCTAGTTGTGAATACTTCAAGTTTTATGCAAAAAAATCTGGATCAGCAATAGAAAAGGGCCTATCAACATTTGTAAACCAACACATCTGAGCCCTTTTTCTAGCAAGCCGTTGGCTACACACCTACAGAATCATCGTGCAGAGAAACTTTCCCCTACATGATGATGGTAGGTATTGGTTTGCGTGGGTGGCCTACGCTTTGCGAGGAAATAGGCTCAGAAGTGTTTGTTTACAAATGTTGATAAGCCCTTTTCTATTATTAATCCAGAAATGCAAAAACAGATCGGTCATTTGGCCTAGAATCATTCAGTTGTCAAAATCCAACAGGTACTAGTCCATGGCTATATAGACCACTTTATGCCTGGGACAGACATACAACGTACAGCGATGTACTCCTTTAGTCTAGTACCGGGTTTTCAGTACTGGATTAAAGTATTTGACAATTCGTACACAACGTACTAATAAGTCGAGTTATTAGTACGAGACACTGAAGAAGTCTGCACATTGTAGACGAAATACGCGTATCTGTCGAAGATAAGCAAAGGTAGTTGGAATTAAATGGAAAATACTAATTCTTCTTCTAATTTCTAGTTACAGGTATTCCACTAAACAGCTCAAAACCCTCTAGGATTCAATTCGTACAACGCTGTAAGTTGTATGTCTGTCCCAGGCATTACTAGAGTACTGGAGTGATGTTGCCTCTTAATGCCTGGGACAGACATACAACGCTGACCGTTGTACGAACTGTCAAATAATTTAATCCTGTACCAAAAAACACGTACTAGACTAAAGGAGTACAACGCTGTATGTCTGTACCAGGCATAAGGCAGCTGGGCATCTGCTTCGTGTTTAGAATCATTGATGAATATGAAAGTCATATGAAAATTGTTGACTAACTTTCTATCGGCTACACTTCGTCAACCTCGTAGTCTGCGAAGGGCCTTCTTTCCGTTTGATAAAAGAATGTAATGACTACTAAATTTAATTTAAATCAATGTTTATTGTCTTTATCTCAAATATTCCGACCAACCTTTAAACGGTCTATTTCGTCATTATCGGTTATGCTTAGGATTAAAATCTATCGAGGCGTTTGAAGAGATGTTTTGTGTAATAGGGTAACGGGATGTAATGTTAGCCTAGCTCCTTGATTAAGCCTATGTACCAAATATGTCATTATTTCTTCGATAATCAACAAAATCATGTTGCTATCAGCATGACCGATTTATTTCAAAGCAATTGAGACATAATCAATCAATTTATAGTAGTTCACTTCCGCGTAGTTTTCGATTTCCTTGACTTTTTGGACACCATGACTTTATTGGTTAAGCTGAACAGATTATCTATACGATCTTCAAATTATCTAAATTTGCCGAAATTGAACCTATAAACCGAATAATGCAGCCAAGATGTACAGAATATAGTCACATGATATAAACTAACAGGCCACATTGGTAAAATAACAATGATTTAACAAGCAAACGGTGGACCCAATGTTAGGAACGTATTTTTTCTATGTTCCCAACTATGGCCTGTTGTATGAAAAGCGTAGTAAAAATGTTGTTATTGGTAAAATTGACAATACAATTGTCTGAGTTCCGGTTAAATGTTGTTCACATGGCTCATCTTAACACAAATTAAAGGAACAAAATCTGTGTAGAGTGAATTATAATGTTTTGATTGCCGAATGACCGCTAAATCATATGTAAAAATTACTCAAGTGTTTCTTAGCAGTTTAAGTATTGTTTGAATTGTGAAATTGTTTGTTGGGTAGAGCGAATACAGCTGGGAACGCCTTGAATCAGAAAATCAGGAAGAAACCCGTACGAAGATTGCATTTTATAGAAAATCAATCGAATGGGACGAACTTGCATCCATGATTAGACCCAATTTGGTACCCATAGGCCAACATTATATCCATATCCCTCGAAAGTTTCTGACTTTATAAAACGAGTTGTGTAGCTTTTCGTGATACATTCTACCAGATGGCTTTTTAAACATATCTTAGGAAGTGTATAGCTAGTTCAATTTTGTTTCCAGCTCAAATACTTTATGAGTTACAATGAAAAATGTAATCGATTGTTGCATATTAGGCTGAGTCAAGGGACACATACCCTATATCAATAATAGATGGATATGAAAGAAAAAAACAAGAATGAGGTGAAAATTCCAACACTGCATTTTACCCCATGACCCATAGATCCATTACACTCGTACGTTAGGAACTCACTTCCTTTCCTAATGAGAGCCTGTTTGTTTCCGCTGCGTAGAAATGTGAAAATACAAAAGCGCGCGCAAAATTCTATGATGGAAATTGAGCGAACACATGCGAGCTGAGAATGAGAGATTTTTTCCCAGAACCACACGAAGGACGCAGCCATCCCTCACGAGCGTTTGATTTGATTTGCCATTTTGATGACGATGATGATGATGATGGTTACTGGTGGAGAACAAGAGAAGAGCCTTCAGCACGCAAACTGGATAACAGACTCGGGCGTCGCGAAAGTATCATCAGTTGACTTTTATCACTTGTCGTGTTCGGTCGAACAAAAGAAATTAACGGTCGTTAGAGCAGAAATTTTAACCGGTGTGAAATTCCTCTCGGATTGACCTGACCGGAAAGGGGTTAAGGAAAGTGTATAATGTGAGTTGTAGAGCAAAATAAAAGTGATTTTTTTTTCGATGTGGGAAATTCCGAAGAATCCGTGTTAAAAATTGTTTCTGCTTACTATTGCGAAAAATAACGAGCCTTTGAAACGCAATACAAATTGGTGTTCGGAGCGCGTGTTGCTAGAAAGCGTACTTGAATCGTTTTTGTATCGGATTTCACAGGCGGAGAAGATTGTCGAAGCCGGCTGAATTGGTGGATTCCAATTGGAATCGACGCTTTTGTCGGGGTGGCGTACCGGCGATCGTACATTTTCGGATTTATGAATGGAAGCCAACCGCCACAGGTAGGTGCAAACGATTTCTGTTTTACCACAAAGAATGCTTACAGGCGGATACCATTCATGAGAAAATGGGAAATGCGAATTCAAAGCCAGTTTTTTTTTTTCGATGAGTGAAGTGGCGTAGGCGTTTCTGCGGGGAGCTCATCTGCCCCAATAAATCCTCGGCTGAGATCATTGTTCTATCATTCATGTTCTCCATAACGGTATCTTCTATCATATTGGTGTTCGCTTTTACTTATCAATCGATTTTCCACCATTGCACAGTGGTCCAGAATGCGAATTTCGCTGGAAAGATACATTTTCAGCCTGAGTTTGATGTTTTGGAGGAAAATTGTCTTCCACAAAGTTGTTTCTAATAACCAGGCGTTCTTTTTTTGTGTAAATAAAAACTAGGGTGGTCCTTATTTTCAGAGAAATCAAAAATCTAACTTTTTTATTTGCAGAAATAAAGGTAGACATTATTCGGAAAAATTGTAGAGTAAATAATTTCAAGCAACTTTGGTGGTATAGTTTTTTATCTGTACCTTTTGATATGACCGAATTAGAACATTTTTTCCTACGTAGCTAAGAGCGTCCCTATAAAAATCAGTTATTTTGCTGTAATTTTTTTTTTATTAAAAATATTTCAGCAAATTTGTATTGCCATTGATTCTAGATATCAACAATTCTCATTTGTATTTATTACACATCACATTATTCAACAATTTGTATAATCATTGTATAGCTTCAACTCATCAACTCTTGAAGCACTACACAAATGAAACAGTCGTACAAACTATGTATCAACCATTGTAGAGCTAAAACTTATCTCTTAAACAAACAGTCTTTAGCTTTAATAAAATTAACTATTTACTTAAGCCATTGCCGTTTATGAGACTTTTTGTTTTGCTCAACAATGGTTCAACAGTGGTTTAAAAAAGTGTTTATTCAAGAACTTTATTTGCCGTTATTAACACCAAGATGTATTGAGTAAACTTTGCAAGGACATTTTGTGTTTGCATTTATTATTTATTCTTAGCTATCGTCAGTATACCTAATTTATTATTTGTGGTATTTGTAATTCTTCATGTGTTTGATAGAACTTTTGTTAATACAGTACCCTAATTTGACTTTGCCCCATCCCAGACTTGAACTCGTAATCCTGGATTGAAGGCTGCCTTATTCTCCGTTTTCTCCATCCTTGAGTCTCAAATTTGCATGATATTGTTTAACATTCGCTAGTTAACAGTCACATACATAGACCTTTGGGTATGAGTTAATATGGTTTTATAATTGCTCCATAAACGTTCCATAACATATAAAAAACCGACAGCTTTCCATAGCTGATTAGGCGTTGCATATCTACCGAATGAATATGTAACTGACGCTTATACCACGGTTCTTATTTGTCCATTACAGTATCTGTTCGCTAACTGGGCTAAGTGCACAGCCCAGTTAGCGGATGCTGCTCGATAACTGGGCTGACATTTCAAATGTAAATAATTTTCGAGGGGGCTTTCGATCTGATTTCGGTTGGCATATTTCATTGCGCAATACATAAATTCCAGAATGTTTTTATGCTTTATACGTTATTGCGTTGTGGCATATTGTGAACCCCATTGTTCAAAATAGTTTGTATGGAATTACAACTCCATTTCGTACAATTTAACAATTTTTCACTCCTCCACGAACCTTATATGCCTTCCACATTCCCCTTCCGAATTTTGACAACAAGATGTTAAACGCTCGGTCAAACGCTGATTCTTGAAGTTTATTTGCTTTTTAACTGGGCTATAGCCCAGTTAGCGAGCGCCCAGTTAAACAGCACCCAGTAAGCGAACAGTTTATTTATTATTATCACCGTCTTCGACAACAAGATCGTACAGACTGTACCTATTCTAACTTAACATATGTAACTAAACAATTCGTATAATTCGGTTTTTAAAAATACTCCTGGACATATTAAAATCAAACTCGTCAGATATGTCATTGAATGACCGAATACAAGCGTCAAGAGGGTTGTTGTAACCGTAATTGGTTCGGTGATACGGAACAGCAAGCAAGTTGGAGTTCCGAAAGCGTCGTGGAGGAATGTTCAGCGGTACCTGCTCAAGAAGCGCAGGACAGTCGATGCCACCGTTAATGACGTCGAATATAAATAAACGCTGCATTTTCACGCGTCTGGCAGACAGCAATTCCAAGCCTATCAATTGGCATCGCTCGGGATAGGGAGGGAGATTGTTTGGATCGTTCCAGTGAAGTAGCCTCAATGAAAATCTCACGAACTTTTTCCGTACCCGTTCAATTGAAAGAATATGCGCTACGTAGTACGGAGACCAAACCGGGGAAGCATATTCTAGGATGCTAGGACGAATGAACCCAAGAACAGAAAATGCTTTGGAAGTCGTAATCCCAACATGTTCATTGAACCTTAGCTTCTCATCGATGGTTACGCCCAGATCGCAGATAGAAGTAACACGCTCCAGTGTTTCATTGTCCATACTGTACTGGTGATGCACGGGATTACTAGAGCGAGTAAAGGATATGATCTTGCATTTCTTGCTGTTGACGCGCATGCCATTATCGCCACACCAGATCAATATGGTGTTGATGTCCGTCTGTAGAATGGTGCAATCAGCCGGGGACAGTATAGCGCGAAATAATTTCAGGTCGTCGGCAAACGAAAGCTTAAACGAGGAGAGAAGCAGACACAGATCGTTCACAAAAATGTTGAATATCAGTGGACCAAGGACACTGCCCTGGGGTACACCGGACCTCATGCAGAATAAACTGGATCGTGCTGAGTTAACCGTTACATGCGAGGTTCGGTCAGATAGATACGAAAATATCCACTGCGTTATCCAATTCGGAAAGCCCATGTGCTTTAGTTTATCGATGACTAGGCTGTGCGGCACGATGTCGAATGCTTTTGCAAAATCAACATACACCGCGTCAATTTGCTTTCTCTTTTCTATTTCCCGTGACAGCGTGGTAATGTAGCACATCAAACGAGTTGCTGTACTTTTATTACAAAACACATTCCTGATATCGTTGTATAGCTGAAAATGCGTCTAGTGATGCTTGGTCAAACGGTTTTAAATAATTAAATCTAGCTAGCTAACATAACGATTTTGGAGTTACATGCTTCTATTCCATGATGTTTTAGCTGTTCCCTGATAACTGAGCTGTAGAATAATAATAATAAATAAAGTACAGTTTGTAAAACATGTCTCTAAACCAAATGCAAGTTATCACGTTTTTTGTTCTACTTCATAAACGTTTGTTCATTTAAAACAAAACGACTACAGCTTTATTCAGCTCTGGAAGTAATATTTCCACATCTAAACTAATCAACATGGGTGTTTATTAATCGCTTTGAAATGTTTGTTAGATATGCAGAACTACAAATTCTAATATTTAGCCATGATAAGGGACTTTCCATACACCACGTGGACAGTTTTGTGGTGGTAAAACAACAAACCGATATCAAATAAGTAACAAATTTTGTTATCTGCGATATCAATTTGAACTCATCTGTTATCGCATAACAAATTTAGTTAGCAACATTGACAAGTTTTGTTATCATCTGTTATCATTTTCATATCCGGTTTTTGACGCTTTTGAATTCTACCAGCAGGTGATGGATATGAAATTGAGCTTCTCATCAAAAGCACTACTTTAGTTATAAGTGTTTGTATTTGATATCATGTTGATAACATAATTTAAAATTATCTAAATAATTTTGATCATATCACAAAATTTGTTAACAAAATGGATGATAATAAAACGATATTGCGAATATTGCGATCACCAACGAATACTAATGGGTTATCTCCTTTCCTAAGTCGAGTTATTAGTACGAGACACTGAAGAAGTCTGCACATTGTAGACGAAATACGCGTATCTGTCGAAGATACGCAAAGGTAGTTGGAATTAAATGGAAAATACTAATTTTTCTTCTAATTTTTAGTTTATCTCCTTTGTTATTTTGGCTGTTTATTCAGCCTAAACGATAACATATTTAGTGATCAAACACTGATAATCTTGTTATCAATTTTGTACAAACCTTTGCTGAGGTATACTCAGCATCAAATTTGACAAAACAAATTAAAATTAAACTACTTTATCACACTCAAATGATTTTGACATGTTATCAAATGCCATTAGGCCATAGTTGGGAACATAGGGTCCTCCCTTAGCTCAGCCGGTAAAGGCGCAGCTAAAAAGGAACACCATGCTGGAGGTGACTGGGTTCGATTCCCGGTGTAGCCTAGACATTTTTCGTTAAGGAAAATTTCTCGACTTCGTGGGCATAGGGTATGATTGTACTTGCCACCCAATCATGCTTATGCAAAAATGGTACCTGGCATCGAAAGCTCTCAATTAATAACTGTGGAAGTGCATTTAGAACACTAAGTTGAGAGCAAGCAATAAGCGAATTGTGAAAGCAATAAGCTTGTAATGCGAAAAGAAGTAGAAGGGAACATAGGCAGAAATGTGCCCCCAAAATGGGGTCTCCGGTTTTCTTGTGAAATCATTGTTCATGTTTTTTTTTATTAATTTTTAAATAGCTGTAAATTAATGAATAATATCTCAATTGGTTCAAAATTAATTGATCATCATGATGCCATCATGTATTTGCCGATTATCACTGTATTTATTACGTATTTGATGCGTAGGCCAAATAAAGGAGCTAGGCTTATATTGCATCCCATTACTCTACCTCTGACTTGGCTGAAATTTTACTTAAGAGATTTGTGGGGTTGTTTTTCAGTAAGAGTTGTGAGATAATTATGTTAAAGTTTGAAATAAGGTGTTCTTCAAAATGCAGTTATGAACATCGAAAATCAAAAATTAAAATTAACTTAAGACAATTGGCATCGATGTATTTTATTTCAGCTAAACATGTTAAAATATCAATTAAACAACTGATACTATCAATTATCAATTAAACTAACTAATCAGATGGCAGATTTTGATAATATGATCGTACTTTAGCCTTTATACTGTCCATCAAGTTGTGTACAGTGGTTTTTTGTGCACTTCCTGGACGCTGATGGCCAGTGGCCACTGCACCTGCTTTTTTGAGGTTCCGCCTGACGATTTCCCAGTAGCGTTCGATCAGTTGCAGTTGAGGATAGTTTGGTAGGTTAATAGATTTTACAACAAAATAAACTTTACTATCAGAAAACCATTGTAGAGTTGATCTGACATAATGAGCAGAGGTCAGATCCGGCCAAAAGAGACTAAATGCCAGCATTTGCGCACCGAAATGTCCTTCCACAGTAGAGCAACTTTCGAAGTCAGCCAATTTTTGAATGTAGTAAATACAATAATTTCCTATGCCCAGGGAGCCGAACAAACTTCTTTTACGAACAATTCCTAGACCACAGCAGGAATCGAGTCACCTCCAGTATTATATTGCTTTGTGGTTACGAATTTATCGACTGAGCTAGAAGAAGACCCATTGCGAGTAATTTGCAAAAGTTTACCTTTTTTGGATTCATAGAAACAGGCTATGAATCCAACAAAGGTCGACTTTTGCAAAGATAAGGCGGTTCCGGTTATTTCCACGAGTTTAGTCTGCCCACTTATTTTCCGGTAGATCGTTTCAGATACTGAATTTGAAAATATGATGTATCATAAAATGGTTGTGCTTGATTTATCCGCAACATGGTCTAACAGTGCAAGGCTCTAATTCTTATATCTATGGTTTAGTTAAGAATCAATTTATATCCAAAACAAAATATTGCGGTTTGTATATTATGAGCGCAGATAGTAAGCCTTTCATTTCATTATTCCATTTTTCCATGAAAAAAATCAAAGGGCATGTGTGAGTTAGCAATCAATTGCACTCAAATTTTGGAAAATAATCAGGACCTGAAATTAAATCGATAAGGTGGGTGGTGCTTAGAATCCTATTATATATTCTCTAACGCCATGTAGTAATATTAAAGTTAGAGAAATGCCTCTTTAGACAAAGCTGGTAGATCAAGCATTTCGATTTCATCATAATTCTTATTTTGAAAATTTAACCTCTGAAACGAGTTACAAGCAAAAGAGTCCAACTAAATTTAAATGAATGAGCACAACAACGATACCTACGGAACGTTTATTAAATACTTCATGCAAAAAATGCCAAGTTTTGCCTCTGGTCATCCACACCGAGGGTCACCCTCCAGATCATCTATTTGAAGTAAAGAATAATCATCTGATATCGTTGTTGTTTCAGTAACTTCAATGATATCAATGAATATGCTGCAACAATAAATGATGCTTCACTTGGGTTTCTATCCGACAAATCTGCGTCGATTTCGTCACCGCCAATCTAAACTTATGGTGCGAGGCTAGGATTTTCCTCTCAGGAAACTCCTCTCATGTATTTTGCCTTCCATACAATAACAAGTCCGACTTGTACACGTGTGGGTTTGGAATCTGCAGTCTCACCCACTCATGACAACCGCGTTTGAGGCAACCTTTCGCCGTCTAAATTGAATGTTAACTTAACAATATTTACACTACGGTCCCACGTACTTGAAACATCATCAAAGTGACCATTTATTTTGGGTTTTGAATTACAATTCAAGTAGTAGTTGAATGCTTTTGGAATATTGACATGTCGATGTGGTTACATTATTTTTGTTTGAGCATTTTGCGTTCGGCAATACCTCCTAGCTAAGAAACTCTGCTAAATATTGAAGCGTCATTCTCCCGGATTTTTATGCTCTTACTTCATACTTCCTATACGGAACATGGCAACATAGCAACGAAGTGTGATAGTAATTTCGATTGCACCAGACTTTAGCTTAAAGTAGCAAATCTGATGAAGTTTTGAATTTTACAGTAATTGTTGTAAAAAACAAATTCCACAAGTGCCCATGCCGCGCATAAATTAATGGTGATTCTGTCTGAGCAATGTTTAGCACACTTTTTTTGTCATTATGCAGGATATGTGTAGGCCAATATTTTGTGTCTTTCGATATCACTTACTACGTTTTAATCAAAATGATACTTCTGCACTGGACAAAGTACTATTGAAAACTTACCTGCGATGTTTTTCGGGTCGTAGATTGTTTGATCGATAACCTATTTCAATATTTTCCACGGTCTTCAAGACACTCAAATTACTTTGTCAAAATAAAAAAAAGAATGCAAAAAATGCATAATTTATTACGCTCGGTGTAAGACGGCAAACGGTTGCAAAAGTAATCCATGTATTGTAAAAAACTGACTGGTTTTAGCAATTTTCCTTGCAACTATCCTGCCACCTGTCAAAATAAAAAATAAAAAGAATGCAAAAAATGCATAATTTATTACGCTCGAGGTAAAACGGTAGACGGTTGCAAGGGCAAATTGGCCTAATCGGAATGGAATCGGCCAGACAGTAAGGAAGTTCATGGACAAAACGAATATCTTTCCGCGGAAGCGTCAGTTGTGTCCGGCCGTGTCTGCGCCTTTCTTGCCCCTGCGTTGACTTCAAATATATGACCCAACCAAAGTTCCCGAAAAAAGTCCTTCTGTGGTTGTCGATCAATAAGAATGGAACATTCAAGCTGCCGTTCTTTCCTTCAGGGCTTCCGGTGAATGGGAAGATATTGAGCATGAAAAAGACGCCCATGGAGTATGATGAAGAACTGTATCCGACGATCAGTGTTGAGGAACTCGTGGGAACCCTCTTTCTGACTTTTTTTTTAAGCACCGCATTACCTTTTGCGATAAACCTCACAGTTAAAATTATTCTGTAATTTTCAATCTATTTTCATACACATAAAAAGAGCATGCAAATAGCTTTAAAATCACACGCGGTATCAAATTCAAACGACTTAGAAATCGCATCTTGTAATAATTTCTCAATTGACTTTTACATGAAGTGCTTCAAATAACTGCATCGTTGATTTTAACACTCGAGTTTATTTTTCACGTTAGAAAAGAAGAGCCATAATACAAGTGAGGATTTATTTGCATATTGATCAATCCAAACATGCACCATCAGGTGAGAGGTGGAATCGTTAGGAAATAAAAAAAAGTTAAACGCTTTCAGGGGGCTGCGGTCCATCAAAATGTTTGTTAAACCTTGAAAAAGGCAAGTCGAATGCATTTCTAAGAACTGGTTGGTTTCAATCAACATGGCGATACATTTCCATTTGTATTTTGTTTAGGCGTTAGAACTCATGAAAAACCTTTGAAACTTATGGCCGATTTCTTCATCCTTGCTTAAATATTAAACTAGGTTTACCCATATAGTTAAGTCTGATTTAATGCTTAAGCAGGAATGAAAAATCAGCCCTTAAAGACTGTATTCGATGAAATTTGGACACACGCAATTGTTCGTAACTTTTTAGCGTGTGGGTAAAAATTATTGAAATTTCAACTGAATGTATTTCATTGTGTTGTGTCAATTGTGTAATGAGTTTCGTGAAAATCGTTCGAGTGATTTCAGCGATGGCTTCGAATGAAGAAATAGTGCGCCAACAAATGTTGGGCACTCACTTCGAAAACCCAAACGCTTCTCATCGATGGATCGGAAAACAGCTCGGAATCGCAGATTCAACCGTATCTCATGTGATCAAAACGTTCAAGGGCCGTAAGACAACCAAGCGAAAAATAGTAGTGGCAAAAAACGTGGCACATCAAATCCGGAGAAGTCCAGGATGGTATTGAACCAATTTAAGCGTTATCCCAACATTTCGATCAGGGATGTTGCGAAAAAGGCGAAAGTTTCAGTTTGTTTTGTGCAGAAAACAATGAAACGTTCTGGATTACATGTGTACAAGGTCCAGAAGGCACCGAACCGGAGTGATAAACAGAACTCGGTGGCCAAAACTCGTGCAAGAAAACTGTACAGGGTGTGGCTCACAAAACCGTTCTGCATTGTGATGGACGATGAGACCTACATTAAAGCCGACACCAAACAAATGCCAGGACAGGAACACTACGTCGCCACCTCTAAGTTGGCCATTCCGGAGAGTGCACGGAAGAAGAAACTGTCTAAATTCGCCAAAAAATTCCTTGTCTGGCAAGCGATCTGCGGATGTGGCTAAATAAGTCAGCCCTTCATCACCTCTGGGACCGTCAACGGACAAATCTACAAGGACGAATGCCTCCAAAAACGACGTCTGCCTTTCTTGAGATCTCACGATGGCCCGACACTGTTTTGGCCGGATTTGGCATCTTGCCACTATGCCCGGCCCGTCTTAGACTGGTACAAAGATAATAATGTAGTTTTTGTACCAAAAGACGTCAACCCTCCAAACACTCCGGAACTTCGACCAATTGAAAAATTTTGGGCAATCATGAAGGCAAAGCTCGTTAAAACTTCAAAACTGATTGAAAATTAACATGAACTAAAGAAAGTGTGGTTAAAAGTAAGTAAGCAAGTCGGTCCTATCATTACCCAAAATTTGATGAAAGGGGTCAAGGCAAAGGTGCGGGCATTTGGGTTGGGAGAAGAGGTTCAATAAACCAATGATGTCAAACCTTAACTATTTAGTAGTACTTTATTTCCAGAAAGTTTGAAAAGAATCGGGCTCAAGGAAAATTTGTGGTGACCTATTTTGTATGTCCAAATTTCATCGAATACAGTCTTTAATCAATATAACTATCAAGAGGAGATTCAGGTTGCTGTATTTGTGTATTGATAATGTTGCAATTGCTAGCGCCGGTAATTTTGTGGTAAGCGTGACTGCTACTTGGCACCCCAGTGGCTCTGGGTTCAATCCCAGGTCGGTGGTTTTTCTGAGGCGAAAAAATCTGGTCCCGGCTCAAGAATTGATGAGTGCGATATGTAGGGTCCATGTGGTGGAGTCGTCTTCCTGGCATCGTTGTTTGTCACCACGTTGGAAGGAAGTAGGCCAACGGAAAATAAACGAATAACAAATTAATGTTGCAATCGATTTGAATTTTTGCTTTCTTCGGTGCTAATTTTAAGTCCATTCGAAAGGTTGCAGATAATTCCTTGGTGTAGCGAACTTCGGTGAGTTACACAGTTTGAAAGAAACATTCAATTTACTGCGTACTCCAATGCACAAAAAGCGGACGCTAGATTTGGCATAAATCAATGGGATATCTTATGTTAATTTAAGCCAAATACCGCCGAAATCCGGTATATTGTATGGAAGATTGCTAACAATGTTATATGACCTCATAGGAAATTTTCCGGATTGAAACTTTTTTTTGCACTACGTCATTTATAACATTACCTGATACACAGTATCCCTCCGGCGTTTTCAATTCATGGCAGCTCCTCTCCAATCCTGTGAGCACCTTTTACTCGCTAGATCTTGCTCAATATGACTCTATATGTACGGCTTTTTTGGAGGATCCACCGTGAAGTGAATATTTGGTCCGTTGTACACCGTCCTGAAGCCTGCGTGGTAGCTTTCCACAAATCTTTCTGCTAGTGGCAACAGTCGCTGGAAGATGATTTGGGATATCACTTTACAAGTGGCATTACGGACGGCACGATAGTTTTCGTAGTCCATGATTTTCGTCCTTCTTGTAGATTCTTGTTCCGTCACTTGCTACATCACCGACGGCACTTTCTTCACTGTATTGGTTCTCTTCCTGTACTCAATTTAGATGTTCATTGAAGTGCTGCCTCCACAATTCGGTCACCTTGCAAGCATCCGTAAGAATACTCCCATCATTATTCTGATGCATTTCAGCTCGCGGCACATAGCCTCTGCAGGATGCGTTAAGTTTCTGGTAGGATTTCGTGTGACCGGTGCAGCTATTCTAGCTCCTCATGCTCCTCCTCCTTCTTTTTCTCCCGGAAGAGTTAAATTTACAGCCTCTGCTTATGTCTTTACCTTTTCACACTCTGATGGGTATCTTGACGGAGCATAAGGACCCACGTTGCGTTTTTCTCTTCCAACACCTGTTGACAAACTCGTTGTTAACCACTCGTTCTAAGGCGTTTTCCGCTACGTTACAGATAGCCGTTTTCACGGTGCTACAACAGTCCTCGAGAGAGGTTTCGTCGAGCTCGCCCTTTCCGACAGCGCAGTCGGTCGATTGCCCGTAGCTTGCGGTGACGTCAGGTTGTTCCAGCCACACGAGATTGTACCGAAATTTACGAAATTTCCAATCACCGGTTGATACTCCTCCTGATTCACGCTCCAACAACGCGTAGAATTATTCTTTGTCATCATCATCACTTCTGAGGTGAGGCCTATGCACGTTAATGACACTGATGTCGAAGAACCGACCCTTGATCCTCAACCTACACATTACTTCTAGTACACCGCTTAGCGCTACGATGTTGAACTTGCCGTTCTTCAATTCATCGGAAAGCACGCAAGTTCTTGCAATAAAGTTAAGAGATCGTCAGTTCCACGTCCCAAGTTCCAATCGTTAGTCCTAACCCGTAACCTAGCTCCATGCCGATTGTTCCGGTTCGAATCGCTTCCTTATGTATTATTCTTTGCTGTAGTAATTTTTTATCGGTGTCGACGCGCAGAACCCACAACCAACCCCACTATCTCGCAGAAGGACCATCGTGCTGCTGTTGTTTAAAAGTCCCGAGCATCACCAGAACTTTTGTATTTTGAGTCCTGGGCACACTAACAGACGCTGCATTGAGCCATCCCTGACCTGGAAGCAGACACTCGGCTGAATTTAATTTAGCGTTACCCAGGCTCCACCACCCCAGGAATGCTTCAGCGGCCACATGTCCTGGGAATGTAAAGGCCCAAAGCAGGAGCGAAAAGTGCAAAAGGTGCGGAGGTATAGGCCACAAAGCTACAGCAGAGAGCCCCGACGAACACCCTACAAGGGTAAACCTAGTCGGATGTCGCCATAATATCCTACCCATACCGCATCCCCGCCGGTATAGGCTACTGGGTTGCGGATAGGTCCAATATGGCGGCATTGTGGACGCCGGCAATTACCCGATCCAGGAGGTTGTGTCCACCTCAAACACGGGCTTTGTGGTTGCACAGGTGAATAGAGTGTTCTTCAGCAGCTGTAACTCGCCGCCAAGATGGTCGATTTACCAGATTACACGAATGGCAACGGCACTGAATGGCTGAAATTCGATGGTAATAGCGGATGATTTCAACGCCTGGGTGCTCTAGTGGAGGAGTCGCCAAACCTACCTAAACCAAGGGTGTGCCCGTTCCTACGAAGCAATTACCGGAGCTACTGCAGGGGATCGTTGGGGGACTCTTCCCGCGCCACGACTTGAGTCCCTGGCCTCCCACGACCGTAAAATTGTCAAATGACCAGCGTTCCAGTATTCCAGACCCTAACCCTGTCCTGGTGGTGGAGGGATGGTCAGCAAATATGTCGAACATCAGCAATCACGTCAGTGATAACAAGGGCACCTCTGGGGATGAGGACGAGGACACTAATGATAAACTTCGTATGACAGAATAGTCACTAAAAGAGAACAACGCGCCAGAACCTGACGGCATTCCGAACTTGGCCATCAAGCAGATATTTTGCTGGCTCCCGAGATGTCCAGGGTAGTAATGCAAAAATTTCTGGATGAGGGCGTCTTCCCAGAGCATCAGAATCTAATAATGCTACTCGAGAGCATTATCCTCTATAGAATATCGAAGTACACGGAGAATACAGGCGGCCTGTCTAACAACCAATTTGGCTTCCGTGAGGGTAAGTCAACGGTGTGTTCGATCATGTTCGTCATCAAGACGGAAGAGGTGGCACTCCAGCGCAAGAGGCGGGGAGTCCGCTACTGTGCAGTAGTCACCTTCGATGTGAGAAATGTGTTCCAGTTGAGAGCCTATTGCCAACTCGCTCCAATGCCGGCGTTTTCCTGGGTACCTGGGTACCTGTGCAAATGGGATTGGTGTACAAATTTACATGTTCTGATATTCGGTTTTGGATTGCGTTTTAGCAAAATAACTTAATAGTATATGGTGTCATTCATACGCTTCGCACTCCGCAATCTCGCATGGAATGACCCCTTAATGTTGCCCGACTTAATCGCACGGTGCGTGCTGATAGAACTGGAAACATTATCTGCTAGGCCCACTCACATTCAAGAACTTGTTTTACTAGGTTAGACAAAAAGTTTTGAATCATTTTTGTCTTCTGCAAACCTGGTCTTTTTCTCATTTTTCTTCATAAAACTGGTTCAATAATAATCAGAGTTGATTGTCCTACCAGTTTGGAGATCATCTATCCATAAAATTCTTTTTGCATCCCAAAAAGCTGACGCTAACACCATCTTGACCGATTTCAGGACACGAACTCGCTTCGGAGCCGAAGTGCCTGGTTCACACCAATCCTTAGCCTCTTGTTTTGATTCAAGATCGTGGTGGTAGATCCAAGCATCATCCATAGTAATGAATCGATGCAGGAAATCGTTTTTATCCTTTCGAAATTGCTTCAAATGTTGCTCAGAAAGTCGGACTCGAATGTGTATTTTTGCATTGTTAGCGAATCTGGCACCCATTGTGCACACAGATTTTGCACACAAATCCAAAACTTCAGTCAAAATATGCCATGTTGTTCCATATGAGATGGCTATAGTATCAGCTATCACATCCCCAGTCGATCGACGATCTTCCAAAACCATACCCTGCATTTTCGCTATGAGTTCTGGTGTTGATGCCATTTTTGGACGTCCTGAGCATGGATCGCCTTCAGCGCTTGTACGGCCACGCTTAAACTTCAAAACCCATTGGTGAACGGTTGGAAATGAAGGCGAAGACTCCTTTAATACTTTCACGATCTTTGCATGGATCTCAGCAGCCCAGAAACCTTCCAAAACAAAGAAGTTAATCACTGCACGATATTCGGATTTTTCCTTTGTTAAATAATACACTGATACGAACTTCAAATAGCTTCTAAACAAATAATGAATTGACAGATCGAAATGAAGATGATGAAGAAGATGAAGAAGTTTTCTAAATGGAGGATACGTGCCGTGTTGAAAAGCGCATCCATTCTAAGATCCTTGTAAAAGATTCTGCAATATATTAGGTAGATGCTGTTTCACAAGGATTAAGTAATTGGATTCTTTAGGCGTATCGAGATAAATTCCTATTGGCAATCGTCATTTCAAATGGATTCTAAATTGAAAAGATTATTAAATGTGGTGCTCTGGGACTATTTGGAAACTGACACGATTACCAAAGTCAAAATCACCATCTTAGTGCCCCTAAATGAGACTATGTACAGTAGTGAGCTGCTTGGCGTGTTGTAAATCTGTTATTGACTGTTTCAGAAATTATAAGCACACTTTCAAAATATTAAAAATGTGTTGTTTCAAGATGAGATAAATTTCATTTTTTTTATTTGGCAACACATATCAGCACTGGTGTTTTACATAACATTTTACTTCGAAATCTTTAAATATTACCGAAACATCTCACTTTTTCTCGAATATGACCTATAAGATTCTGCACAGTTGCACTTTCCATTATTTTCACAACTTTTTTCTAATCCTTTTTAAATTTTCGATGTCATCCGCTGGTTTAACGAATTCCCGTAGCTTTTTTTCTTGTCAATAACTTCAAAAGTACATAGTTTTCCATATTTTCTTAATACACTGCATGATATTCGAATTTTTCCTTTGTTAAAAAATACACCGATACGTCAACTTCAAATAGCTTCTAAACAAAGAATGAATTGACAGATCGAAATGAAATTTTTAGTACGGTCTTATGAAAAATGAAATATTAATATTGCGTAGAAATTTTGGTATTCGATTTACAGCGAGGCAAAATCGATTGTCCTGAACTTCTCCAAGACGTTCCCCTGTATGTTCTCAGAGGCAATTAAGGAGCTCCCAAAAAGTCGTCGTACCTGCACATCGGATTAGTTATGTCAACCCACTTGACGCTTACCTGTGAGGATTCAATAACGTTGATGAACATTTCCATTTCATGACCAGAAGAAGCACATTTAGAAATAGTATTAGGAATATAAGAACTCAGTGTACTGTACGATTATTATCGAAGATGATATAATATTAATTGCGAAAAATAACTATACTATGATAGCAAAATGTGCATAATTAGTTCTCGGGGAAACATCCAGAAACAGCTATTCCGACATAAGCAAATTAGCCATAGTTCCAGGTTTTGAACACAGTTGAACATAACAAAACAAAACAGTTCAAGATAAAAAGTATCTGTCTTGCCGTGTTCTGTTTTTCTTCGTAGGTTGAAATAATGCAACTATAACTCACAATAATCTGGCTCAATTAAAGGTTGCTTCAGATTTACTTCTATAAGATAATAAGTACTGCTAATTTATTGCCGTAGAGAGCCTGCCTGTCCATAAACCTGTTCTCTGATAGAAAATTTATCTTGTCTACTACTCTGATAACCATAGGCAATAAACCTATGTGCAGGCGTTCCCCGTAATGATAAGAAGCGTTGAAAATCCCAAAAATAATAATAGTATGGAAACGCCTGACCAAATGGAGATAGCGTTGATAATTTAGGTAAGCAATCAAAAGGTTGCAAATTTGTTTGTCACGGGTTACTGATAAAGCACGAGACTGGCATAAACTTAAAATTTCGTAAAAAAAAGAAGAAAACCCGAGTACGTCTGAATTAAACTTAGACTTTGAACCATACACAACGAACGTTATAATTAATGAATGTGTCACCAGGATTGGTCTGGATTGCAATAAACGGAGTGAAACAAAGCCGAAACCACTCAAAAGTGTGACACACCATTGGGTATCAATGATTTATCGTTCGCGTAGAAACGTGCTGTGGCAGAATTGATAACCATGAGCTGGTAGAGCGGTGTATAGATTAATGTTTGTCAAATCAGCTCGAACTCATCAGAACCTAAATCATCTCAGGCATTTTTATCTCCTTAGTGAGGCATCGTGTATCAGATGCTAAAGGATGTGCACAGCGAGAAAGAAGTGCTATTAAAAGAAACATGGGAAAATCAACAGTAAAATTGTGATTCAATAGTTTATTTTTATGAAAATATACATGATATTTTGTGAAGTCAATTAGATGTGCTGTATCCAAATGCTCGTACCTTTCGTTGGACAGCTTCCACGAGATTTTGTACAGTGTCATCCGACACTATTTTTTTCTCATCAATCGCTCTTCTATTCGTTTTTCAAAGATTCCTATTAACCAAAGCCCAATACATTTCGATCGGACGGAGTTCTGGCGAATTTGGGGACAATATTTACATTATTAGCAATGTACCAATTATTAGCCAATGGCGTGATATGCCAGTCGTGATGAAAATGTCGCTTCTGAGACCGCATCCACATATTGCCTGCCATGCAAGAAATTTGTTTGGAAACTTTGAAAGTTTTTCTTTGCTTAAAAGGTTCAGCAACATTTCCTCTTTGAATCAATGTATAATCTCTAGCCCCGCAATCAGCTTTGCAATATGTTTCGTCATCCAATAAAGGCTGACTAAATGTAAATTGATGCGCCCATTGTACGCCCCTAGTACGGAATCGAAAATCTTTGACAGTGCTTTGTTTACACTTCTATAAGAAACTATGGATTTTTGCCAAGACGTAATTCATGTTTGTAAAAAGTCGGGGAACGTAAACAAAGATTTCGCATAAAGTTATGTCTCCTGAATCTGACACATACGCAATTAGACAATAGATGTGTTTGATGGAATTGATTTTCTCATCTCTTTAAAATCATTCTTATGTGCTAAGGGAAGCTTGCATGTGTCGGTCTCAGGGAACGAAATTTATATGACATTTTGGTAGTGTGTAGAGAACTGGTGCATGGATTTACTATCGCCCGCACTGACGAAACTACCCATGCAGCATCAATCATAGTAGCCCATGAGTCAGCAAACAAAATTCAGCACTATCAGTTGAACTCTAGCCGTGATGGCAAAAACAGTGAAGCGATTCCATTGAGAAGTATGCACGTTCAAAGAACGGCACCCTGCCGCGTCGAAAACGGACATCGAGCGGCACTTTGTGGACTCCGGATACGCCCGTTCCGGCATGTACAACATCTTGGCACTCTTAGACAACAATCAGTTCATCGAAAGAAAGCCCGGTTCCGGACGGCCGGCGACCCTGAGCGACAAGAAGCTCCAAAGGATGCTGAAGAAGAAAACCGAGGGAAAAGTATCTCCATCGCTGCGTGCGCTTGGCCAGGAGTACGTACCTGACGAACATGAACATACATGACAGGACGCGACTTCCACTGGTTTCGGAGCTACAGGCAATGTGCAGCGGCAGCGGCTGAATAAGATGGTCAACTCGATTTTCCCGGTGAATCGCGACGTGGTGGTGGTGATAGACGACGAGACCTTCTCACCCTGGCTAGGCACTTCGTATTTTACTTCCCCCATGAAGGAAGCGAGCTCATAGGTGAAATTTATTTCACACACCAAGTTCCCCAAGAAGGTGCTGCTGTGGCTGACAATCAGCGAGAAGGGGATGTCAAAGCCGCGCTTCTTTCGCTCAGAACTGGCCGTAAACGGGGAAATTAATAGTACGAAATGCCTGCCGGAAGTTGCGTCGTTCATCAAGAAATACCATAAGGGTGAAGACGCTGTGTTCTGGCCGGATCTGGCGTCGGCCCACTACTCGAAGCAATCGTTGGAGGAGATGGAGCCATTCAGAATTCCCGGGCGAACGTGAAGATTAAGATCTACTCCAACAATTTTGTCGCGAAAACTGAGAAGGAATTGATGAATAAAACGGAGAAAAAACTCAAAAACATGCCCACACGCATGTAGTCGTCCGCCATGGCGAATGTACCGGTTAACTGCTGGAAGGCCCCTCGCAAGGTAGTAGAATTTTTGTGCAAGTAAGCTTAAATAATTATCTTCCATGGAAAATTTATCAAAAGCAATTATCTGACATAGCTTTTTTTACCATCCGAAAAAAAAGTCCATTTTTTATTCAAACGTTACCAGTCTCTAGCGGAAATCCCAAAGATTGTCCCATCTGCATTAGCAACTTCTAGCAGTCAACAAGCGCCTGCGGATACACAGATGCTGAAAACTTCATTCGCCTTCAAAAATGTTTACGTGGCCGAGCTCTAGAGACGGTCAAGAGCCGATTACTTCTGCCATAAATTGTGCCGCACGTCATTCAGTCCCTGCGCACGCTTTGCGGACGACCTGAACCCCTCATGCTATCGCTTCTTGACGAGATTTTCCCCGTATCGGCGCGTAAACACAATCTACTCGATACATTGATCGATTTTGGTATTTCGGTACAGAAAATTGTCAACCATCTCGTCAAAGAGAAAGCGGAAGGGACGAATCCACTACCTTGACTTGCCAGTTTCCCATCTCCGTCAGCGGAGATTTGATGGAGATATTCCATCTGCTAAGAATTCGATCCCTGACAGGCAGTCCCAACGGTTCATTTTTCGTCAAAACACGATCACCTTTCTGCTGATGATATAATCAACAGGCATTTCGTCGAAGATTATCTGTATGGCTTCCGAACAGTTCCAGAAGCAATAGAGGTGGTGAAAATGAGGCATTTCAAGGGTGGTTTTAAGCTCAGACACTTTTTATCGAATAACAGGGATGTTCTGCGTGAAATTGATGAAGTTGCGAGATTGTCAAAGTGGTCATGACGTTATTTGATCCACTAGAGCTAATTTCTTTCTTTCTTGTTCATGGCAAAATCCTGATCTAGGAAATCTGGACGAGAAGCACAAATTAGGATGACGCGATTGGACGAGCCTGTTCCCGAAGCTGGATCAACTTCGCATTCCACGATGCTATTTCCGATACGCAGTCCTAAAGAGCTCTGCCTATTTGCGTCTAGAGATCATTGATGCAACTATCCATCCCTCGATTCGAACGTTAAGCCGCCGTCCTTGGGGCTCGTTTGCTGGAAACGCTTCAAAGGACCGCACCTTTCGATGGAAAATCCGTGGATCCCAGGACCAAAATTCCTGTTTGAACCAGAAAGTTAATTGCCAATACAACTTTCGAATGCTTCGACGATAGATGAACTATGCTTAACGTTTGCATTAAAACAATGGATTTTTTTCGGATGGAGATTAATAAAAAAGCTAAGATAGATAATTGATTTTGATAAATTTTCCAGGGAAGGCTTTACGCTTTATTTAAGCTTACTTGCAAAAAAATGCTTCGCCCTTCCGAGCGGCTTTCTGGCAGTTAACCGAAACATTTGCCATGGTGGACGAAAACATGAGCGCAGGGATGTTTTTGAGTTCTTTCTTCGTTTTATTTATCAATTCCTTCTCAGTTGTCGCGAAAAAATTGTTGAAGCAGATCTTACGCTTCAGGATGGCCCAGAAATTCTCGATGGGACGCAGCTGCGGGACGTTGGGCGGGTTCGCCGACTTGGGTACCACATCGATATTCAGCCGCTCCATCTTCAACGATCGCTTCGAGTAGTGGGCCGACGCCAGATCCGGCCAGAACACCGCGTCTTCTCCCTTATGGTATTTCTTGATGAACGGCGCACCTTCCTGCAGGCATTTCGTACTATAAATTTCCCCGTTCACGGCCAGTCCGGAGCGAAAGAAGACCGGCTTTGACATCCCCTTCTCGTGGGTTGTCAGCCACAGCAGCACCTTCTTGGGGAACTTTGTGTGAAATGAGCTTCACCTCGGAGCTCACTTCCTTCGTGGGGGAAGTAAAATACGAAGTGCCCTGCCAGTCGTTGCCATCCAGGGTGAGATAGATCTCGGCTTCCATCACCACCACCACGTCGTGATTTGCCGGGAAAATCGAGTTGACCATCTTATTCAGCCGCTGCCGCTGCGTCACGTCAGCTCCGAAACCAGTGAACGCGACTTCCGCTTCCTGAGATGTATGTTCATGTTCGTCAGGTACGTTTTCACTGTTTGGCCGGTTGAACCGACCTCCCAGCCAAGCGCACGCAGCGATGTAGCCACTTTTCCCTCGGTCTTTCTCTTCAGCATCCTGTAGAGCTTCTTGTCGCGTTGGGAGGGTTCTTGTCCTTGGGCACCATTTGAACGTTGTTGGCGGCATACTACTACATGGCCTTTTTTCCGTAATGGGAAGTTGGGAAATGGAACAATTGTGTCGCTTCAGGAAAGGCAGTAGACGTTTTTGTGGGCACTCGCTCAGATAAATTTCCTGGTTGGCGGTTCTGAACGCAATGTAAACGTTGCTCTTCAAGTCACAGGTACAGATGGCCTGCCACACCAGATATTTCTTCTAATCTTGCATATCTAAGAATCTTCTTGCTAATCGCAAAATCAAAATAGAGGCATGATGCAACACGGGCACATCTTCAAATTTAGAGGTGTGCAAAATATTTTAACGCACAATGAAAGGAAATGCATCAAGTTTAAGTCGACCAAATTTTGATCGAAACACCCTTTAGCTCTTCTAGATCCTCGTATGGTCAGCAATTCGAAGGCTGTTTGATTTGTTTTGTTTATGATTTTTAGTCCCAAATATGTCAAGTGATACTAAACCTAACCCAGAATCTCGTTTAAGAATGAACTCTATCCCAATTCACTTGAACGTAAATTACATGAGGTAAAATGTCATCATCCCGCATTCTACCTCACCCTGTGGATACGGTGCATGATAAATAATAGCTCAATAGCCTGACCGGACCTGTTGCGTCCTACAGTGAGTCTCTCAACAACTAACATACTTTCTTAGCACTTCCAAGTAATCCACCGAGAAGTGAACGAAAGACAATGCTGCACAGCATCAATCAAGTGTTTTATTAGCTTCAGAAATCACTGTTTAAATAATCCCGTATCATTTTCACCCACTTCATCTCCCACGAGGAGAGGGGAGAAACTACAATAGTCTGGCTGGGCTCTCGAGTAATGGGATTTCATCTTTCTTATCTTCATTTTCAGATGCCATCAGTCATTAATCCCACCGGACGACGTCGTGCGGAATGGCAGTAGCATCTCTCGCCAGTAATTCAGCAGACCACGAGGAGTTCATCTTTCAATTTGACTATTTTTTAAATTGAATAGAATTGGCCAAATCTCCCTCGAGTGCGACCGTGTTTCAGCCGTTTGTATGTGTGACTTTTCCGACGACGTCGAGCGTAAATCCCATTTGTAATGTGACTAATTGTGCCTCCGTGTGTCCGTATTTCCGCCCCGGTGGAAAATCATAAAACCGTTAGGAACGGAAGAAAATTATCCTGCCGACCGACGGCAGTGTGGAATCGCGCGAGTTTGTGTGGTTAGTGTCGGAAAGTAATCAGTTATCTCTGAAGACGAGAGAAGTGGGAAATAAAAACTCTGCTAGCAATCCTCGAAAAATAGCAAGCATCCGATGAATCCGGAGCTGCCATCACAGTCATCGCCGGAGGGGTCGGCCAGACAAAGGATTCCAAACTGCAACAGCAGCATCCCGGTGTCGTCATTGGGTTCATGGCGGGTCTGCGGTGCTGCGTCATTCCCGGAACCCGCCAGGACGACGATGGGGAGATGCCTGTGGATGATGCTGATCCCAACTCTACTGCTGAGCACGTCGTTCGCCGTGACTCAGTGCAATGGTAAGTAATTTAAAGTTGGCATTTTATAGGATTTTTTTTCGCCGCAGTTTTATGTGCGTTGTCATATCTGTATTTGCGTGCGGGATTACGTGTAGGTACTTCATGGCGGCAGTAGAACAGTGTGACACTTTTATCTGGTACCACATCGCGATTGAATATCGATTATTACCGGCTTGTGGAGTGAAACATTGTTTCGAACCATGGAAATGGTTTACCATTATTTCTGATTATATTTTTAATTATGAGCAGACGAGAAATCATTCGAAACAAATGTATACCTATACGTATTTGCATATTGCGAGGGCCACGTTGTTTTTAATAAGTTTATGTCAATCAAATACTGAAAACTTCCGGTGAAATTAAATGCCTTCCAGATGATTAAAAGTTTCATTCTTCGTTTAACTTTTATGATGCGAAGCGTACTTTATGCGTTTTGAGATTCAAATTCGTTTTCACCAACGCAGTGTGGAAAAACTTTCCCTTTATCGTCATTCTCGAAACGCAAATAGTTAAATCAGTCATTAAATATCATTAACCAAGAGCGTGTAATTATAAGGAAAACAACTTCAACCTTTTTTTTCTCGCGATCTACAACCAGTGCAATGTGCTACAAAATTAAAGATCAATTTATTTGAAGCAAATCCCAGAAACCCGAAACGGAACTCAGAAATGACTCATTGATTCATTCATTCATTGATTCATTTCCAGCCAAACTGATAATGACCGCTACTCTATTGGTGCTATGCAAATAAAGCTTTTCTCTGTATTATTGGAGTAATACCTAGATGCGGTTAATCATGCTGATTCTCATGTATACGTATTATAGCCGCCATGACTACACATTAAAGCTATAAGTTGAATGCTTTTTAAGTTATTCTATTTATCTCCCATTTTGCCGTGCATCAATAAATCTCAGAATGATTCATGATGCTACGATAACAAAAAATAACGCAGAATCCGTGTCGGTCGCTACCCTCTTTGATGTGTCTTTTAGGTTTTCCCATACATGCATTCGAATCAGATGTATGTTTTTATCATTTTCCTTTTTTAACGGTACCATCGTAACCATGCTTTGAGAGGCAAAAAGTGGAAACAGCCTTGAAATCGTTGTTTGTCTCGCAGACAAGGACTTTCACAACATTCACAAGAGATTTTACCCCATTTCCATTTTTGGCACATTCATACTTTTATCCTACTTTACTACTACTCTACCACTGACACCGTTGTCCTGTCATGTTCCGTCTCGCCGCATGCCTTTGGTTTCCGACAGTGACGACAGACCGGGGGAAGGAAACAAGTTTACTCACAAATTTTCATTCACAGTTTTGTGTGCACAGAAATGCGTGCGATTGCGAATGATGCTGATGCTGATGATGATGATATTCTTGGTAGCATGAATCACTCTGGGTAGTCGCATCTTAAGAAGGACGAAGAAGGCTATTTGCCTGATGGGATGAGTATACAAAAGAAAAAAAATGCTTCCGCTTTTAGTACCATACAGGAATGATTCATCTTGACCGAGGAAATTACTATATTTCAAAAGCAAACCGTACTGTGAATGAAAGATTCGAAGTAGCTACACTTCTGTTCGAACAGATGGAAAGGAATTACGATCATTGAAAAACATTGGCAAAGTTAAATTCTACAGGGTAGCCACCCAACGAAGAAATTGGGAGAACCGGAAAATAACCGGGAGTTTCGATACAATCTTAATATTTGAGTGTTTTTTCGTATAGCCCGTAGGTCGAACGTGTCACCTTGCAGAAGTTGGGAAGACTTAATCTCATGACGTTTAGCCTGCATGGAAGACTTAAAATGAGTATGAATGCTGCACTTTTATTTCTCTGCCACGTCGTAGTACGTTTATATAAAGGCACTGACAATAGGTGTGATACTTTATTGGATACAAAAAAAAGTGTATTAAAGTTTGCAATCGGGATTACAACCAAGATGATCCTTGGTATGTCTAGAAAGAGTTGCAATCAAATTGATTGTCACGCATCCACAAAGGAGCATCTACCTTCTGCTCTAATATGAACGGAACTGGTTAAATAAAACACAAACTGTTAATTATTCTTCAATATTTATTTTGTCTCCTTCAAAATAATTACCATCGGAGGCGATACACATATGCCAACGTTTTTCCATTCCTTATAGCACTTCTCATACACCTCTTTTAGTATCGCCTTAAGCTCCCTCTTCGAATTTTCTTTTATGACTTCAATCGTCTCAAACGAAGCGGCAATTTGAGTTTGTGGAAGAGGAAAAAGTCACATGGTGCCATTTTAGGCGAATACGGCGCTTGAGGAACGATGTTAACGTTGTTTTTGGTCAAATAATCGCGAACTAAACGTGATATGTGAGCTGGTGCATTATCGTGATGCAAAAACCATGACTTATTCCACATATCTTTCCTTTTGAGACGAATTTTCTCACGCAAACGCTTCATAACATCCAAATATTATTCAGCATTGATCGATTGACCTTCCGGAAGTAATTCCGAGTGCACCCCACCTTGGCTATCGAAGAAAACAGTCAGCATAACCTTGATTTTCGATCGACTTTGACGCGGTTTTTGGGGTTTCGGATCATTTTGGAAGCACCATTCCGATGATTGCTGGGCTGTTTCGACGTCGTACTCGTAGACCCACGTCTCGTCACCAGTTTTGATGTGCTGGATGTCCGTATCACTCATTGTGAGCATTTCCTTAGCGACAGTTTTGCGTTGCTCTTTTTGAAGAAAATTCAACAATTTTGGAACAAGACGCGCGGACACACGTCTCATGCCCAAAACATCTATGAGTGGAGCCATTTGATATGTTGAGCTCATCAGGTCTTACTCTCTCGGTCACATGGCGATTTTGCAGCACAATGTTTTTCACTTTTTCGATGTTTACTTCGTTTATTGATGTTGCTGGACGACGATCATGAGGCAGATTTTCAACTGATGTACGACCCTCTTGAACGACTTATACCAATCAAACGCACGTGCACGCAATAGAGCAGGCTTTCTGCAACATTTTCAATGCATCCGAAGCACTTATTCTGTTGAAATAACAAAATTTCAAACTTTGATTCCATAGTAAAATTCGAAAAATACACTGGAGGTTGACTTGTTTAAAGTGCCGTAAAAAAAGCGTCGTGACAGATCGTGCTCAAATTTGACATACAAACGTATAACAGTCCTACTAATCTAAGATTTTTTTTTTACGGTATGTCATCCGCAGACCGTTGTATTCATAAAGTCAAGTTTATATTTGAGCAGAAGGTATTTTACAGATCAAAATATAATTAGGTACAAACATTTTCATACCACACAACCAAATTGCTTTCCAAACTAGCACTTTCGTTCCAAATTCACATATTCACAAACAAAAATAATACTTTTCTGAGTTTGGCATATGCGTCCCTTGCTTTACATGCAAAATTGTGCCCATGGAGGCATTTTGTAGTCCAGCTTGCTTCGTGATTCATAATAATGCATATATTTGTTTCACTCAAACTTTTATCGTACACTTTACGAAATCTAGTTTTCACGGAGTTCGCTTGTAATTTGATACGCTTGGGACATTTTTGCTTTTTGTAGTTGTTTAGGGAGCTACAGTTGTTCCGAATTGTTTTGCACAATCTGTAACTGACTACTCACTTTTTCAAAGCTGCACACAGGCCTCTTTTTAAAAAAAATGGTTTGAATGTGCCAGGTCTTCACTTTTTTAAAGCTGCACACAGGCCTCTTTTTATAAAAAATGGTTTGAATGTGCCAGGTCTTCGGCCACGAAGATCCTGCAAAGTATTATTTGTCCCGAATCGCTTAAGCGTATTTGGAAAACGTCACGATCCATACAAAAAAAAAAATTGAAGGTCCATACAAAAAATGTGACAAGGGTGGGGGATTTAAAAAGTCATTTTTTGCGTGACGTAATTAATGGACGTTCCCTAAAGTGCTAAACTGTAGAGTTCTATGGTTTGCGCTTAAGCACGTTTTTGTTCGTTTTCAGCCATAGCAGCATTTCACAAAAATATTGATTTAAGGTATCCTGAAAAAGTTTGTTAAATCTATTGAAATCTTACAAAACTAATATTTATAGATTTGAATTTACTGTTGCCATTGTCACTATTTGCTACTTGATGCTAATTTTATAACAGCAATCCGCTTTTATTTTTGCTGACCCAATAGTTATTGCTACCGAGTTAGGAAAGGGAAGATTTAATTGGAAGGGAGTTAAAGACAAATGGGCAAAAAAACATAAGTAATGTTTAAATCATCTATTACAGGGTGGCCACTGAACTGGGAAATCCGGGAAAACCGTGAATTAACCGGGAATTCTAAAAAACCGGGAAAAACCCGGGAATTCATGTTCACATGATTGTTCATAATTTAGATTGTGTGTTATTATCATCGAGCTCTAGGTATTCCTTTCTTAGCATGTTCATCTATAACGCTCTGTGAAATTTTAGAGTGAGTCAGTTGATTTACCTTCTATAAATATCCAGCACAGAACAAAATCTTGTAGTAGAAACTACCATTTTACCCGACTACGCCTATCTACCATGAAATTTTAGTCAAATTGACTACCATGAAATTTTAGTCAAATTGACTACGTTTATCTTCAAACCTTCAGCATTTATGGTATATTTGACAGACCTCATGTTGATATCAACCCTACTATGGTTGACTTCAATCGCAGGCATGGTAAAATCAAACGCATTTATAGTCAGGTGAAAATTGTTGGTGTTTGCGCTCAATTTAACCCTCGAAATAGTAGTTTCTACTGCGGTTTTTTTTGCGTGTGGCTCATTCGTGTAAGTTTGTAGCGACCAGAGTTGCCACAATATTTTTCGTTCCCATCTTCAATTTCACCAAAAAAATCTTTTTTATCTGTGTTTAACCGCAGAAAATTTTGGCAAGAGCCTTGCTTCAAACATTCGAATTTAGATGGTCTTATTCAGATTGTAGGAAGTTTGCAATGAACTTCCTAAGCAAGCTTCCCATCTGCTTGTTTGAAACACAAGTTTCTCCAACAAGTTTCCAAGTTATGATCTTCGATGGCCTGTATCTCATATTTCAAGTAAAAGTACGGATATTGTTTGGAAATTGAATTGAACTCATTCAAAGTGTGCAGCTTCTTGGGTTTTATGAAAATTCCATGTCGATATATAGGTTTTCTCACGGCAATATGATATTAAAGATAACCAAAAATCACATTCGAATAACAAAAATAAATATCGAGAACATTCTTCAATTCGGCGTGAATGCATGAATATATTTCTAAATTAGAAGAACAATATTTTTATTAAAATCTCTGGAAGGAAACTCAGTCGAATTTTGTGGAGCAATCGATTGAGTAACTTTAAAAAAACTGCTCTAGCGGAATACTTGAAGAAATTTGTAGAGATTTATATCTAAGAATCCTTGCAAACATTCTAGACAAAACTTATAAATAATTCTACAAAACCCATTTGCAGAATATTTAACGTGAAGAATTGAATACACGAGATGATGAAACTCGTGCAAACAAAATTTCTTAAATTTCTTCAATAAATCAGGGTTTTTTCCAAGAATTATTTCAGCAATTACCTTATAGTTTTAAGTTCTTTCAAGCGTCTTCCAGGGATTCCTTTACAATCACAAAACTTCATAAGTTCAGGGATTCCACCATAAATGTCATCACAAGAAAGTTTAACAGAACAGCCAATGAAATGCCAGAAGAAACTACTGGAAGAATCGTCAGGATGAATGGCTACAAACTCCTGAAGAATACCTATAGAAACGCCAGAAGGAATTTCTCAAGCAATGCCTGAGAACTTTTCATAGAATCTTTGAGAAAATTTAACAAAGTTTCTCAAAATAAATTATAAAGAAATCATTTGGCGGTACACACACAAACTGACTTTTAGACTGTCATCTGTCACCGTAGGGCTAGTCTAAATTATTTTCTTCTGCTTCATGGGCCTAAAACTGAAAGCAGAATTTGTAAATAGTTGGGTCCTAAAATGTAGTCATTTTTATATTATAAACAACGCTTATACTGAAAATATCATTTCATTTCATTTTCATTTTGTGATGTACAAGGGGGTCGAGGGCCAAGTCACCGATGCGAAATTTCACATCGTCCATAATACATCAGGGAGGGGAAGGGGAGTGAGCATCACTGCATCTTTAACCCATGGGGGTCAATTAAGTTCTGCGTGGTTTGGGGTGAACCGGCTGCTCAGGGATTATGGGAAGGTAAAAGGTTTGGGCAGGTTTTTTTTCTGTAAAAAGTTGTATATCGTTGAACATTTGCCTAATTTGCTTGGCCTCTCGTCATATGGGGTTTCGTTCGTCACATAGCTAGCGAAAAAGATAATACAATAAAACATTTTCATTTTCATTTTCAAGCACAGAAGGGGGTCATAGGGCCAGGTCTCCAGCGATGAAAATCACTGTCCATACAGTACCAGGGAAGTATAGATTTGGTATCACAGAATAATAACCACAGGGGTCAAGTGAATCCTGCTTAAGATACCGGATATTAAGAGGCTGTTGAAAATAGGGGATAGTCAGAGTGAAGGAATTGTAGGAGGCAGAAAGTGAAGCAAGAGAGAGAGAGGCGTTTGATTGCTGAAACGAAACCGGAATAATAGTTTGGTGATTAGTACAATTTAGCAATTGATAAGTTCAACTATGAATTAATTCTCATCTGTTTCTTCTCCTATTCTTTGTTGCTGCACTGGTACCGTAAGTTACTGTCATCCAACTTGCTTTTCGATCTCATCCACTTACTGTTGATTACAATTTTGAAAGCATTTGCCACTTCTCAAGTGTCTGCAGAGATAAATTCGATGATACAAATCTTGCTTTCCTGTTGACTCCAGTATACAAAAAAAGAAACAGATATATAGTCATTAAAAAGTAATATTATCAAAACGAAATGGCTATTCAGTATTGTTCAACGTATGTGAAATGAAGAAACATCGGAATTAAGCATGTTTGGAAGAAACAACGAGATGATAAGTTCAATTTCAAATACATTTGTTAGCCTTGCGTTATTAAATTTTCAATAAAGCATCTCAGTCAACTTATGAAACATCGACTCATGTTCTATGCTAATATTAAAAATGTTTCGTCATATCACGTCCCCAAGTGATCTGCGTAAGCCACTTATTTTGTTCAAGCCCTTCTGAACAAGATGAGGTGAAATAAGGAGCCCAGTATTTTAGAACTAGGATTCAAACAACAATGGCATGATAAATGTCATCACCCACTCCTACCTGATCTCCGTCTCGACCAACCTGGCGAAACGTCACCCAATTCCTTAAGCAGTTCAGACAATAATCATGCGTTATTGGCAACAAAAACAAGAGACAGAAGAGAAGAAATAAGAAATTAGAAAAGAGACAATAACAAAGTAATTATTAATGTGAGTTGATGAAAAGAATTCTAATAGACACTTTTGCCTACCACCAAGAGTAACAATAAAGCAGGAAAGAAAAGTTAATAATAATACATAACTACAATATAACTAATCTACGCAGATGAACGTTGGTTTCGGGGTCTTGTTAGTGCTAGAATTGTTAGTATAGACCCGTACTTAAGCCCTGGCGGTCCCTCTAACAATAGTGATAGGCAGCTGTAGTTAAATCATGCGCAACTGTTTCTATAGCTATGTTAAAGGTATGATAAATCAAGTTTCGAAAAACTAAATAACTTAAATAATTGAAATATCTCAGCTCTAATTACTAGTATTAATCAGAAGATTGATTATATCGACACTTGACGAACCATCGTCAAACCCTTCATCCTTGGCCAGGGGACAACGCTTATACTGAAAATATCATTTTATTAAGATTTGGAACTCAATTCGTTAAAATGTGCTAGCTTAGAGTAATTGTTTTCTATTCGTAATTCTAGTTCATTGCTACATGATACGCGTCTTAACCCGGGAAATTTTAAACATTTGGTCCGAGAAAACCGGGAATTTGAAAATAAAAATTGAGTGGTCACCCTGCTATTAACTAAACTGAATAAAACAATTTTACCAAATACAATGATATTGTGACAAAGATTGAACTGTAACTTCAAACACTAGCCAAATGGCATAAATCCCCTTGACTGACAAAAGGTTATGCAACCGATCGGGCTCTTATATCGAGCTTTTTGTCAGTCAAGGGGATTTCCCCCCTTGCCTATCCTGCATGGGGTAGTATGACAAAGGGTTATGTGCCTGATCGTATACTACCGATCAAATGCCCTCCGCTCGTTTTCAATCTCGTATTCTTTCAATTTTCAAAGCCAGCCGTTACTCTATACGGATCTATCAATACACTTTCTCTTCATGTCTATCTGTTCTAGCAATAAAATTACTGTCCGCTCCTAGCGCTTCGCATGGAGATGATAAATTATCTGCTTCTGCTAACTTCATTTCAGGACTTGTTTAAGACTGCATTTAGCTTTTTCTGGTGAAATTTAAAGGGATTGCCTCGCATTCACTAGTGATAGTTTGGAAAGGTGTTTCAGTTTTAATTGTTTCCTTATTTATGAAAAGTGGACAATTTAAGTGTTGGTTTAAATTTTCCTAGTTTTCCAATTATTTCAACAAGCCAAATTCGATTTCCATCCTTGAACTTTGAAAACGATTCCCGATCTGATACCTGATTGATAAGCTCAAATGGCATAACTATGTTACGCTATATTGATTAGAAGCGATAAGCTTAGTATATTTGCAATGCTATCTTGTTTGCCTACACTCATTGCTATGGCATAACTGGTCTAGGCAATCACTGGTATCAAAGGATTTAGATACCAGTTATTTAGACTATTGGCCTGATACACGTATGACCCCTCCAAGCCTCTATTGTTAAACTGTAAAGTATATTAAAAAGTATGTACTCAATTCTATAATTTATCTAAATGCTTCATGTGTTTGGAGACATAAAAAATAATAATTTGTTAGCGAAAAAACTAAACTAACGATGTGCTAGTAAGAGAGGAAGGGGTAAAACGTTCAGTGTACTTTATATAGTGCAGGTCACTTTTTTTTTGACAAGTGTTCTTGTCTCTGTGTTAAGCGTTTTGAGCTACTATATAGAAAGTTACAGCCGAATATAAACCAAATCAACACGATTGACCTACACACAAAAGTTTAAATGGTGGAAAAATGCTGCAGAGGTTTTGCAATAATATCTTGACAAATCCGCATGCTTCCGAAAAGGCAATTTTGTACATCTTCATACACAAAGCGTTTTATGGTATAAACAAATCCATGCGCGTGAGTGCAAGTGGCTGGCAGTACACAGATTCCTCGAAACAAATGAACAAATGAACAGCCTTTGTTCAACCGTAAACAACTTTTCAATTTAGGAATTTGATTCCACAGAATGCCGCAACGCTACTGGCAGGGCTGGTAGCAGGTCGCTTTTTAGTGACTTGGTCGCTATTTTGAGTCTAGTCAGTAAATAACCACTATTTACATCCAAAAGTCACTATAAAGGGTGTATTCGATAAAAATGGCACACACATATATACTCATCAAAATTAAACTGGTTATCGGATTTTCTTGAAATTTTCAGGGAATGAAGAACTACTAATGAGTTTTGATTTACAACATTTGTTTTATTCAATTTCGTCTCCCATCCCGAATGCCCGCACCTTCCGCACCTTTCACTCCACCCATCAAATTTTGTACAACCGATTTTCCCAGTGTTTTTGTTGTTTTTACCCAAATTTTCTTCAATTCTAGCTGTTTTTATAGTTTTGGGATGTTTGCGAAGTTCCGTTTTCATAATTGCCCAGAATTTTTCAATTGGACGAAGTTCCGGTGAATTTGGTGGGTTCATATCCTTTGGCACAAAATTGACTCCGTTGGCTCGGTACCACTCCAATACGTTTCGAGCGTAGTGGCAGGATGCTAGATCAGGCCAAAACAGAGTTGATCCTTTGTGCTTCTTAATGAATGGCAAGAGACGCTTCTTAAGGCACTCTTCCGTGTAAATCGCACCGTTTATTGTTCCGGAAGTGATGAAGGGAGCACTTATTTCACCACATCCGCAAATCGCCTGCCAGATTAGAAACTTCTTTGCACATTTCGATAGTTTCATCTTTCGAACATCCTCCGGAACATCGAACTTCGACTTGGCAACGAAATATTCTTGCCCAGGAAGTTGACGGAAGTCGGCCTTGACGTATGTTTCGTCATCCATCACGATGCAACCGGATTTGGTGAGCAGCTTCGTGTAAAGTTTCCGGGCGCGGGTTTTCGCAGTGATGTTTTGTTTTTCATTCCGGTTTGGGGCTTTTTGCACTTTGTAAACATGTAACCCAGCACGCTTCATGGTTTTCTGCACAAAACCGACTGACACCTTAGACTTTTTAGCGACATCTCGAATTGACATGCTTGGACGGTTCTTGAATTGTTGTACGACTTTCCTGGCCATTTTACTGTCCATTGGACCAATTTTACGACCACTCCCTTCCTTCCTTTGGGCACTCAGACGCTCCTTGAAGGTTCTTATTACACGAGACACAGTTGTTTTTGCAATTCCAAGCGTTTTAGCAATCCACCGGTGGGACGCCCCTGGATTTTGATTGTGAGTGCACAAAATTTTCTCACGGACAATTTCTTGTTTCGACGACATGACTGGAACTACTGAATGTATAACTATGAAACTTGGCAGATGTAAATAATACACTATGGATAAGATCTACTCAAATTTCTAGGTTTTTTACTCATACGATTCAAAAGTTACAGAAGATTTTATGTGTGCCATTTTTATCGAATACACCCTTTAGTCACTATTTTTCGAAAAATGTTCACTAAAGTCTCTTTTTTCGCACCATTTTATCGACTAGGTGTCCTGTGAAGAGTTGCTCAAAATATTATTCCGCATCTTTCAAAAAAACACGCCTAAACTTTCATAAGGGCTTGACTACACTTTCAAATCCAAACTTTTTTCAGCTACGAGATAACGGGTTGTTGTCAGCGTTGGGTACTGAAGGGAACGCTTGTCTTTTTTTCAGAATTGTGCCACTGTGCGCCGTTTGTAAAAGTTTAAAACAAATTACTTGTACCTACTGTACAATAGTCAACCAAATTAAGCGATCTGGCTACACTATATAAAGTCGAGAAATATGCATATAAAAACTAGATGCCCTGGCAAACGCTGCCCCACCTCAACCTCATTTAAAATTGTCAAATGCAGAGCGCTGGTCAGTCACAGCACTCTAGATTAGCTTGAATGCGATGCATGTGGTCCCACATTACATAATTATTTTTACAATTTTTACAACAACTATTTCATCACAATTTTTCATATTTCTATAGATATAAACCCAGTATATCCCATGACGAATCGAACGGGTTAAGAGTAAAACACTTCGATCGTTTATCCAATATGCAAACAAAATGTCTATTGAAGAAACTACATAAAAGAATCAAGTCATTTTTAATTTACACTCACTTTTTCTCAAAAATGTTGTTCGATTCAGTTTTTTCAAAAGCGGACTACTTTTTTAGTCGAAAAAGTGGGAACGAATTGTAAATCAGATAAAGGACTTATTTTCTGTTACTTACTAAGTAATTCTGAATCTAGATTTGATTGTTCACATCCCGACAGTCAAGTGAACTCAATGCGATCATAGGTGAAATCGGGATACAGTACAATTCGACCAGTTTATAAAAGCGTTATGATTTCAAAGTTCCATTAAAACTCGTACATGGAAATTTAATATTTTTTTTTGGAATCTTCTGAGACCAATATTCTTAGTTTATGATACAGTAGATTTAAAAAATGATTTGATTTAAAAAAATCATAAGCCGTCAATTATTTAAGTTTATTTTAACTTTACTTGCCTGCTGTTAAACCAAATATTTTTTGGATGACCTAGGCCATCTCAAGATTATTTTCTTTTGTATTTTTACTTTCGAAAATATTCACTGAATATACTTGAATACGTGACGTAACTTTGTAAAAAGTCCAAAAAACTACTGTTACTCTCTTAGATTTCAAGCTCCGAACTTTAGGACGGTTTGAATTACCTAGAGGATCTCAAAGTTACAAAATAAAGACTATTGACCTTCCAAAAGATTAATTGAATAGGTTTGAATACATATGGTCACCATATATAGCTCAAAAAACTACTATTACAACTGTATATCTTATGTTATGAACTTAAAGACAGTTTGGAGTACCTAGAATATCCCAAAATTGTCGTATTATGTATGCTGGCCTTCCATACTATTCAATGAATATTGTTAAATACATATTGTCCCATTGCGCACTCCAAACACCGACTGTTATAACTGTAGGTCGTAGGTTTTGAACTCAATGACAATTTGGATGACCTAGAACACCATAAAGTCAGACTCGTCCGTGCCTCGACCTACCCCGCAATGGGATGTTAGGCAAAGGTAACGTCCTTGGTTCGATTACTACTTTACCCATGCCCTTTCGCTCAATTTTCATTACTTCTGTTCTATTTCCAATCTACCGTACACTGATGGAACTTTCAACACTTTCTCTTCATATTTTTCATTTGAGCAAACATTACTGTCCACTCTTGGTGCCTCATGTTGAGCGAACATCTCCTTCTACATCATAAAGTTATCAAATAATGGCTATCGGCCATCCAAAAGATTCATTTAATTGAATACATATCGTAACCTTATATAGACTTAAGAGCTACTGTTACAACTGTAGATCTTATGTTTTGAACTCAAGTACATTTTGAATTTAATAATACGTATGCATATGCAAAATATTCTTATATAACGCTCTACACTATTAATAAGGCATATATTTTTCTTCTTGAACCTCTCCATATTCAGGATGTTCTAGGTCGTCAATTATGGCTTAAACTCATATGTTTTTTACATTTTCCAGATATAAAAATTGATGGAACACAAATTCACCGAAAACAGTGTCTACTTGTATGCATTCAGTCTGTGTGATTTTATACAGCCTTTATCCTTTTGGGGTCATATATGGCCTCTTAGGCCTGAAGGACTTAGGAAGTTAGGATACTTTTTAAGGCAAGGCTTAATATTTATGAATTTTTCAATAGTATGCGGCCTGAAATCAACAATATTCTCTATTGAAATTGTTGTGTACTTACTAATATTTCCGATAGATTGTTGTAATTTTTTTGAAAACCTTTCGAGAAATGAGTGAGATATTAATGCTCAATACCTGACCACTTTTCGTGATGGTCGCAGTACGATTTTTAATTGTACTCAACTATAGTAAACAAAGACGTAGTCCTACGTCAAAAGTCTGAGCTGCAGAATGCGTTTATAAAATATTGCCAATGCCTCAACCCACCAGCCGTTGCATCCAGTTAAAGCTCCAAGTATGTTGTGGTGAAAATCGCCATGTTACTTCTGATTCAAGTCTACTATGATGATCTTCGTATTGACGAATGAAACTTGTTAAAATGTTAGGTGCTGACCTTGAGTACAGAGTACAGAATTGAGAAGTATTGGAACCTGTTGTTTACTAAGAAAACGGCTGTATGTGAGCCTAAACACCCTCAGGTGATAAAGGTTGTGAAAACAGCTTCACATGGCAACGGCTCAAAAAAAGAATTGAGAAGCAGGATATACCTTACTTTACCAATCAGACTAAGTCCGGCGTGGCCACTGGCGTACACAGAAGTTGTTTCCATTGTAATCGGTCCATGGCTGTACCTCGCCAGCCTCGCTGTCTGCGGAGGGTCCGCAGGTCGCCTTCTACTTGATCGATCCACCTTGCTCGTCCGCGCCTCTTCTTCTTGTATGTTCTGTCTTGTTCGTTTTCGAGAACCATTTTCACATGGCTGTCGTCCGAAATCCTTACGATATGCCCATCCCATCGTAGTCGACCGATTTTTGCGATGTGTACGATGAGAGGTTCTCTCAGTAACTGGTGCAATTCGTGGTTCATTCTCCTCCTCTACGTTCCGTCTTCCATCTGCACTCCACCGTAGATGGTACGCAGCACCTTCCGTTCAAATACTCCAAGGGCGCGTTGATCCTCCACTAGCAATGTCCATGTTTCGTGGCCGTAGAGAACTACCGGTCTAATTTATGTCTTGTAGATGGTCAACTTTGTGGTTCGGCGATCTTGGTTCGATCTTAGCGTCTTTCGGAGTCCAAAGTAGGCACGATTGCCAGCCATAATGCGCATTTGTATTTCTCTGCTGGTGTCGTTATCGGCGGTCACCATTGAACCCAGATACACGAATTCGTCTACTACCTCGATTTCATCACCGTCGATCTGAACTCGTACTAGGAGGCTAACATTGCCTTCTCGTGAGCCTCTTCCCTTCATGTATTTTATTTTCAACGCATTAATCACAAGCCCAATCCTACCAGCTTCAGCCTTAAGTCTGATGTACGTATCCGCCATCGTCTAAAAGTTTCGTGATACGATAACAACGTCGTCGGCGAACCCAAATAGTTGGACAGACTTCCTGAAGATCGTGCAACTCGTGTCTATCCCAGTTCTGCGAATCACAACCTCTAGTGCAATGTTAAACAACAAACACGATAATGTATAAAAGCGTTAAAAAAATACTTCAATTTGGAAATCATTTCTTAGTCACTATTTGCATTTAATTATTTTAGTCACTTAAGTCACTATTATTTATCCGTAAATCCGCTACCAGCCCTGATATTGACACGATATATTGACGTGTAATGAGATACAACATAGCAGTATCAAAACTGATAGATTTGATAGCAGGTAGTTGCTTATTGTTATTTGACAATCCCTTACAAGTTGACGGTTCGCTGAGAATCCAGCTTGAATGGCAGTGATAGTAACTTCTGGAATTCAAGAGAGCCACTACCAAAGTTGTCAAAAGATCCAGCCCAAACACGGAAAAAAAATCCGTGCCCGTATCCGTGAACTGCAGTCATGAATTCGAGAACAAGCAAAAATACACCGTGAACTGAATCACGTTATCATGAACTAAATCACGTTTTGAGGTAAAAATCCTGAAAACGTGAACTAGTTCACGGTCCGTTTTCATTTTCGTGAACGCTTCTGTTTATGTGAAGTGACTAACACCTACGAGAGAAATTAGGTCTCCTATTTTTTCATGCATAATTCTTCTGCTTTTGCGATTTTGATTGCAGCTTCCTAAGAATATTATTCTTAGGTTTTTTTTCTTCATTCTGTTCGTTAAAAACCCACAAAACAAAGCATCACACAACTTCTTGAATCTAATGAAAATCGCTAGTAACACATTTTCACAACCCAGTCTGCACATTTTCTAAACTTATCTGGACAGTTTAGCATCCGGTCTAACGCCTCCATAGCTTGTTTAGAATACATATTCAACACCAGATCACGATATCGGCTTGAATCGACGGGAAAAGAACGGAACAGTAAAAATCGTGTATTTTGCCAGACAAGCTTAAATTTTCGTGAAGGATGGTAAATAAGGGAAGCGAACACTGTCTGCTTGTGAAACAGATGAATGCTATTCGTTTACTACAGCAAAATTCTAGCTGTGGAAAAAAGAGTGGCAGGACGGGTGCGAGACGACAGAAATTGACTAATATATTTGAGTGGGAGCAACGAGCGGGAGCAAATTTGGACAGCAGACCATGTTGGAGGAAGCATTTGATTTTAATTTTTATTTCTACGAAAATGACGATAAACCGGAATGTGGGCAGCAATGCCATTGTCGATTCCGGGAAGGTCAATGTGAAAAATTCTCCGAACATCACTATCAATAGGAACAGAGTTCTATTTGTCTAGGACAAGAGGATGGCTTAGAAAAAAGGGACTTGCTGATGGAATGAATTTTCTTAAACGTCGCAAGTTAATCAATTCGCTGCAAACAAAATTGTGAAGGTATGGGGTTTGTTTCAAAAGCAAACAACGCCTAACGTCCTGAATTACACTGACAGACTTACTCCGTTAAATGTTTCTTTCTCGCCCGACAACCATGTAAACAGTCTTTTTCAGCACATTTCGATTAGAATTTTTTTTTAAACTCAGTCTTATCAACTTATCTTAAGTGCTATTACTCTATTTAAGTAGATTATCCAAGTAACATTGCCAAACCCATCAGCTTAATTAATCTTAATTAAAGTTTTATGAAACCCGCTAGAAATCAATGGTTTTATTATGGCACCAAGAGGTGCCAATAGGTTTCATATTTTAGTCAGGTATATGAGAACATACACGGCTTGTTTACAGCGATTTTAAAACCTTTATTTTTTTTATGAAGAATGAAATGAGAAATGAATATTTTCTCGAGTACTTTTTCAAACAGACGTATCTGATTTCGTAAACAAAGAGGGGAAGTAAGATTCAAACGTAAATTTCTCACTACTTTCAGCACCCTCACGGAAAGTACCTTCACCACCATGTAAGGAAGCTGTTATTCCTTGTATCGGTGGCCATAGTTTTCTTTAAAGTGCTAAGGATTTCAAGAATTTAACGTTTGAATCTTACTTCCCCTCTTTGTTTACAAAATCAGATACACTGATAGGCAAAATAAAGTGCCCCCCTCTTCGTTTTTTCAATTTCTCTCACTTACTTGGTTCAAATTAAAGTAAACACAGTGTAGTAATTTTTCTTATTTTATTTTCTATATTCTTTTTAAGTTTCACTTATGGAATACTGAAAAAAAGGAGTTTTACTTAAAGAAAAAAGAAATCAATTTGTGTTGAAAAAAACACAATAACAAAATAACGTGCCCACTTCAAAAATCGATATGTTTTCGATAAGTTTCCATTGGAAGACCCCTCGACCTGGTGCATTTGTATACGTGATCGCATTTGATTAAATTGAAAAAAATGGAGAACGCAGTGCTTTCGAAAGCAATTCCCTTGTGTATCCGAAAATTGGTCGTTCGTGGATCGCCCTGGCAGAGGCAGGAAGCGGAAAAGGATGCGAGAACGGACACCAATATCATGCGCGAAGTCAAGAAGAACCGGAAGGTAACTGTGCGCGAAATCCAGGAAACCCTTCAGTTATCAGTTTCCGGTCGAACTGTTCGTCGCCGTCTCGTAGCACAAGGTTTGAATAGCAAACATGCCCGGAAGCGCCCATTTATCAGCAAGGCAAACAAAGCCAAACGGCTTAAGTTTGCTAAGGAGCATGCTGATAAGCCCCTAGAGTTCTGGAAAACGGTTCTCTGGATGGACGAATCAAAATTCGAGCTGTTTAACCGATAGCGGCGGGTTCGTGTTTGGTGCAGATCGGGAGAGGAGCTTCAGGAGCGCCATATCCAAGGCACGATGAGCATGGAGGAGGAAATGTGATGGTCAGGGGGTGTTTTTCGTGGGGTGGAGTGGGAAGCATTGTGAAAATCGACGGGATAATGACGGCAGATTCTTACATCAACATCCTGCGAGATAGTCTGGAGGTTTCGCTGATCCAGACGGGCCTTGAAGAGAAGTTCGTATTCCAGTAGGACAACGACCCGAAGCATACTGCCAAGAAGACCAAGTCTTTCTTCCGGTCTTGTCGGATCAAACCGCTGGAATGGCCTCCACAAAGCCCGGACCTCAATTCCATCGAGAATTTGTGGGCGATTCTCGATGCCAGGGTTGACAAAACTGGTGTTATCAATAAAAATAACTATTTTGAAGCCCTGGAGCGCCTGGGAAGAGCTAGATCCACAGCACCTAAAGAACCTGGTCGAAAGCATGTCGAAGCGCCTGCAGAAGGTCCTGAAGGCCAAAGGAGGACACATCAATTATTGAAATGCTTTTATTTTACTTTAATTTATGTTTTCTGTAGCCTAAATGAAGTGGGCACTTCATTTTGTCACTGTTTTTTTTTTCAACACATTGATTTTTTTTCTTTAAGTAAAACTTCTTTTTTTCAGTATTCCATAAGGGAAACTTAAAAAGAATATAAAAAATAGGTAATAAAAAAAATACAGTGTGTTTACTTTAATTTAAACCAATTAAATGAGAAAAATTGAAAAAACGATGAGGTGGGCACTTTATTTTGCCTATCAGTGTACGTCTGTTTGATAAAGTACTCGAGATGTATTTGTAAAGGCTCAATCGAATCAACTTTAAAGAGCCAAATTTTATCTTAAAACTTTGTTTTCTCAAATTCCTCCAAATTTTTCTCCTATTAAGGTTTTATCTCGACTTCATGAACTCGTAAAATGCTGTTTTTTCATTATCGTTCTCAAAAAACACATTTTTTGCGTGAGTTTCTGGCAACAGATAATAGCTAAGACATAAACCTCACCATAAAAATATGAATTTGTCTTTTAACTCGTTTAAATCATACACGCTCGTACCGTTTAGTTTATGTACACACGCCTTTGTATATGTGATAAGAAAACTCATTTTGTTTATGTTCATACAACTACAAACTGAATTTTATCCGTGGCATAGTAATATGTGGAGATATTATTGTAAGACAATTCATCGCCAACATTTGATTAGGGCGAATCTGCTTTTGTAAACAAACACTTTGTTTCCTAATTTATAGGAAGTTGAATAGAATTCCTTCGAATGGAATATGTCATTGGATAGAAATAAAGCCCCTCCTCCGTAAAGAGTGCTTATTTTGTATTTGTTACCTTTTTTTCAAAAGAAAATGACTGCGAAAGCCATTGTTTGAAGGTACGTAATGTCGCGGAGAAATTTTTGGAAATTGTCCATCATGGACGTTGCCGTTTCATGACTGATGACAAGACATGTGTCTTCCGAGCTTACTCTAGCAACAGAAAGCGTAAGTAATCTTGATTACAACTGAAAAAAGAGTAGTCGAAATTTCAGTTCAAATTTTGCTCCTGTCGGATAACGGTGTTTAAGAATCGATTGTTTCTGCTAAATGTCGAAATGTGAATAAGGCCAGCGTACGGAATCCGGCCTGAGCTGGATCATATGTTCAAAATTATTAGTTGAAGTTAGTTCCTAGCGAATATATGTGACAAACCGTTTATATTTTCGAACTTAAGCTGTTATCCGTTTCAACCGGTGATACCCGAACTTATTGTTAACCGTTAACCTTAACTAGACACATATAACAAGTTCATGCATACAAAAGTTCAACAGACAGGTTGGGACTAAATTCAATACAAAAACGGTATTAGATATCTTCAAGAGAACATATTTGATTGAATATATCAAAATCAAAACAAATGTAAAAAAGATGTACTTGATTTATTCTGCACCTGTACATAAGAAAGATAAATAGATCTTATTTTACTTGGGTTTCAGCAAATAAAATAAAACAAACTGGTCTCATTATATAATACGATCTCATGATTAGTGATTTAGTGATTCGCTATGAAATATGAAAAATCAATCGATTATATAGAATGTGCTGAATCCACTGATGTAAGGATGATTTAGTTATTGAACTTAAAAATAATACAGGAAACTAAAATCACTCACAGGTAAAATGGAATAGATTAACTACAATAACTCTCATATATGGATTCGTAGTCAAATATGTTGAAAATATTGTAAGATTTCAAAATGTAAAATAACATTTCAATGAAAAAAGAAATATTTTTCAGTAGTTTTTAATTGATAATTACTTCACAAATATTTCACTGGACTATTGAAGTGTTAAACACTATCTAATAATTTGGAACCCATTTCCGTCATAAGTTAAAACATCTTATATGTATCCTTTAACTTCTCGTTTAATGTCCTTTAGTTTATTGTGCCATCTATATAAATAAAAATGAGTTGGGGTTTCCTTTGTCACGATTTAACTCGGGAGCGGCAGGACCGTTTGGCATGAAAATTTGTATGCAATGGTTTTTGAGGCCGGGGAATATTTTTAGGATAGTAAGAGACCCCTCCCTCCTCTGAAAGGGGGGGCTCCCATACAAATGAAACACATTTTTCTGCATAACTCGAGAACTGATCAAGCAAAGGAACCCAAATTTAGCATGCGGAAGTTTTTGGAGGCAAGCAATGTTTCTATGGAAGTTTGAGACCCCTCCCCTCTCTAGAAAGGGAGGCTCCTATACAAATGAAACAGAAGTTTCTGCATATATCAAGAACTAAAGGGTGATACGGTCAAAATTTGGTCAAGGGAAAACGCGTGTAAATCGGTGAAATCGTTTAATTAAATTAAATTTCTTTTTCAAGTTCAATTAGTATAAAATTCAGGAAAAATATTCAGTTAGGCTTCCGCTTTTCCAAATCCGAATTGCCGGGCCTTACGCTTGACCCCTGCCATCAGATTTTGTACAGCCACCTTGTCCACCGTCTTCGCCGCAGAAAGCCAGTTTGCCTTGAACTGCTGCTCGTCCTTAGCAGTTTTTTTGGTCTTCTTTAGGTTCCGCTTGACAATAGCCCAGTATTTCTCAATTAGGCGGAGCTCTGGCGTGTTGGGAGGGTTCTTGTCCTTGGGAACCACCTGCACGTTGTTGGCGGCGCACCACTCCATGGCCTTTTTACCGTAATGGCAAGATGCCAAATCCGGCCAAAACAGTACGGAACAACCGTGTTTCTTCAGGAAAGGCAGCAGACGTTTATTCAAACACTCTTTCACGTAAATTTCTTGGTAGACAGTCCCGGAAGCTATGAAAATGCTGCTATTCAAGCCACAGGTACAGATGGCTTTCCAAACCAGATATTTCTTTGCGAACTTTGACAGTTTCGTGTGCTTGAAAATATCTGCTACCTTTCCCCTTCCTTTTGCCGTATAAAACTCCTGTCCCGGAAGCTGCTTGTAGTCGGCTTTGACGTAGGTTTCGTCGTCCATTACCACGCAGTCAAACTTCGTCAGCATCGTCGTGTACAGCCTCCGGGATCGCGCTTTGGCCGTCGTATTTTGTTTATCATCGCGATTTGGAGTCACTACCTTCTTGTAAGTCGATAGTCCGGCTCGTTTTTTGGCTCGATGCACGGTTGTAGACGATACACCCAGCTTATTTGCGGCATCTCGGAGAGATAGGTTAGGGTTTCGCTTGAAACTACCGGCAACTCTCTTTGTCGTCTCAGTGGCTTCCGGTTTTCGATTTCCCCCCCCGATCCAGACTTCCTTACTGTCGACAAACGTTCCCCAAATACTTTAATTACATTTGTAACGGTTGATTTGGCAACTTTTAGCGATTTTGCCAACTTTGCGTGCGAGTAGCTCGGATTTTCGCGATGCGCGAGCAAAATTTTGATACGCTGCTCTTCTTGCTTGGACGGCATTTTGACAACTGAAGAGTGAATTCCAAAATCAAAATAGGAGCAACATTCTACACACACACACCTTCAAAATGAGGGGTGTTCAGGTTTTTTTAATGCAAAATTGAAAGAAATACGTCAAGTTGATATTGACCAAATTTTGACCGTATCGCCCTTTAATCAAGCAAATGGAACCAAATTTGGCATGTGGGGTTTTCTGGTGGCGAAAAATGTTTCTATGGTAGTTTAAGAGCCCTCCCCTCTCCTAGAAGGGGTGCTGTCATACAAATAAAACTGAAATTTCTTCATAACTCTAAATCTAATAAAGCAAATGGAACCAAATTTGGCTTGCAGGGATATTAAAGGCAATAAATGTTTTTATGGTAGTTCGAGACCCCTCTTCCCTCTCTGGGGGGGCGGTGCTCCCATACAAATGAAACACAAGTTTCTGCATAACTGGAGAACTAATCAAGTAAATGAAACCTTATAAGCAAATGGGGGTTTTTGGAGGCTAGATTTCTATATACATAAAAAATAATTTCTGTCTGTCTGTCCTTATAGACCCTTATAGGCTCGAGAAGTTCTGAACCGACCAACGTGAACATTTATATGAAGGGGTTTTTGGGGCTGGGGAAGGTTCTTATGATTGTTTGAGTCCCCTACTCTCTCAGGAAGGAAATGAGACACACATTTCTTCATAACCCGAGAACTAATCAAGCAAATCGAATCAAATTTGACATGTGGGGGGTTTTGAAGGCAAGAAAGTTTCTATGGTAGTTCAAGACCCCCCCCCCCTTTCTGGGGGGGGGGGGCTTCAAACAAATAAAACTCAAATAATTATTATTATAATCGATGAGCCCAGTGCGATGGCTCGAGAACTAATCAAGCAAATGGAACCAAATTTGGAACATGGGGGGTTTTGAATTCAATGATTATATGGTGGTTTGAGAAACCACCCCCCTCTGGAAGGGAGGGGCTCCCATACAAATGAAACACAAATTTCTACCAAAAGTGAGAATTATCCAGCTTACTTAAACACAAAACGTGTGTTTCTCGGATAAAAAGCATGTTGTGATAGAAGTTTGAACCCCTGCTTATTCAAGAAAAAAAAATTATTTAAAAAAAAACCATAAACGTGCCAGTTATATTAAATTTTCCTTCATTTAGTTGCTAGCTTAGCAGCGCACGCACCGGGCTCAGTTAGTACAATTATAGTATTATGAAACAAATCATACTAGGTTGTCTATTGATTGATTGAAATGATGTGTGAAGCAGTACAGTACACAAATGCAGTGATACATGTAGGAGTTTAATGGATTCCTATGAAAGAGGTGAAAAATTAGTACGGTGGCTTGGTAATAAATTTTCAAAAACATAAAGCTTTCTTCTACCCTAGTCAAGGATGAAGGTTTGACGATGGTTCGTCAAGTGTCCACATAAGCAATCTTTTGATTAATACTAATAATTATAGATATTTCTATTAATTTACGTTATTTATTTTTTGGAAACTTGATTTATCATACCTTTAAAATAGCTATAGAAACAGTTGCGCATGATTTCACTGCAGCTGCCTATCACTATTGTTAGAGGGACCGCCAAGGCTTTAGTACGGGTCTATACTAACAATTCTTGCACTAACAAGACCCCGAAACCAACGTTCATCCGCGTATATTCAATATATTGTAGTTATGTATTATTACTAACTTTTCTTTCCTGCTTTATTGTTACTCTTGGTGGTAGGTGGAAGTTTCTATTATAATTATATTCATCAACTCACATTAACAATTACTTTGTTTTTGTTTGTTTGTTTGTTTTTGTTGCCAATAACACATGATTATTATCTGAACTGCCGTTTGATCCAGTAAGGAATTAGGTGACGATCCGTCAGGTTGGTCGAGGTGGAAGTCAAGTGGAAGTAAGTGATGACATTCACCATGTCATTGTTATTTGAATCCCAGTTCTAAAGTACTGGGGTCTTTATTTCACCTAATCTAGTTCAAAAGGGCCCGAACAAAATGGGTGGCTTACGCCGATCACTTGAAGATGTGACATGACGGAACTAAATTGTACACGAGTGGGATGAAATAAAAAAAAGTGGGACATGGGTATTTGCTGTGAAAATATTAGGTGTGGCCCATTAATGTCTTCTACAATGTTTCTACATTTTTGGAGTACTTTATTTTTGTGTTAACAAATTTGATTTAAGGAGTGTATACACCTAGATAATTAGATTAGATGATAAGAAAATTACTTTTTTTTATTTCTGGTTCAAACCGACAACCATGTATTAAAACATTGTAGATTAGGTCATTTCACGAACTTTGTAGAATTTAAAAACTTTCTATCTCTTAACTGGACGAAGTTGTGGGGTGAAAAGAAATGAAAAATGTAATACCCCCTTAAAACTCGTTTTTTTTTATCATAACTTTTTTATTTGAATTTTCCCATTTTTTAAATGTTCTACAGAGTTTGAGGCACTTCAAAAATACACTTTCTTGTAGAAGACAACTTTTCATTACCTCTTAATGAATTTTTTGAGCTATCTTCGAGGATGCGTAGATTCCAGGTTAGCAGGTATTACCAGCTAAACTTAACGTTCATTTATTCAGAACTGATACCCTTCAAGTAGTGTTACAGTTGTCTCGTACTAATAACTCGACTTCTTCAGTGTCTTGTACTAATAACAACTATTGGTGCGAGTCACTGAAGAAGTCTGCACATTGTAGTCCGAAATAGCGTATCCGTCAAGATAAGCAAAGGTAGTTGAATTAAATGAAAAATACTAATTTTCATCTAATTTCATAGTTACAGGTATTCCACTAAACGGCAAACCATCATAGATTCATTTGAACGTATCAAATGCCATTTTTGAATGGGATATAGAACAAATTAATAAAGTAATTGTCATTCAAAAGCTCGATCCAAAGTAAATCTGGACGCACGGTTTAATACACCCACCCGTCCCTGGTGGCTGGAACAAAAATCTTTTGACAGGCATTTGCTGATGTTTCATTGACGAAGAAATTGGTGAAAGATTTTTCTCGATTGATCGACTTGCATCGAAATTACGGATCATAGAACTTGAAAAGAAAATTAATTGTGCACAAACATCAGAGAATCCTTCGTGGTCTGCCTCAAAAATAGTAAAAGTGTTAAAATTCCCAAAGTCGGTGTGTCGTGTAATCAAACGTTACAGGATACTCGTGAGTGTGGATGAGTACAGCGCATCTATCGCTAAAGACGGCATTGGAACAAGGAGCTGAGGAGAAAGTTGTTGGTACGTGAAAGGTGTCTCCATACGTAATTTGGCAAATAAATGCGATTCCACCGATATAAGTCTTTTTGTGCCAGTAAACATCCGAATCGTTCCCTGAAACAAAATATAATGGCCAAAAAGCGAGCACGATTACCATACGAACGAGTTTTGACGAAATTTGTTGGCTGCAATTTAATCGCTGACGAAACATATATCAAAATGGATTATAAACTAGTCCACGAACGAAAAAAATATCTGGCAACTGGTCGTGGGGATGTCCCTTCCAGGTATAAATTTGTTTTTGCTGATAAGTTTGCTCGGACAATTTGACAAGGAATCTGCAGTTGCGGCCTTAAAACCAAGGTTATCATCGCATCTCACACACTGACGTCGAAGGTTTACATTAAAGAGTGTCTGAAAAAGCGGATTTTACCCTTCATTTGGCAACACAAGACTAACGTTATGTTTTGGCCGGATCTAGCCAGCTGCCACTACTCTAAGGAGGTACAAGAAAGGTATGCTGCAAACAATGTTAATTTCGTCGCCAAAGAGATTAATCCTCCGAATTGCCCTGAGTTCAGACTGATCGAAAAATATTGGGCAATTGTCAAGCGAAAACTTCGAGAATGCGGTAAAGAAGTGACAAATGTACAACAAATGCGTCTGTGGGTTCACCAGCGTTCACTGTGTAGATCATGATGGCATCGATCAAGTTCGACAGTTCGGTCGAAACGGTGAAATGTGATAACTTGCTATACATCGTTTGAGAGCTGAATATATACCCTTTTGTTTGACGTTTTGATCAACCTTGTATGTTGTTTAATTCTTGAGCTATGATCACTTGAATGCGTCCAAATTTACTTTGAATCGAGCTTTAAGTCGTTTCAAGTTAGAAATTCCTTATCTAGATATTTACATATCAAGAGGATAACAGAGCTACACAAATCTTTGTCTATGTTTACTCAACTGATATCACTCACTGAAAATCAAAATACCGCCCATGTTATAATCAAAACATTCCCCAATATTCAAAGGCTGAAAAGCCAACATAACAAAGTGAGCCTTTTTCTCTCATTCGACTGACCATGTCGTCATGATTTCTTCAGCAGACGGCTCAACAACCGCCACTACTCGCTCATCCAGGCGCGTGCCACCCGGTGTTTTGTTTGGATTGGAAAATAGACAGATAATCGAATTTACCATAAACAACAATCTGGGTGAGTACGAACCGTTCCATAATCTCAACCGATACTTGTGAATTGTTCTGCCTTAGTGTGTCAGAGCAGCGTGCATCAAGGCAATTGATTTCCACCACCTCACGGCGGTGCGGTTTCTACTTAAGCTTTCTGAGAATTATCGAGATAGGGTGGATGTTGACTAATATACCAATAGCGCAGCGACCGAGTGAATGTGTTTATGTTTAGTTTACGTCTAAAACTACGAATATTGGTGGTCCAATTACATAAAACAGAGAGAGCAGAGAAAGAGTGTGAGAGAAGAGACAGTTTGCCGGTTCAGATTCAATTATTGCTGCAAGCTCGTTTTAATTCCACTGTAAGCTTCTGTCGGTTATATTGAACTGTAAGTGTTTGCAAAAGCCGATCGGAAGAATAGCTTATGAAGATTGTTTATCGAAAACAAATGCGCCTTGTAAATTGATATTACGTTCTATAATCAAATTAAAACTATTTAACCTTTCGAAATTGTATTCGTTGTTGGATAATCGTACCATCTGTCCTATTAGTCCTATTCAGGAGATCACACATAATTTCGCTCAACTTGTCACCTGAATTCAAGATCGAACAGGTTAAAGCGAATCAACTATCGATTTCTCTTCATCAACTTTCGCCTTTCAAATAAGATGAGAAGAAGCAAGTTTGGTGATATTTTTTTAACCTAGTATTTCAGATTGTGTTAGAAACTTTCGTCCTGTGATGAAGCAGTTCAGTCACACCTGCCTTTTGTTGCCTTTTTTACAGAGGGGAAGTCGATGAAGACTTATTCTCCCTTATTCCTGCTCTATCTAAAATTCTGTTTTTAAAATGCTTCCTTACATTTTGAATCCATTTTTTTTTGTGTCGGAAAAAGTTAAGTAGAGATTATAGAGCTCGGCCTTTATTTGAAAAATAAAACAGAAAAATATATGATAAGAAAGGAAAACCAGGGGTGAAGACACAGGTCTAGCGGTGACGAAGTTCATGATGCCAAACCAATACTTTTTACTTAGGGTCTGCTTCCCCCAGTACTGATACAGGGTGGCCACAGACTCGGGAAAATCGGGAAATGCGGGAAAAATGCGGGAATCCAAAATCATCGGGCAATATGCGGGAAAAGGCGGGAATTTCAAAAGTCATCGGGAATTTTTGTCATATGGAAGGAACCATACTCACACCTTTTTCAAATGATTTGAGTAGCGTTTTTGTCATTTACTCGGTCCACCGATCTCATTGTTCAGCCTGTTCAAAACGTATCGCTTAGAGCATCTTCAGCGGTGGTCTATTTTAACATCTTTATAGTTGATTTGCATCAGCAAACTTAAAAAAACACCGCACCAGTGTAGTATTTCTTGTTGTTGTACCCACCAACACCTATCATCTTGTAAATCTTACAATATCCAGAGATCAGAAGTTTTGTTTTTTTCAGAGACCGAGGATTTTTCGCAAACCTTTTACCATGGATTGATTTGAGTGGTGGCGAGTGTGTGGGCGTCATGCATCTCATTTAAACGATATTAGAGGTCAATGCTTATAGTGATAGATAGCGCCACGCCAACCTATGACAAGAAGCACTTGCACTGCGACGTTTCAACATGCCAAGGGATAAGGAGTCCGAGACATTACGCGACATCGAGAGTCGACTGATGACTTTTTCCAGCTGTTGCGAACGCGGCTGGATATGTTGGCCTTAGTGTTACATAGGTGCACTCCAGCCTAACGGATGTTGGCGTATGTCCTCAGCTAGTTCTCTCGACGAAAACTTGGGGGTTGGTGACCCCGAGGAATTTTTGCAAATCTGTCCTTAAGACTTACGGCCCGCAGTATTTACGCCCCCAATAGCAGAAAAGGTTAAGAAACTGATGAACAAAAATTTTCTCCTAAAAGTTAAAAAAAAATCTAGTAAATTCAGAACACGTCGAAACTCAAGGAACTTATCGGAAGCTCGGTATACTTTTTAGATTTGACTTAACAGACTTTCCCGGAGGTTTATAGCTATTCTCCTGATGTCAGAGAACATACCATAAAATCGGGGAACTTTCCAGAAAATCAGGGAGCTTTCCAGAAGTTGAGGGTTCTTTCTAGAAGTTCAGAATACAGCTTCCCGGAAATTCCGGATTGTTTCCTAGAAATTCAGGGAATTGTCCACAAATTCAAGAGCTTACCACGAGTTCAGAGAAGTTTCCAAAAGTAAATGCGGTTCTTCACAGAAGTTCAGGTAGCTATCCCAAGAAATTCAGGCTTCAAGTTGAAAACATCAGATTATTTTGGGTATTTTTGAGAGGTTCATAAAACTACTCAAGATGTTCAAGAAACTTCCTAAAAATTCAAAGACTTTCCAGAAAAATTAGAGAATTTCAATAGAGGACAGTCAAAGAAATTCATGAAGCTTTTCAACAGTTTGCGGATCTTCTGGGGTTTATTGAACTGCGCAGAATTTCATGAAACTTGCTAGACATATACAGAACTTCT